>VZTN01004937.1:40040-57860 GCA_013400515.1 Erpornis zantholeuca | reverse complement strand
GTACTGGAATGCACTTAAACACAGGAAACACTAAGGCAATTAAGATTTCACTTTGGATGATATTCTCAGTTTATGAATGCATAAACAGCCTAAACTGGATTTAAGACTTCTACCAAAGAAAGTTGTTTTCAGAACAAAAAAATCCACACAACCTGTAGCTGCCACTTCCTTTGCTTCATTAAATATCCTTAATTATTATATATTGCCTGAGGTAATAGATTTTGACAATTTTTCCCACTTGCACTCTTCTCAGTCTTCCTAACCTTTTCCTGAAATGATGCAGTAGACTTGTATTTATCAAAGTATATCAGCCAGTAAATTACTTAAACCTTTTGCAGTTGTTTCTTGTTGGTCTACCCCACACCTTTTTTTCTGGGTAAATTGGGACTAAAGTGAAATTAGGTACCCTCTTGTACCAATCATGTTTGTGTTGGAAGCTAGGAAGCAGATGAGAACCCTACCTAATCTCTGCTTTTTTTGGGGGGGGAAGGTGGTCAAACTGATTCTTTGCTTACCACACTCGAGATATATTCTAGAAAGAAGCACTCAAAATTAAGATGTAACATGAAGTGACTACTCTTGGAATGTGATATTCTGTTGTGTGAACAATAAGGTCAGATAGTGGCAAGATTGAAAGCAAATTGCAGGGTAGGGAAAGTTGAGACATAGTAGGGAAGGAGGTGGGAGAGGAGAAAAGCTCACCAGGATTACAGTGATGCAATATCCCCTTTAACTTCCTGTTTTTATGTTTGTGTTTACAAACATGTATATTTATAATTATAAACAGGTTATAATAAATGCCTGCAAGCAGTGAAAATTAATGAAAGTTACTTTTTATTACTATTCTATCCTCTGATGACAATATAGGTGTCACATTGTCCCTTATGCAAAGGGTAAAATGGCAGGCACACATAGCAGAAATGAATTAGTTTAACTTTTCCATTCTTCTGCTGGATTATATCACTGCTTCTGCTCAGTTCCTGGGAGCTCTGCAGTTCACAGAGAGGCCCTGATACCTGTTTATGCACAGAAGTTTGCCTGGAGATTTACAAATCAAGATAGGCATTGACATTTCCAGTCTCAGAAAATTGCTGCTCTATGTCCATGTGAATAAAATTTGACCTACTTTCTAAGAACAAACTAAGTCCAATGAAGCAGGATTTTTATTCATGAATACACTTCATAAATGCTGAAGAAATATGCCTGGGCTATTTGGTTGATATTTCAGCTGCCTTATCCTCATGTAGTTCTATAATGTGCTGCTGACTGCACAAATCGTGAATCTCGAGGGGCAGGAGGGAAAATATTCCAGTAAATAAGTGTGGGGTTTTTTGGGGTTTTTTTTTTTACTTATATCAAAGTACTTTTTATTTTCTCTAAACACATTCTGCAACATAGATTACTTGTTGAATAAATTGATATCACCTTTCTAGACTGTAAAGGAAGAAGAGTATAAAGGAACAAATAACTCATTGAAGACGAGTTGCTAAACTCTCCCATAGTTTAGCTTTTGCTTACAGTAGAGTATTAATAACACATTATCCTAGCATTAAATATAAGAATTAAAAAACATAGGATAAATGGTCTCTATTATAGCTTTTGGGTGGGATTGTTTTGTTGGTTTTTTTTGTTTGTTTGGGGTTTGTTTGTAGGTTGCTTGTTGTTTGGGTTTGTTTTTTTTAACTTTTAGGGGATGGTGGTTTGTATGGGCATTTCTGGAGAAAGCAAAGCAAAACATGTTAAATATATGATTGGGAAAAGTAGAATTGTTCATCTGTTTCAGTAGGCTTCATATTCTGTGTAAGGCCTTCATTTTTATTATCTGCTGTAAAATATACAAGTAAACTGAAAGATGTTTACAGAGTCTCATGTACAGATGGCATCTTTACCCCTGTCTGTAGGCCTTGTCCTTTCAAGGATATCCCTCTAGGTATGTTGCCTTCATAAAAACCAACTCATTTTTGGAATTAGGTGGTCTTTAAATTTTAATTTTAATCAAAATAAACTGGATCTCTTGAGTATAAAATGTTTGCCAGAAACTAAATTTATTCATTTTTCTTTTATTTCTTTTTTTTTAATTTGTTTGTTTTGTAGCCAGGCCTGTTTGTTAAGGCCGAGTGAACAATTGCTAACTGTGCATGACATATAAGAGTTCTATAGAATTACTGTGCCTGCCTTGGCTGTGGAGTGTTTTGGCCCTAATCTTCCAGGGATTCCAAATAGATGGACAGCTATTTCCCCACAGTAGAAAATGAGCCTGGGGGAAAGTGAGGTCGAGTTACTTACAGTCCATTTCTGTGTCATAGTTTGTTTTTCTGTGGTTTTATGTTTTTTTAAATTATTATTTGCTTTGGTGTTTTTTGGTGGTTTTGTTTGTTTGTTTGTTTGGTTAGGTTTTTGGTTTTTTTCTTGTTTTTGGGTTTTTTTGGCATGTGTGGTTTAGCATGGTTGGTTTTGCTTTCTTTGTCTTTTATTATCCCGTGATGGTGTGGCAATAAATCTTAATGGTTTGAGACTCTCATATCCTAAGGCTACTCTCAACTGTTTTTTAGAACTTAGGTCTGAAAATTTCACTTCAGTTAAATGAGGAAATAGGACACAACAGGAGGAGCATGTCTATTTCATAGTAAAACACTTAGTAGCTAAAGCTCTTTCACCCATAGAAGAAATAAGGTTTGAGCTGTATTCTGGTCTGCCACTGGTCAAAGTGACAGAGAAGACCAAAAGTTCATGACTTCCTAATAAGGATTAAATCTCACCTGTAGTGTTTTGAATTTGTGTCTGCACAAGGTACAAAGACACAGTGGCAGAAAGGCTATGGGTGTCAGGCTTCTGTGAGAAGGTTTTGTTTCAACCAGTGCCAAACAAGATAAACTTTTGTCAGGAAAGGATCAGCAGACCTAAAATTTTGGGACTTAGGGGAAGAATCTTGTACCTACCAAATGCATCACATCCCTGCTCACTCCAGTAAAAGCCCGAGAACCACATGTGGAAGGAAATACTGAGCATGGAATTATCCAAGCCAGCAAGTAGGGTCGAATCAGTGGTGAAATTATTTATTTTAAAACCTTGGTTTTTTTCAGTTTCTGCCACCAACTCTCTTCAGCAATTCAGTTTTGTTCATTGAACTGTGTTTCCATTTCTGAAAATGTCACTGGTGAAGAAAATTAAGTTGCTCTCAGATAGTTTGTTGATACTGAATACATTTATAATAATCGGTGTACTCTCGGAAATGGGTTTAGCATGAAGCTTCTGTTTTCTGGAACAGAATTCTCTGACCTTGTTGGAGGTGCAGTTGGTGCTGATGTAGGAATAGACCCTTTACACTTTCTTTTGCCCTTCTGAATAATTTATTTTTCATTACGTAGAGTTTGTTAAATCAACTTAGCTTTTTATGTGAATGACAATAAAGTCCCATTTGAAGAAAATTAGCCTCTTTATGCTGAAAGAAATTATGGTGCCAGGAGATGAAATAATAAATCCACAAACTCTACATGAATGCTTATGTTTGTGCATAACTATAGCACTCCAAAACTATTGAAAAATTGCTTTGCTGGAGAAAAGATTTCTCCCACTATGAGAACTATGAGTTTATGCATGTTATAGGAATAGAGTTATTAAGATGTAAAGGCACAAACCCCCCCAGCCAAACCAGGCAAACAGCACTAATAAATCTATTCAGCTTTTCTTTCTTTGGAACTATTTTGCTGCTATTTCTTAAAGAGAATGGGCTTCTGATTTAAAAGAAACTTAGCATCAGCATCACAAGCTCTGGTCTGGTCAAGAACTCTTAATGTCCTTCACGGCTGGGATAAGTGGAAGACTTACTGTGGGCTTGGTCATTTTCTCTCCCTGGAGAATTAACACACTAAAAATAAATTGCCCATGCCAGGAAATAGAGAGAATCTGAGATGGGCTTTAGTTAAACTCTTGTGTGTGCACTTATTTCTTTTCTTAATGCTGCTCTGAACTATCCTATAACCTTGGCATAGATGTCTGCAGTTGTTACTGTTCTGTGTTTCACATACTGAGATCATATTACAGGGTTGTTGTGCCTTTTTTTTGTTATTGTTTATTTGGTTTGGGTTGGTGGTTTGTGTCTGTTAGGTGGGGTTTTTTTTGTTGGTTTGGTTGGGTTTTTTGGTTGGTTGGTTTTTTGTTTTGTTTTTGTGGGGTGTTGTTTTTTTTTTCCTTTATCATTATCAAATTCTATGATATGGCTTAGGGGTTTTTGTTTGTTTCTTTGTTTGTTTGTTTTTTTGTTTGTTAGTTTGTTTTTTGGGGGGTTTTTTAAGTCAAAATTTGCACCAGAAAGCCTTTTACATGATAAACCTTTACACATTTAGTGTTTGTACCATATATGTAATGTGTGGGTGGTTTTGCATTTGACATATTCTATTGAAAAATTGTTTTGCAGGAAAAATTGCACACAGAAAGACACATGAAAGTAGGGCTGGAATTTCAGGCTCTGTGCATGAAAAACATGTCAGTACAGTAGGCATTTGTGTATTTGTAATGTCGATGTTTTCAGGATGTGTTATTTTAGTTGATTTTTTCTAACATGCTGATACTGAAATGTATTTTGACACTCGTGATGTTAGGCAGCAGAGGTGAGTTTTCCATACATTTCAGCAAAGGCTGCTGGTGCCTCTTGTCTTCCTATCCCCCTGCAGTCTTCCTGCACAGCAGTTCTGGGATCAGTACCTGACAAACCCAAGAACAAATTTGGTTTAGGACCTGGTGCTGCTTCCCTTTCGTGATGGCCCTGGAATAACAATTAGTTTATCCCAAAAAAGTCCCTTTGGAGTACCATGAGCCAGTGCTGATTTTATACTCAGACTAGGTCAGATTTGCTCGAGAAAGCAAAGGGGAGGGTGCAGGGAAAGACGAAATGTGGTTTATCTGCAGTTGTTTTAATTGACAAAATGCTGAGGCAAGGTAGGTGCAGCTGGAGATCAAGTGCTCATTCCCTGGTAGGATCCTATCCACTGGTCTAAAGAATTATTTTTGTTCTCTGGTAAAATGTAAAGACTCACATCAGAGTCCTGTTACTCATTATGTCTTTCTGAACTTTTTTTATTTGTGCTAAAGTCAGGATCTGCTTGTGGAATAACAGACATTTCCCATTGTCTGTGTCACCACACATCAGCCATGTCTCTCCATTATTGGTCCATAGGATATCCTAAGCTGAATCCTCTTTCATCATTCCTGTTCAGCTTCTGCTTTTCTGCATCCTCAATTAGCTTATTGATAGTGATGTCTGTAAAAAAAGAAATTTGAGACTGAGGCTCTTATCAATTTATAAATGTAGGTACACCAGAGGGAAAATTCTAACGTTTCTCCAAGGCCTCTGAAAATTACAGAAGTGAATGTAGGTGTTCAAAGATCTTGGGCATGAGTTCTGTAGTGGTGACCTGAGAGGATGCTGTGATCTTCTAGGTGTGTTTAAGCTTAATATAACACTTAATATAGTTTTCATTATTGATAAACAAAAATGGTTATTTTTGTCCTCGACAACAGAATGTCAGCTATAAAATAAAATAAAAAGAACCACTTCCAGGGAAAGCCTTCTGTCTGCCACACTTTATCTACAGTTCAGAAATTGAAATAACAGGGCCATAATAGATAGTTTGGAAGAGACTGAAAATATTTAGAGTAATGCTATATATACAGAACAAGTGGTGGGTTTGGGGGTTTTGTCTTGCCTTGTTTGTGTAGTGCCAGTATGTTTCAGTATCTTGGAAAAGTTTCCTTTGAGAGCCTGAAAACAGAAGCACAAAGAAATTTTCTGTGTGACTTGTTAAGGTCTTGTGATTCTTACAGTGTCTTCCTGTGAGAAATGAAAAGTGTGCTCAGAGGAGCTGAGGAAATGTGCACCTTTTAACAACCGCACAGCTCTTCAAATTAAAAATAAAACTCTGCTGCAGTCTGCTGAAACCAACTTTTTACTTCTGAAATGTAGATGTATTCAAACACTGCCAGAGTGTGGACAGAAGTTACTGGAAGAAAGAACAGGCAGCTGCGTGCCTGCCTCCTGCTATCACTGAAGCTTTAGTTTGACACATGCAGAATAGCTTGAAGCACAGCTGGTGGAAGGAGGCATCTTTGTCGTGGCAAGCTGTTAGCTATGAGCTGGCTCTCAGTGAAACCCCTGAGTTCTGCTGCAGGTAAATGTGTGTCAGTAAAGTAACTCCTGCAGATGGGGGGAGTCAGAGGCAAAGAACACAGCTCTGTGGATATCCACGGCTGTTCATCTCCCAGGACGTGTAATGACAAGCCTAATGGGAATAGGAAGTACAAGGGAGTGAGATATTGCTGAGAAAGATGGTCTTTACTGCAGGCTGTGCACAAACGAGTTTTTGATGCCTTGTGGAGTTGTTTGCATTTTGATCGGTGTGTTTTGCCATTATTTGAAAGGTTCTTTGGAGCTGAGCGTTTATCTAGAGATTTTTTGTCTTTTTAAAATTTTTTTTCAGTCATGCTTTACCAGGCAATCTGGAGGGGGAGCACTATTTTTCCCCAGACAGTTGTGAATCAGCAAATGCAACCTTACAGTAGGAAGAAATACTGTTAGTGCTAGAACCTCCTGTAAAGTTGTTTGATTATTTGCTGCCTTTACTCTCAAATACAGTGGCCAAATGCTGTACACACCATAAGGCACTTAGCTTGATTCATTCCTTCTCACTGCTTGTTGCAGGCTTTTGGAAAGAGCAGTGTTTAAGCCCTTGGTAAACTGAAGCAGTTAATGGACAACGTTTCCAGATGTGAGGGTTAGATGGTTGTGTCAGGAAGGCAAATCTAAGAAAAATTAAACAATGTAGAGTGAAGTTATTAATTTTTTGTTTATGAAAAAGACTATCTGATAAAAATACTTCAACCTGCCCAGCCTCTAGATTTTCTTTCTTTCCACAGTAAGTATGAAAATGCAGATAATGAATTTTCCTTTATTTAGCTGTATTTTCCTAAAGAGGACAGATGAGCTCAGTCACTGGAAGACAGTGCTTGTAATTTCTGTCAAGATGTTGCCTGAAACCTGTGGTATTTAAATGGTTCTTTGCTGGCTTGAGATGCTTCCTTCCTTTGCTTGACATGATAGCAACAAAGGTCAGATGATGAGCTGGCAGTAACCATCTCTTCACATATCATATGAAAAAAGCAAAATGCATGTTTGTTTTTAATGAAGGCATGGTTGTCAACTCTGCCATGTCTCTTCTGTGATTGTCCATCTAATTGCAAATTTGTTTTTACTTCAGACTGTTGCAAAACACATCTTTGGTCTGAGGTTTATACATGGTAGGAAAAGAGAGAAGATAATACCCTCTAGAGAACTTGCCTGTGAGGAATTTTTTTACTAAATTGTATTTAATTCCTGGTTTGTCTTAATACACAAAACAAATTTTAAAAGAATGTCAATGGGATGTTTATTAAGAAATGCAAATTAAAATACCCAGATGATAAATGAAAAATACAATATATACATGGAATGTAATAAATACCAGTTGCAGAGCATGGGGAAGAGTGATTCAGATTTGCTTTCTTATTCTCTTAAATACAACTGATGCATTGAGTTGTATAATGCAAGAGGGATTGATTGATTTATTTATTTTTAAGTTTTTTTCCTTGATGACGGTTCACTCCCTTTCTTTCTTAGAAAGCTTGGAAAATTAATATTTGATCACTTGCACTATTACCTAGGTCAGGTAGCTTGACTTTCTTAGTAACTTCCTAGTGGAATTTGTGTTAGCAGTGTAACAGTTTCAGCACAGTTATTTTGGTGTCATAATGGGCATGACTTGATTCAAGGCCACCCCAAGTACAGAACATCACTTGTGAAATGCAGACAATGAAAGTTGTTTGTTTCGATTTGGTTTTGTTTGTTTGGTTTTTTTTTAAATATGAATCATTTCAGGAGCTTGTCATTGGGCAGCAGTTGTAATGGATCTTCCTGGAGAAAAAAGGGAGAATTTTCTTAGGTTGCAACTGGCATAAATAGTTAAAAACTGTAATTTAGCTCAAGTTAGAGAGGCTGTAAGAATTTAGGACATTTGACAGTTTCCTAAACATCCAAATGTATTTAATTAACTTACTTTGTATTCGTGTGTTTTGATGCATATTAGTTGGAATGCTTTATAGTTTCATAGCTTGTCCTATGTTCTGTTTAGCAATTAAATTGTGTTGAATGCATTATGAAAAAAATGACTGGACAGAAACGAAAAAAATTCTTAATATGAGCAAAGGTGAATTAGTTTTAATTACAAGTTTGTTTTGGCCAATGTTCTCATTTAACTTGGGGAAATGGCTCTTCCTTTGGTGATAACCAAGCCCTGGTTTCCATTTTTCCAGTGCTATGTACTTTAATAACTCCAGTGTGCAGGACATCTGTTTTAAGTGAGGAGGTGGAAATTGGAAAGCTTTTCTTGACTGTGGAGGTAAGAACAAACTAAAAACGTGTGCACATTATTGCTGTGAAATCAAAGGCCATCTCTGCCTTATCAAGTGGCATTAGAGACAGGGGGCAGCTGATTGGGGAGCTGGCACTGAGGACCTGCTCTGTGCCTTTTTGAGAGCCTTCATTGTGTGGACTGGAGCATCTCTAAGAGGCTGGAGAGCACTACAGGTGTTCATGGAGTATATCCAGTTTAGTTTCACCTTAAAGCAATCTATTTGTGCCTCTCAGGGCTGCTGACAGATGTGAACCAAAGCATTCTGAGTGGGAATGATCAGATTTGTCCTAAGTGCTGCTCATATAAACTAAAGCAGTTGAAAAGGACTCGCCCAAAGATGGGCACATATGAAACTTGATTCCGATCAAATTCTTTATTTAAATGAGGAGCAACTTCTTGCAAACAGGTAAATATCTGAGCTGGACTTTCTGCCTGAAGGAAGCAGGTTGCTAGCCAGAGCATTTTCTCATCCCTTCTAGATAAACACACCACTTGTAGGAGAACTGTACTAATCTTTAATGCTTCTGGTGAGCAGTTAGCAGAGGAAGCCCGGAACAAAGGATGCAAGACTGACTTTGCCCAAGTCAGCTATGAACTATTGTTGACTTGAGAGGCTTTTCTGAGAGATGAGTTCTGCCCTTTCCCCATCTGCTGTGGTTTCAACTGCCAGGAAACTGTCCTGGTGGCTGACAGGCCCTGTTTCAGATGTTCTGGGGGCTTTACTTTCACAGTCCTGATGGAATTAGGGAATCATTCCTCCTGTCTGCTAAAATCCAAGATTTGTCCTTCCCCTTACATTTCTAAACTTTGAATAATTTGAATTTACATGCCATTTCTACCATTTTTTATTTTGAGTCTTGGCTTGTTTCTCTCCCCTCTTTTTCTCCTTCTCTGTTTAATATAATTTGGTTAGTTGGTTTGTTTCTCTGTTTTTTTCTGAGGGGAATGTGTGCTGTGGTTTTGGGCTTGTTTCTTTGGGGTTTTTCTGTTTGGGCTTTTTTTGTGGTTTATTCTGGGGTTTTTTTCACCCTGAATAAGTATTGTATCTCAAAGGCATTGTAAGTAGATAAAGCCAAAGTGCTGCCCCTGCACTCTGTGTCAGTTTACATAGTGCAGGAATAGATGATTAGAAGGAAGAAGAGGCTTCTGGCTTCTTTGCTACTTTCTTTATTTTGCATTCGATTTTGGCTAGAGCAAGACTTGTGGAAGTAGAGAGTGTGTGGTAATGGAGTAGAATTTGCTCCCAGTTTCCCCATCCCAGGAAATGAGCAGAAATTGAGCTCAGGTAGGATTGCTCCAAGTAATGTTTGACACAGAGATCAGATGATGTAGGGGATCAGGGCCTCAGTGTGATGGGGAATTGTTTCCTGTAATTAGTCCCTCCTGACTCAGTCACTGTTGTGTGTATGACAGTTGCTTTGGATCAGGCTTCTTTCTGAGAGGAGATAATCCTGGGAAAGTTTAAATTCTTCTTTAGTGCATCAGCCACAAATATTTATGAAGAATGGGTTTCCTTCCAATTCTATCTTCAAATACAATAATTTTCTGTGAGGAGAGTGTAAATTTTGTATCTCTGAATGAATACAGAATGCAGGGAGTTGTCAGCCTGAGCATGTGAATATGAGGAAGGCCTTATATTCACATTTTGGTTCTACAGGCTGAGGGAGCCTGCAAAAGTCAGTCTCACTGGGTGGTAATATTAAACAGTGGAGCCTACAACACACTGATCTCCAGAGACAACTTGAAATCCAGAGGGAATACACCCATGTTAGCTGCATGACAGTGCCAGCAGGATCTCTGTCATGAGGAAAGTGAAACTTGCCAGATGTTTGTATCTGGAACCCCTAAGACATCAGAATGATAATTGTGCCAGAGCAAAGGCCTCTGCAGTACATGGAATCTGCTTTTACCATACAGGTAGAGGTATTTCAAGAAAGAGTAACTAATTCAGGCAGGGTAAAGTTGCATCTTCTCATTTCGTAGTGAGGATGGCAGTGGAAATGAAATGGGTGCCCTCCAGAAGCAGATTCCAAACTAAAAGATGACCTCCCATGTATTCTGAAGTGTGTGCTGCTGTCATGGTTTAAGACACATTGTTGGTAATGTGCAGACTGAATGCAGACTGTTGCCAAGCACTTTGATTGCATATGCTGACTTTTACAAGCTAAAGGATTTCCATGCCTTGCAGGAGAAAAAGGTGGTCTGGCAGAGAAGCTGTGCATGTCAGCATAAGGATTTCTGCCATGACATGCTCAGCCTGATTGCTGCAGGGTCCCCTGGGCCATGTCCACTTATTTGTTTTCTCTTTCAGAGTCCCTTTTCTCCTTTCTTGCATACCCTGGGAATCTCTTAGATATCCCCAAGTTTAATGGAAGTTTTTTCCTCCGTGTTTCTCTGAGTGTCTACTCAGTTTTTCTCTGCAGGAACCTCTTCCCCTCCATCTCCTGCCTCTCTGGTGGCTGCTGTCACTCACCCACCTGAGCGCTGTGGTACCAGGACAGTCCTTTTTAGCTTTTGATACCTGACTGAAGACTGAGAATTGTGCTGGCTTTAGCAGTGATGATGAAATTCCACCATGCCCTGGTAGCAGCTGGCTCTTTCCCGGAGGCTCCTGCCGTGGGGGATCGTGGCAGCTGATCCGGTTTGGGAATCAGATTCACGATTCACATCCCCTTCTGCTGCCTGTTCACTCCTGGCAGTCATGCTCCTCCGAGTTTTCTGCCAGGTAGCTGTGAGGAAGAACACTCTCAGTCTCACAAGTGAAATTACTCACTGGATAAATCCTGATCTATGTAAAACCTGAGCGTGTTATCAGGCAGAGGTTAAGCCAATGGAAGATGAGACTGCTTCTCAGTGAGTTCATTGTGCACTGAAAAGGAATGCTATTCCTTTATTTCTTTTCATGTGTTTTAAACATCTGTGAAGGCATAATGCTACTAGTAGGTAGTGAAGTTCTATCAATAGCCAAAATTCAGTTATTTAATCCCCTTTATGGAATTTGCTGTAATTTAGAGTGGATCTGTTGCAGATTTCCAACAGTAACTGATTTGTTATGTGCATTTTTTTTTGTTGATATATAAGCAAAATAGAAGCTCCTTATTATCATAAAACTGTTGCACATGATAGGCCCTTTTAAAATTATTAATTACTGTTTTTAAAATGGTAGGAAATTTGACAAATTGAAGTACAGGCAGAAGGTGGTTCTGTTTGTTTGGTACTGGTGTTCTGTCAGTATAGCAACACTGCAAATGAAAGTATGATTGGAGCAAAGTCAGGTGTGAAAGTAACATCAATTACAGTGGTATGGTGTAGAAACTGATGGTGTGGTTCTGCTTCTTTTATCTTTGGTTAAAAGGGTCGTGCACTATCTCTGTTGCTATGTCTTGAAGAGTTTTGAAATGTATTTCAAAATCCTTGGAAAGGGAGTACTTTGAATTTAGATGAGAGTGTTGTTGTTTATTGTGACTGATACAGTGGCTTTTTTCACTATCCAGAGTATAACTTCAAGAGAGCTCTGCCGTAAAACTTATTTTTCAGTGTTCTGTGTTCTGAAATTATTTTGTTTTCTGCTATTTGATTTAAAACAAGATGAAATCATCCATGACATTGCAATTAAATAATGAGACAGAGAAAGAGTGAAGGCAACATGAGGTAATCAACATGTATAAACAGTTAATCATGCAGGTGTCTTATAGGCACCGACAAGGAGGATTTCTACTTTGGGTGCCTGTGGCTCATAAAGAAGGTTTGCAGTATTGAATAGGTGCAGAATTCAGAATGTTGGATTCAGGTGAGTTTCCCTGTTCAGTGCTTTAATCACAGCCAGCAACCAAATACCTCAAAGGCACTTGCTCCTCCTTCCCAGACAGTTCAGCTGTCTTAGTCATTCTCCCTTCCAGCTCCTTCTGCTCTTCCTCACTGGCAGAGCATGGGAAACTGAAAAGTCCTTGGCTTTAGGCACAACTTAACAACTAACATATCAGCACATTATCAACTTTATTCTTATTCTACATTCAAAATACAGCACTGTACCAGCTACTAGGATGAAAATTAACTCTCTCCCAGCTGAAATCAGGATGCCCTACAGATGTTCCCTGTGACTGCCAGACACTGGGACTTTAGAGCACAGCTGTGACACAGATTTGAGAATAATGCTTAATTCCAGACAGAGAGGTTTTGAAAATAAATGTGTGGGGTTTCTGAAGTCCTTGAATACATCAGTAGAACATGGTAGAAATGTTCACAAAGAAAATAATTATTTTTATGCAGCAGATAATAGATACAGGTTTGTGTTTTCAGGCACAGGACTGTACAGTGAGCATAAGGATGAAAGTAAGTTTGTAGTGATCTCTTTGACTGGAATATGCAGGAGTCCTGGTGGTGAAAGGCAATATTTTACTCTTCAATTATAGTAATATAATGGAATGTATAAGTAATATATAGTTCTTGTATATTATGCTATATAAGAACTGAGTTTTACAGGCTACCTTGAGTCTGGGATTTCCTCCTTTTGAATGTTTTGCTTAGCAACCATTTCTTTGTATGATTTTGTGGAGGCAGTAATTTATGTAATGATGGTGCTCATGGGCTTGATCACAATCAAAGACTTGTTGTACTGACATGCCTGTAGACACAGTTTCTTTGCTGTTAACTATTTCTCAACTGGAACTTCTAATTCAGTGTTATCACATTGGAGCTCCAGGGAAAATATGTCATGTTACAGCTGTTATTTAAGTTAAAAAAAAATTGCATTATGACTTTTTATAGAGTGATATTTACATTCCATGGAAGAGACTCAGGATACATGAACTTCCCTGAAGGTGAAATAAAGGAGTGTTGAAAATGAAGGTTCCCCATGAAAACAAAGTTACTTTTTTTTGGCAGGGTTTTATAGGGACAATTATGATGAATTATCTGTTTTAAAATCTTTGTTTCCTATAAGATGGTTGACTGGGAGGTGATGGCCTGCAGGTTTTCAAGAAAATGGGAGTGTTTTTCTTCTGTTTGCCTCATTGGTACAGCACGAGATCAATATAAAAAACATATTACTGGAAGTAGAGAGAAAAAGGGTGTTTGAGCATTATCCACATCCAAAAGATAGAATGCTTAGTTTATTGGAAGCAATGTTTAGCCCAGATCCCAGGCTGAAGTTTTCAGTACTGATCCTTGGATAATTTCTCTTCAGTGGTCAAAGAGAAGAAACAAGAAATCACACCAGGCTTTAAAGGTTTCATTTATGAAGAAAGATTAAGAGGGTTACTTTGACTGAAAAAGAAGAATATATTTTATGGGGATTTTAGTGAAATTGATGTACTTGGGAGGGGGGGATGGCTAATGTTAAAGGAACTCTTTATTCATGCAGAAAGAAAAAAGGGGGGAATCAAAAGAGATTAGGAAAGTTGAGAAAAAGTTTGAGTGGAACATTTTTAGATATAGAGCAATAAATGTATGGGAAAAAATACTGGAAATTTTATTGAAGTGTAAAGCATTGATGGACTCTAAAGGTGTTTATTTTCTGAGGATAAGATATGGAAGTGAAATAGTTGAATAGACATGAGGGAAGCATAAATAAGATGCCAAGTTTAGTTGTGAGGGTTTTTTTGTTTTTTGGTTTTTTTCCTTCCTTCTTTTCTTGGAATTTAAGTGTTTGAGGTAAGGGAAATGTATTTTAAAGCAAATTGTTCTGTTTTCCTCTCTTTCAAAACCTCTTTCAAAGATGAAAGCAAGATGTGAACCTCTCATGCATACTGTTCTTTGAACCTTACCTCTAAATCTGGGAAACTACTATAAAATATGACAAGTTATGGCAAAAAATATGCAATGCAATTTCAAGGAGATTTTAAATTAGCTAATTGTGTTTAACGTCTTGGATAGTGCTATGTGAATGAAGTTTTCTGTATTGTTATAACATATGTAGATATTTCAGATACAAGATTTAAATCATTGGGGATTTTCTTGTTTTTCCTTTTGTCTGTAGTAACACTGATTTAAAAAAACTTGATGCTATTTTTTTTTTTTCTGCTTGGTAGACCAAGAGAGTAATGTAGGTCTCAGCTCATGCTGTTTGTATGAAGTGACTGCAGTGGGGTGTGTCTGCACAGCAGAGTATGTTTGAGGTCAGATCTTGTGAACAAACTCAATTTTTGAACCTGTTGCCTCATCAGTGTCTTCCAGGGGGTTGTGTAACAAGGGCTTTTATTCCTATATTTTTATTCTGGGAGAATTCCCAGAATACAATCTCATGGTTTTAGACCTTTGGAAGGTCCTTAAAATGTTTTTTCAGCTATTCAGCTGTGCTGGAAATCACTTCTAGCCACGATGTTAATTTTGGACCAGGCTTTACCTTTCCTGCACACGGTGCTGAGGTAATCCATCATCATGCTGAAGCAGGGGAAATTCAATCCATCACTGCTGGATTCTGATACTGGGCTGTAAGGGGGATGCAAGTCATCTTCCCAGTAGTAATCAAACAGCTGTGATACATGCCATTTTAAGCTTGTATCATCCCATAATAGATGGGTTTTCTTCTACATGGGAGCTTGCTGCAAAATCTTCTGACAGATGGACTGCCTTGCAGAGGTTTCTTTTTGTAGAATTTAAGGCTGTGAACTAATTATTGACAAATACTACATCATCAGTTCCAGCTGAAGACACAGACTAATAAGTAGAACATTGGCACTAATCCGTATTTAATCAGCCTTAAAATGGTAATTTCAAATTGATGAGGGCATAGGGAATAGATTTTATACTTTTAAAGTGCTTCTAAAAATACCAGGAATGTGTGTATACAACCCAAGGATGAAATTAAAGTGCATTCTGCATGTATGGTGAGTGAAGCATGCTACAGAAAGCTGAGGTCGGAGTCATGCTGGCACCAAAGAATTTCTTTTTATAAAAACAATGCACTCCCACTCCAAGTTTCACAGTGTCTGCAGGAGCACTCTTGGTTTATTTTTGTTCTGTGGCTTTTTGTTATTTACTCAAGGCCTTTCAGAAGCATGCTAAATCATTAACAAACTTTAATATAAAAAGCCTGAAAACTGTAGCAAGCCAAAGCATCAGAACTCATTAAACTGAATTCAGTTATCTGTCTAATATAGCCTCAGTATTGACAATATTGACAATAATTTCCCAGTTGTCTTTACTGTATATTTAGAGAACCTGAGGCTGATAGTGAAACTTTTGTTTTTTACAATATAACATGCTGATTTCTATAATGCTGTTATTTGTTTAATAGTGGTACTGGCTATTATTAATATGATCAATAAGCCATAAGTCATTTCATATGAAAGCAGAAATAATTTCTAGCCACTTTGAGAGTTTCAGCACAAAGAAAAAGTGCAGCAAGAGAAGATTTGGTGTTCAGGTGGAGTAATACAAATATTTAATAAGGCTCACTGAGTGCATTAGTCTGCAAGCATCAATCTCAATCTCTTGAAACTAAGTAAGGTAAGCTGTGGAATGTGTATCAAGCATGTACAAGTGCTTTGCTTGGTTTTCTGGAGTTCACTAACTTGACTGGTTTTCAGATGTGAGATTTATCTAAATACAGTTAATCATCTAATGATGGAAAGGAGCTTTGTTGAAAGCTACTGAGACCAGGAATGGTATCATCTAATGATGGAAAGGAGCTTTGTTGAAAGCTACTGAGACCAGGAATGGTAACAGCCACTAAGTGCAAGGGTGCCAAACAAGCTATTTAAAGTATGATTGCTGTGTCGTTGTCTAAGCCTGAGCTATTTGAGTCCAAGTATTCACCTAACTAGAGCAGAAAAACACTTGGTCTGGGCTGACTTGCTCTGGTGAGCACTGGGGTCAATTCATCCATCCTTTAAAGACTGCTCTTGGCCCTTGTGTTCTTTGATCTAGGCTAGACTAGATTGTTTCTCTGCAGCAGAGATTCATTCTGAGGCAGGGATGGAGAGTGCAGTATCTAGAAATCACTTCAGTAATTTTATGTAGATAGTTATATGGATAACAGATCATACTACTGTGGACAATATTTTGCCTGTTCTCCAAGGAAATCTGGCTAAATCAGAAGTAACTTTTGCAACCTTTATATTTAGCAGCAGTTCAATATAAAGAATTAAGTCAAATAATTTGAAAAAGCAGCAAAAAATGTGGTTGTCTTAATGAACTGAACCTTCTGTTTTCCTTTTAGTTCTTGCTCCAGACCAGCAAGCAGAGTTAGGGTGTGTTTCTCAAGCTTCTGGTGGTTGGTACAGAAAATCTGCTAGAGATCATTCTGCACTCTTAAGATATGTTTAAACTGTATCTTTTCTCTTCAGTGAAATAACCAGTAGATTTACTTGCATAGATTTTTATCTATTTGGTAATCTCCTCATCCTGCAGTTCTAGAGTTAGCTTACAGACACAATTACCAACAGAAGAAGAGGAAATGCACCTGAACCTTATTTTCAAAAAATTATACCAGGAACAGTGGGAAGTCTAGAAAGCTTAAAGCAATTGATGTGACACCTGGACTACTGAAGATAGCCAAAGGAGATAGAGAGAAATGGGTTATACCCTTTAGTAGGTCGTAGAATTTTGAAAGCCTGTTATAAGCTTTTTTCCCCTTTCTCTTTTGGAAACACTTCAAACCTAACAAATGCCCAATGTTCACATTAAAAACCCCACAAACTAGGTAGTTTTATTTTGAAAAACTCTTGGGATGTGCTAGCAATTGGCCTTCTTTGGCAACATTTTGTTGTGAGTAAAACCAGGTAAACACTGGCCACAGACAGTTATAAATTTGTAGTTGTGAGTTGTTCTGAAAGTTTTTCAGAAGTACAGCCCTGGTGCAGCCATTTAGACCATCACCATCCAAGCTATTTCACTCTACCTTCTGCCTGATGTCACCTCATTAGAGGCAACCTGAGGCACTGTGTAGCATAATCCTGCTTAGGGTATTATCCTTTTTTTGTAGAAAACAGTAATTTATACTTTGTAATTGCTTTCTAATCTTTCAGGTGGAAATTGATTGTATGTCCTTCCAAATACTGAATGTAGATCAAACAGCTTATGGAAGCAGAGGGAGAGGGAAAAGAAGCAAAAATGTGATATACCAACCTTATGTTTTATGGTATGTTGCAACTTTAGCAGTGGCTGAACAGTAGCAAACAATTCTGAGAATCTGTTTTAGTACCTAGTGCGTAACAAAAAAAATGGGAATAAGCAGATGATGATTCGTAAGAGCAGATTCAGACTTAAAGTGAGAGAAATTTGGGCAAAATATGCATGTTGAGTAAGCCTCTAGCACTAGCAAATATAAACTATGAAATATCTTTAGCAATAGTACAGTTATTTAGGAGAAACTCAGTATTTTGTATTCATGGGTTGGAGCTCAGGAGTCCTGAAAATCATACTTTCCATACTG
>VZTN01004937.1:10574-34139 GCA_013400515.1 Erpornis zantholeuca | reverse complement strand
GTTGAAGAAATAAACTGCTCTCCAGGTAGTGCCACACATAGATGGAAAATGCAAAAATATAATTATATAGGACTTACTTTAGTAAACTTTAATATATATATATATAATGTATATATGTATGAAATAGCATGAATATGCTAGAGGAAGAACACAGAATTTTCCCCATGCCTATCCATTTGGACCTAGAGTGAGCTGACTCAATTCTGTTTGCTCAATCCCATGGTACCACTGCTCTACATTAGTGATGCAGTGTGGTGTGGTTTGGATGGGTGTTTGTTTTTAAAACAATCTTGGTAATGCTGGCTTCATGATTCCTGGTCTAAATCGATTTTGAAAGGCAAACCTTGGTGCTTAAGGATTTGCTTAGGGCATTTGACAGGAACAAAAGAATGAGTAAGGAAATGCTCCTGGACTTCTTTTTCTTGTATGGAAGCACAAAGGCCACTCAGATGCTAAATCAAAGCCACTACTCAGTGTCAGAAAGTGCCAGTAGTAAGTGGGGCCAGCCACAGTTCAAGCTGCTTGCCCTGAGTCTTTGCCAGCAGTGATTCCAAGTGTGATTTTCCTAAGATTCTATGTGCACTGCCTGTCTCTTCATCCTTGCTGGGAATGCATGAGCCAGGAGCTTCACAACTGTTTGACAAGAAGGTTAGAGGTCTTCAAAATAGTGCCCAGAATGCCATGAAAGCAGCCAAAGCACAAAGGTTGTAGTATCTGACTATGGCTGAGGAGAAAATAATAATTATTTATGTTCTGTTTGAAAGCAGCTGCCTCACTGGTCAGTCCAAATATCCCAGGAAGAAAATCAGCTCCTGTCTAACCAGGGCATGTGTTGGACCTTGGACCTCTCTCTTCCAGTGGGTGTTCCATGAATATAGAAATTTCTATGTCAGAGGAGGGAGATTGAGAAAGAAAAACAACTCTGTAGCAATACAGTTAGTTTCTCTCTCCAGTGAAAGCTTGTTTAAATCCTTTGTGAATTGGAGCCCTCTGGAAAATTGTATTTGGGTGTTTTTTTTAGGAGAAGGGTAGGGTCATAATTTAATTTGGAAGGAAGCTCCATGGGTCATGAAGTCCAAGTGTCTGCTCTCAGTGTGTCTCCCTAGGTCAGGTTGCTTGGGTTCATGATCTGTCAAGTTGTGAGCACCTCAAAGGATGGACATCATGCTCCCTTTCTGGTTCACCTGTCCCAGTGTTTAACACCTCTTATATTTTAAACAGAATGAAAAAAAAAAAAAATACAAGGAAATAACCAACCCCCTAACACCTATTTTCTTAATATGTAATTGTAATTTCCCCCATTTCAGCTTCTCTATTGCCTCTTGTCCTGCACAGCCCTGAGAAGAATCTCACTCCATCTTCAATGTCCTCTGCTTGCTGCTTTTCCAGGCTGAAGAGGCACAGCCTTTTCTTTCAGTGTCTCTTTGTTAGTTGTGCTCTCCAGCCCCAAACTTGGTGGCCCAACACCAACACATTCCAGGATGGCAGAATCCTCCTTACACTGGGAGACTAACCCAGTATCTTTGTGTGGCTTCACAGAGGGAAGTGGGCTCACTTAGCTGCATTAGAATTCCCTAGATGAAAAAATAACCCATGCTGTTCTCACACAGGAAATAATAAAAAATGCAAGTCAGTTCTCTTTTTCTTTAATTTGTCGAAGGGGAGCTTGGACAGATTTTGTGTTTCTTCTTTTTAATTTTGCACATCTGACTTGCTTTAATTAAATTTCTGATAAATTTCATCCTATCAGTTTGTTGGTGGAACATAGTTTGTATTCTAGAACGATCACCTGCAGGCATGTGGGAGTTTGGGTTTTTTTTTTAATATTCTTCCACCCCAGTGTGGATGCAACAGCATTACAGTATGTTCTGTTTTAGATCACAGGAGCAGTAAATTACTTTTAAATTCATGCTGGACACTAGTTTGTTTTTTAACCTTAAAAGCACTTACTTTATGTACTTAAGAAAATCAGAAAATACTTCCAGAGAAATCATGTTCTGTGTCTGATGAATTTTTTTTTTCCCCCTCATTATTTTTACCTATTCATTGAAATCACCAGCTGGGTAGCTTCTTTAATTTACTTCTGAATCTCTTTGGAAAGCTCTTCTAACAGTAATACTTCACCTCATGCATATATAAAACCAGCTGCTGACCAGAGAGCAGCTTATGGCTGACAGAGTGTCAGCCTTATGTGCAACACCTGCCTCAGCTTTTTATGTGCTGTAAACAACCAGGTGAGAAATAAGCACACTGTGGAGCAATTGAAACGCAAAAGGAATTCTAATGCAGTGGCAATGTGGATAATTCAGTTTGGAAAAAAAAAAAAAAAGGTGCGAAATAACTCAGTAAAACCAACAAAAGGGATGTTTTGTGTGTTCTCCAGCTGGATTTTCGGCAGCAATGGGGGGAGTTAGTTTGCTGCATCTTTTAATCATGGTCTATAGGTAGAAGGGTAATTAAAACTCATTTTTCTGACAACAAATGTTGCTGGTATTTGGTGTAAGTCTGTTGATATTATTTGAGTTGTTTTCCAAACGTGGATTCTCTTCCTGAATCACAAAACAGAAGGGCTGGATGGGGCTTAAGTGTTTCCTTATCTTAACTCCCTACATAAACATGGAACCTCTGTATTGGTTGTCAAGAACATTCAGTAAGAGAGATTGTGCAGTGGGTTGAGATCATCTCTTTGATTGCTTTAGTTCTTTTATAAATGGATTTTCCTTCTCCTGTCTTCCAGACAGTCAAATGGGAATCTTTTTTTTTGCAAACCAAGTCCATCTCTTCGTGCCCTCCAACAGAGACAGGGCAATGAATTTTACAGCTCTTCTCACAACTGCTTGTGTATCAGGAACCTCTGAGTCCAAAACGCAAACATTTGGTGAGACAAATGTACAAAAAAAGGGTTTCTTTAGCCTTTTCCTGAAAATCATACATTTTGACCCATGTGAAATTCAAAAGCTTTTTCCTATGTAGGTTTACATTTGACTTTAGGTAGTGTTATGTGTTCTTCAGGGAACACCATGAAGAATAAATCTGCTCTGTGTTGGTAAAAAGTGACAAAATTAAAGGGTTTTTTAAATGTTTTGCTGTGTATGCTAGTGGACAGTCAGCAAGCCACAAATAAATATTAAAGGCTGATTCCTACTTTGAGAATCCAGATCAGATTCAGTAATTTTGTCATGGCTGGAGCAGGTGCCAGCCCACTGAATTTGAAATTTCTTGTCTGAAGAAATACTAGTTGTTGTTTCAGTATGCTTAATCCCAAACTTTACCTGTCTGATTGAAAACTGCACTGCGTGTGTAGCATGGATATCTATCCACAAATATCTTGCCCAATTTTTCTTTTCGCTGATTTCAGTTATTGTTGTTCTTTCATTTTTCTTCTGTCTGTAAAGTGTTTTGTCTGCATATGCTTTTGGAGGCAATTCTGGGAGTTGTTCTTTTTTCTCTATACAGATTCCAGTTCCATGTAAAACTTGTGCAAAAATAGTAAAATTCCTAGTTCTAGGAGCCTCCTTAGACAAATAGAATTTCTTATAAACTTGTTCCTCGTACATATGTGTACCTCATGTGCAGTTGAGCCAGATTTCTCTTTTGAATTCATTTCCATATGAGAAGCATTGTTCAGGTTTTCAGTATAAAGGGAACAACACCAAAATCAGTGATGTATTGCTAAGCAGAAGGTAGCATGACCTATCCAGCTGTTGCATATCCAAGCAGTTAAAATTATCTCCTGTCTAGCCACCTTGGCAGGTGTGTGGAAATAACAAAGCAAGCTCAGACTCTTTCTGGGTCTCTGGTAGAACTTCTCATCTTGTGACAGTATTGCAGACTGTCAGTGATGTTTGCATTTCTGCTTGTATCACTCTTTACCACGTAAAGAGTACAGATTATTAATTTAGGAAAGCATTTCTTTATATGCAATCTACTTCGCTGTTATTTTTTACTGAAACCTCGGTACCTCAAGTAAACATGATTAGAGAGGCATTTAAAAAAGGCTTTAAGATTTCTTAATGTCTCTGCACAAATCTAAAAACTCTGTTCAGCATGAAAGTTATCTTATTTCTGACAAGGGTCAGGTATTTCACATTTAGTAGTTTTATTGTTACTGTCATATTCATTTTTCCACTAAAACATTTTGTGTCAGTACCAGCTTAAGTGTTTCTAGGACACAAAAACCCAGGAAGAACTTGAGAAGCATGCTGCTTTCAGAACTTTCACTGCTTCTATTTTGTCATCTCTAGATATTTGCTAATGAAAGTTTTCAAATAGTTTGTGAAGGCCTGAAAAGCTCTAAGGGGTTTTTCTATGTGGCAATCATTATTTCAAGGGTAAGAAATATACAATGGGAAAAAAAATTAAAAACTACATTCAATAATATATTTTCCTTTCACTGTAGGGTAATTAGAACATTTTGCATGCTGCTTCATGTTTTAGCAAAACATGTCTGTCGGCGTCCAGGGAAGTCTGGAAGCTTTTCCTGCTCCTCTGGTGGTTTCTTTATATCCCCAGAGCTCCTCAAAAGTGGCCTAGCCAGCGACCTAGGCTTTTGGAGAAGCTCCCTCCACTTTTGGGAGAACCTGAATGCACCAGAGAGGTGAAGAGATTTTTGTTTAGTGTACCACAGAGAGTTTAGTTGTAGTTTTTAGGATCTTGCTCTATGTATTATATAGAGACAAGATGGAGATTTTTAGGTGTGGTTTTTCCTTCTTTCTTCTTCTCCTCTCTCCTCATTCTCTTCCTCTCTTCTCTGACACCAGTTCCTGTGCTGTGGTGGTTGGTGGAAAAAAGTTAGCATTGAAAAGACATATCAATAAGATGAGGGTTTACTGGTGTTGAAAAGAAAATAAGATATGTATTGTTTCTTGAATGGTTGTTAGTAAGATATAAAAGTAGCTGCTGATCTGCAGCCATTGCCTTTCTGCCCTGGTGTCCTCGGAGGATGCTGCCTCTGCCACCGAGGTCTTGATAAGAAAAATAAACAACTCATGAAACAGCAAAGAAGATGTCTCACTTCGTTCTTTCCAACATGAAGAACTGAAGGAAGAGAATCTCCAGGGCAGAGGACAGGGACAGGAGCCAAGGGCTCCAACCCCTGCAGGGGCCCAGGCCTCCGACACATGTCTTTCTGTTTCTTCCATAAAATGTAAAGCTCTAAATCAGTCTTGGTGCTTTTAACTGCAAACCTAACAAGTTTTAGTGTACGTTTTTCTGAAGAGTTGTCAAAATCTGGCAGATGCTTTTCTTCTGTTGCAGCACATGTTTTTTATAAACTTCGGGTAACTCTTCCACCTGTCCACTGAGGGTTTTCTTAGAGCTCAAGTAACCAAGAGCTTCCTTGATTCCTTCAAAATCCCTCTTGGTTGTCAGACTGTGTGTTCCCTTTCCTTGCAGGGATTTGCTGTTTAGGGTGACACAGTAATGAAGTAACAATTGCACTTTTATCTGTACCATGTGTGTTCTTACAGAATCAACTTGCACACCCTGTGCAAAATAAATTACTGGTGAAATTTCGCTGTGTTTAGAAGCAGAAATACTGGAAAAAAAAAAGTAGATTAACTACTCTTATAGCATTGCATTTCTCCTTTTGGTCAATGTAAATGAAAACTTCACAGGGATTTTGCATTTTTGTTTAATTTAATCTATTCATCAGTTCTATTGAAAGTAATATAAAGTGACAATTAATTCTATCATATTTGGCTAATGTGTAAGTCAGCTGTCATGCACACACTGAGATTCTTTAGGGTGTTCAGCTGTCATGTGTAATTTATAATACAGTTTTGTTACACAAGAGAGGCAAATTTAAAGCTGAATGTATTTGTTTTTCTTACTCTGAATGGAGGGGAGAGATCTGATAACAATCTTTTCAAAACTGGATTTTCATGTATTTGTTTTGATAATATTGACCTTGGACTTCAATACCAACAAAAAAAAATTATTCAGAAACTCAACAAAAAGGGTTCTTACAAAAACATTCTCTGAGATGCCTGCTGTTGAGAAGGTCAGAAACAATAGAAGAGATCAGATTATATCAAAGTAACAACTCATCCAACGAACTAATGATAAACAGTAATTCATGTCATTCACTGATAGTTGTATCTCTTTGCCAATTCTCTTAGTAGGTTTTCCCAGGTGTCCCCTCCTATACTTGGTACTCAAAATATTGAATTAAACAGTATAATTTATGATCAAAGGAAATTAATCTCAGTGGAATAAATCAAATATGTCACCCATGAAGGGTAATCATCTTTCATTTTCTCAACTATTGTTCCATCCTAGATTTCTGTCTTCTCATACTTGTGAGGTAACAGATGCTACTTCTGTGTACGATAAAATAAACATTTTGGTGTTTTTAAACATATTAGAATTATGTTGGACAAGGAGAAATGATAGCAGAACTTTTAAAACTACTTTATTGTTACAATGACCAACCAGTATTATTTATACAATTTTTTTTTTGTTTTTTTTTACTTTCTAGACAACTTTTCAGCACAAATAAACCAGGCTCCTATAATAATATATTTCAGGTTTTCTCAGTACCTCATTCCTCTGTTGTGATTTTAACAATTTATCCAACCTCCAGAGCAAGGTATGCAGTAGTAGCATGAGTAGCAAACCATTTATTTGGATGTGGTGATTTATCAGCTGACTTCCTGGGGGTTGTTTGTCTGAAGTGCTGTGCAAAGGACAATCAGGTCATATAATTAAAAAAAAAAAAAAGTATTTCATCCTTTAGTTCCAAACTTTCTGCTGTGCTACAAGTGAGCCAAACGTGGGTTATCAGACTGTTATTATCAAACAGCTTAAACAGGCTGTGGTTGCTTCATTCCTACATGAAACTTTTTCTTTTCTGAAGAAAATCTTCATTACTCCGTCTGGAACTTACAGGGGCTCGGGAAAGAACTTTGATTAACACTGCTTGGAGCTGTTCCTGCTTCTTGCCTCTTAGCAAATGCTGTGCACCTGTCTTTAATTGCCTGCCTGATGCTTTTTTCATGGGCAATTCATAGCCCTTTCATTATAGCCTGGCTATTTGAAAATGATAATTTTAAATAGTATCATTTTCTCACAAAACCTCAAAGCTACAATGGTTTTTCTGTTAATTTCTCCAACATATATGAACACCAGTGTCATATGTGAGACTCTGTCAATATAAAGAAACATTTTCTCCTGAGACACATATTGTTTTGAGACATTTGGATGAAGAAAAGCAACTTTGACTTTGGGCTGATAAACTCTTTGTTCATAAGAAATGATGAAGCCACCAGGGCAGTTCTGTGTTGCATAATTTGTGCCACCTAGAGAAAGACAAATTAGTGAAAGATATAAATAATTGAATGATGAACTAAGGAACTACATTTCACCTGTTTCTCAAATCATTCCTGATAAGCAAGACTAGTTCTACTGAGATCTCGCCACGTGCTCTGTTCCTGGAGTGGCTGTGTCTGAGTGATGCTGCCCTGACCCTCCCCACACTGCTCCAAAAGATCCTTGCTTCTTAATCATCAAACCTTTCCAAAACAAGAAACAATGCCAACACTGAGAAGAAATTAATGGTAGCACCCCAGTTTTAGAGAAGGAGAAATAAAATATAGGGATAGGTTTAGCAACACTTGCTTTGAAAAGTGCATGAAAACTTTGAATGTCACGTTAGTCAGGTTTTTAAATGTTGTGTTTGCACTATTGGTCAGAAAGAAAACACTGACATCATAAAATATTAATTGAATATGGCTGTTTTTTTTCAGTTACTCCAAATATAAAGGGGAAGAATACAGGGTATTTTTGACAGCATTATAGCATTGAGTTGAGATTCATGTTACATTTTATGAAAGCAGTTAAATACCTCCCCACTGAAAGCATGGACTCCTGTGGGATCTCTAGGGTAGACTGTGGCAATTTTTTTACTGATGCTCAATGTTAAAATGAGATTTCAGTTTGTTTATGTAGTTATTTTTTGCTTTCTGTATATTTATAACATATTTGTAATTCATAATCTGTGTTCTCTCAGAAGTGTCTCCTGTCTACTGTGTTTTCAGGTATCTTTATCTTGGATGATTTATCTATCTTCACTTAAAACTTCTACAGTCTTGCAGATAAAATCAGTCAGGCAGAAATTGTTATAACTTTTAATTTGGTGTCACTAACTGCAGCATGAGGACACTTTTCCATTCTCTTGATTTATGTCCTAAAAATTGTTTACATATTTTTGTATACAGAGGAATAATTACAGCAGGTTTCAACTCAGAATATCTTCACACATATTAATTAGGACAGTTATTTTACTGTACTGTGATTGCTCAGACCTTTAAGTGTCTGTTAAATGAAGAGCAAAGACGTGATATTTTTGTCAAGTTAAAATATTTGCGGTGATTTTCAGTAATATTTTTGATCAGGACTTAATTATATGATCAGATTGTTTTGACATGAGGCATCTTGCTAGATACTTGAAGGATTAACATGGATGTGAGCAAGCAATTTATGCAGCTGCTAAGAACTGGGTGTCTGTGTTAACAAGTGTGGTAAAAAATTAATTTGGAAAGGAGGCAAAGATCTGTTTGAGGAGGAGATCCTTAGCTTGCTTCCAATATCACAGCATCATGTTCTGCCACACTATAGAACAGGTAAACAAGGACAGAACGAGGCCTTATTGGAAAATAACTGCTTCACTTGAAGTAAAAGTATTTAAAATTTTCTCCCTAATTTCTTGCTACATTGAACCAGTGATTTCTGATTAAAATTGCCATATGTGGAACAAAACCCCAGAACCTAGCAGAAGATAGAAAGAGTGTTAATTTACTTCTCTACAAATCTTGCTTGTAACTTCATTGTTACCAATCTGATTCCTGTTGGGCAAAATAATTGTGTCTTCCTAATATTTTTTTTTTAACTCCATGCTCTGTTTTTTCCTTCAAGTTCCTGTTACAGAGTAAGTTTAGAGGCTTTGTATGAATTTCTTGTATGCCCATGGCTGTATATTACCAATATGTGTCTTAAACTAGAAAGCTTCCATTTGGTTAGTTAAGGCTGTTAACACTAAAGTGGTTTTTAACTAACTCTGGATTTCACAAAAATTCATTGGGAAACAAGGATTTCAATTTTAAAAATTGAAAAAGTCACTTTGCTTCAAAGGACATGCAAGTGTTTAATGGAGAGTAATGTGAGAAAGTACATGATGACATGAAGAATTTGATTTTTTTTTAAATGAACTCTCAGAATCCCCAGAAATATCCATCCAACAAATGTATCAACAAATATGCAGTAATATTAAAAACAGTTCCACCATAATCTTTATGACTACAGATGCTTAAAAATTGAATTTTGTAGCAAACTTTTACTCTCTACATTTTGGTTGCTAATAAGTAGAGTGTTCATTTGAAGGTAAGGGAATGATAGCAAGCTTCATTACTTTTAAATTTCCTATGAAATCTGATGTATAATTCATGATAAGGGGTCTGAAGTTCATATCTTGCCTTAGCATAATTTCTTTGTTCTTCACAAGTAAGCTTGTCAACATCCTGATTCCTCACTTCATTTAAGTTATGATTTTTTTATTAAATTATAGATAGGAATCATTCCAGTGATTTGTTATGTGAACTGGCAGAGGCAATTATGGGAGCAATGGCTAGAACGAAGAGTGAGAGAACTGTTTTCCTCAACAAATAAATTGAATTGGCTGGGAAAATTTGTTTCCCCAAGAACTACAACCTGTGTCTTTCTGTTGTATTCTGGCTTTCTACAAGGAAAAAGCAAGCTTAAAGCCTATCTGTTACTGGTTTGCTGGTTTGTCACCAGACCTTCTTGTTTTGTCTTTTATAATTTCTTTGTAGAGTAAGTCTTTTTTCAGAACACATTCATTTTTTGTAAAGAAGGAATAAAGTTCCAGAGACCAAATAGATGGATTGAGTTAAACCATTGGTGTTTGGCACTTGATCACTTGAACTGAATTTCAGAGTTGTTTTCCTCTTTGATGGACAAGAGTGGTAGTGTTCTAATTTCAGACAGATACAATCTCTTTAGTTTTATTTCCTTGACATTTGCTGGTTTAATAGATATCATCTCAGCTGTATGTTTCAAGTGCTTTGAACACTGTGTCTCTCTCTCTCTATGGAAAATGTATTTCTTACTCAAGTTTTACTTCAGTAAACATTAAGTTTTTAAGTTATACTTTAAGTGTATATCTAATTTATACTATAACTATGACTTAAATTTGAAAAGGCACATTTGTTCGTTATTTGGCTGAGACCTGGGAGTTGAGGTGAATGCAGAGTGTTTCATCAATAGAATCACAGCAAAGGAGGTTATAGGAACATTTCTTGAGGAGCAGTGCTGGCAAAAATAAGTGCTGCTTTCTCATGTGGATTCCATTAAAATGCCTAAATAGTTTTCTAACTGTGCTTTTGAAATAACTGCCAAAATCATAAATAGCCAACTTTAGACTGTGCCTGTGATAACTGCAAAATTAAAGATTAGGTACTGGTTCCAAAGTCCTTTAATCTCGTGTTTTTAAGGATATTTTGGAAAGCTTCTGGTATTTCTGCTCTGAACATGAGATAGGAAACACACACGAGATTAAAAATAAGTGTCATATTCAATACTCCCTAATGGACAACACCTAGAATGTTCTATTGGGGAAAAATATTTAATTCATTTCACTTTCATTAGAAACTAGGATTTATCTTGTGTTTTGCTGTAGAATGTAATATAGGATATGTCAAATGTCACAAAGTCTGCAATGCCATGTTTTGGAAGGTTTCAGAGTTACCTTTATTAGTTTCTTGTCCCAAATTCAGTTTCAGGAAAATTAAGAATATATTTTATGCATAATTATTTTACAGAGAAAAAGTAAAGAGCAGGCAGGCACAATGTGCTTGCTATGATTTCATGGCAGTAGCTAAAGAGAACAGAGATTTCCTAACCTTTTGTATTTTGATTATTATTAAGATATAATAAATCCTGTATTGCTAAAGCTACAATTACAATGATGGGGTTTTTTTTCTATAATTATTAAACTTAGGATGAATTTGTAAAACTTTTGACAGTAATAATGGTTATGAGTAATCAGTCATTTTTGTAATGAGAGACTCTAGAGCAATGGTGCTACTCAAAACTGGAAGTCCATGACACCAAGGATTTGGTGACAGTGTTAGACAGTCTTTGGTATTTACTCTGTCAAAACCCTTCCACTTCTAATGTTCCAGCATTCAGCTGGAAATCAGAATGGATAGATGAGAGGAAGAAACAGAGTTAATAGAAATTCAGTTAAATCAGCAACTTTTAGGAAATTACAGACACAAAGAAATATTATAAACAGTAGAGACACTTTTTACATCCCAATGTCAGCTATTTTTGTTTGCCAGTTACAGCTGGCTAGAAAAGTTATTTCAGGGAGGATCTACAAAAAATCATTCAAGTTTGTAACAAAGCCTCACTATTTGAATTTCTTCATCAAATGAATTAGAAATGAAGTATTTAAAATGTCTTTGCAAAGAATCATAGTAAATTTTTTAGCCTTAATGTCATCTTTCAAAAGACTATAATACAAAAACACGATGTTTAAAAATGAGAAGTAGTGGTAAAAGAAAAAAGCCAAGTATTTCATAGGAAAAACTCCAAGTAAAATATTTTTGATAGGCTCTGAGTGTTTTATTTCTTTGAAATGTGTTTCCTCTAAAGTCAACCCGATCTATATATATATATATATATTTAATTTAAGCTGCACTTTATTTAAGACTTCTCCTCAATTGTTTCTGACTCATTATTTTTTCTGTCCCAGTATCTTCAGTAGGGTATTTAGACCACCCTGGTTTTTAGTGAATCAGGTGAAAATTACTGTTGGCATGCCCCTTTCCCTTTCCATGGAGCTGCAGCAGTGCTGTTGCCTTTCCCTGGTCTTAAAATTAAAACTAAAACACAGTTTATGGGGAAAAGGGGTTTTTACCTCGGTGTTTATTTAAAGATCCTTGGGCACTTGGTCCAGATGGAATGCCCTGAAAATGCACACACCACTCCCACACACCTAAATACACACAATTATAGGCCTTGCAAAAATTAACATATTTATCAAAGATTCCCCAGTGAGAGGCTGGAGTGAAACCCTCGTTCTGAGGAACCTTCCCCCTGGATGTGCCTGTCTGAGGTTACAAAATATGTTCTGGAGAGGCCCTTGGTGTCTGGGGCTCCCAGGATGTTTGCTCTCCTGGTTTAACAGTGCCATGGGGCTGAGCTGAGTTATCAGCCTTGGAAAATCACACATGTGTAGGCTAAAAGCACTAAGAATACATAAAACTATATCAAAGAGCGTGTAAGAGGGGTGTACATACTCTTTTATAGTTTGTATATTCTTATAGTTTATATATTATGTATGTAAACTTTTTATAGTTTATATATAGTTTATATATTATTATATATTCTTAGTGCTTTTAGCCTAAGATGCTAGTTTTCAAAATACTCTGCTGATTTGTTCATCTTTTTCTAATACCTTTTTTCTATGGGGACTTGTGCTTTTAAATTGCATAGTATTTTTTTAATGTAACATTATATACTCCTTGAGCTTTAATGTTAGTAGTACCAGAGCTTCTATCAATGTTCCCTCTCAGGCCACAAACAGTTCTATGGAGTTTTTATTCAGAAGGCTGCCACAATAATAAAAATTAGGATTGTTGTTTAAAGCACTGAAATATTAAAAAAAAAATAAAAGAGGATGTAATGCACAATATCAGTTTCTTTACTCTGAAGTCCCGATTTGCAAATGTGAGTGAAAGATTGACTTTACGTTTCCAGAGATGATTAGCTGCCAGCCCTAATCAAATTGAGAAGTAATTAGCAAATCAAAACTTGATTAGCTCTTTGCTTGATTTACTAAAATTACAGTTTATGCAGTTTAAATGATGGGGGAGGGGAAACGTCTCTTCCCTGCATGCATCCTCTGCTCTGTGCCAGGGGAGCAGGAGAGGAGGATCACTGCTCGTGGAGCTCAGTTCCCCAGCACCAACGCTCGAGTGAAAGCAATGCTGGAGAAGCAAAGACCTCATCCCTTTGCATCTGGGAAATAAATGTGTTGTGAGCAGCTGTGGAGAGTTGCTTGAGATACAGGTGACCCGGATAACCTGAATTTTCATTGCCAGTGCTCTTCTTCCTTCACGAAGTGCTTCAGTGTTCTTGCACAGTTATTAAAATGTGAAACCTGTGCATGTGGTTCTGCAATGAAATTAGTTATCTAATTGATGCGTGCACTGTAACAATACAGGCAAGGTTGAAAGTGACAACAACTCATCTTGACAGTGTGAAATTTCAGTTTTCATCTCTGTTGCCTACTGGCTGTGGGAATTTGCCTTTGCTTAATTTCAGTTTTTCCCCTCTGTGGAACAGGTATCATATATATCATTCTTTCACCTTGTTAAACTTAGAGTTTCTGATGGAAAAATAAACACATCTGTAATCTAAAATGCTCTAATAGGCACCCCTCTAGCTACATAAATCAAATGCAAAATATTATATTTTTATCTTCATGAGACCAAAACTATATATGGTTTTTCAAGTATGCAGTTTGTTACAGCCTCCCTTGTCTGTTTTCTCCTTGAGATTATATGGCTGTAATGCTCTCTGCATTTACATTGGGACCAAGACACGTTTTAATGCATCTTTTATACTTGAGTCTTATTTGTTACTGAAGTAACTGCAGTGGAGAGCTTCTCAGAATTAATTTAATGGCAGAATTAGCAGGCAAGCTGTAATCCCATTGAAGTACCTAAAATCTGCACTTTTTGGAGGTAGCTTTATTGAAAAGCAAGAGGTTTAAAACAAATTCAGAACAGAGTGTAAGATGCTTTTTTTTTTTTTCTCCATGGAACTACCATGCCAGAATCTTAAAAAATAAAAAATACAATTTAATTAAACAGAAGACTAGAGAGATAAGCCTAGTGATATTACAGTATAGAGTATTGCAGAACTGCTGATAGAGAGCCCAATTCTGCTCTTAAATGTTAAGTATGAAACACTAATTAAAGCAAATTGAATCTTCATTGTTTTTGTATATCTGAAAGCCAAATGGATTTCTCATATAGTCTACATTTCAGAGTACATTCCAGCAAAGTTGAAGAAAGAAATGGATGCTCTTTTCAATGGATTTTTTTTTTGCTTTAGTTTTTAGGGCACTTTATTTTCAGACATGGGTTGTTTATATAGCAATTTAATATATCGAGTATTTTTGCCTCGGGCTGCAAGGTTGTGGCATGGCAGCTGATCTATTTCTCTTTTGGATTAAGTATTTAATCCATAAAATTTTCCTTACTCTAGGGGACTTCAGTAGCTTTAAACATTACTCTTGGGCTTTCCAACTTGTATAGACTATTAAATGAACTGTTGTGTGGTTTTTTTACCAATAGCTTTTATTTACTTTTTCCTGCGCTCTAAGGAACTGCACAGTGCTTTCTTTCCCTGATTCCTTTCCTCCTGCAGACCCCACCTGCTGTCAGGTACATTTCTCCTTTCCCTGCATCTGCAGATGAGGAAGTCTATTTCCCACGGGAGTGTCCCCACCATCAGCGGGCAGGGAGTGTCACATCATCTCGGGGTGTCACCTCCAGTGCAGCTGGGGCTCACAGTGGAGCACAGCTTGTTTACCTTCAGCCAAAACCTGCTGTTGGAGGAGGTGGCTCTCAGGAGTGGCAGGAATCCTCGACAAGCAAAGGTTGATCGCTCTGTGAATGGGAGCGTGTGATGTGTGCCGAGGTAGGGCAGGGGTTGAGCTGATCTCTCCCATGTGCCAACCAGAGCTCAGTTCAGGTGCCTGATAGCTGGAACTTCAAGATGAGAGAATTCCTACTCTTAGAAGGAGAAAATGTGACTTAATTATTTTCAGATGAAGTTCTTAAAGGAATAAACAGAAAGAAAAAACCCTAAACCCCCATCTTTTCTATGTAAAGAAAACTACTCAGAGGCAGTTGTAACTGTGTTGCTGTCAAGGCTGATTTTAGTTACAGAAAACTGAACTTTCATTTCAAGGGTGTGGAGTTGTTTTTTTTTTTTTTTTTGGTTGGAAGTGTTGTGGTGGGAGACAGCAACATTGGATAAAAATATGTATTTGTCAAAGAATAGAAGATATTGTTTTGACAATGGGAATGAAGAATATGTAACTGAAGCTTTAATTTTCAAAACTGCTATTAAGTGTTTTCTCTTGGTTAGAGTTTTTATTTGCTTATATTTCCAACTACTTACAGGTTTTGCTCTGAATTACATGGTATGCACTCAATTTTGCTAATAGGATTTTTTTATTTAAAAAGTTAGTTTAGCTAATTTCACCCTTTATAAAATAAAAGGAATGTCAGAAAAATGTATCTTAAGTTTTCTTCCAGGTAGCAGGCTTATAGGCTTTGATAGGGGTCTAAAAGACACTAAGAGATCTAAGGAATGTTTTTGTCTTGTGGGTTTGGGATGTTTGTGTCAGAGAAAGTTGCAATCTCTCAGGCTGGTTTTTGGGATTGCTTTCATATATAGGTTGCTTTTCTGAGCGAAATGAGTGTTTCCATTAAATGGTACATTTAATGGCTTCCATTAAATTTGTGCTGGGACAAGTAGCTTTCTGCAGAGCAGCCCATATGGTGCTGTGCTTTGCATTTGTGGCTAAGCCAGCGTTGGTAACGCAGCAAGGTTTCGGTGTTGCTGACTAGTGCAAAACCTTATTTTATCCATCCCCACAGAGACTGGAAGGCTGGGGATGGGGAAGAGGTTGGGAGGGGACAGTGTGGGGACAGCAGGCCCTGGCTCACCAAGGGGATGTCCCATCCCATCCCATCCCATCTGGTGGTGTGCTCAGCCATAAAAGCTCAGGGCAGGAGGAAGAAGGGACACTCGGGGTGAAGGTGTTTGTTTTCCCAAGCAGCCACTGACATCCCCAGGGTCCCTGCTTGCTGGGGCGGTGGCTGAACATCTGCCTCCCGATGGGAAGCAGGGGATTTTGCTGTTCTTGCACAGCAGCTTTTGCTTTCCCCTATTAAAGGTTCATTGTCTCATTCCATGGGTCTTCTTGCCTTCCTTCTGTTTTTTCCCCATCCCACAAAGAGGCAGGGTGGGTATTTGGCTGCTGGGCAGAGTCAGGCTCCTGCAAAACCATGGAGGTGAAAGAAGTTGCTCTCATTTTTTTGGCTTAAAGGAGGTAATCTTTCACAGGCCTCGCGGGGAATTTCCTGGGAAGTTCCATGTCCTTTCCTGAGTCTCCAATTTTTTTTTTAATTCTAGTATGTTTTCAATGTGTACATGGTGTAATCTTGAGTCCTGCTTCAGAAAATTAACCAGTGTCAGCACCAGCTGTATCTGCAGCCATGAAATTGTACTTGCAAACAAGTTCTGATCTGTTCTTGCTGGCCCTCAGGCAGCTCCTGCTACAGCAGTGCTGTGGCAGTTCCCTGGTACCTTTTCCCTGGCTGTTCTAGTGCTTCAGTGGGAATTCTTTGGTAAACAATCCAGGGTTAGGGGAATGCTGAACTCCCATATATAAGTATTGCATTAAAAGACTGATTCTAATGGCATCCTAAATTTTCAATAGGAGCAGTAGTTGAGTAGGTAGATAAAAGTCTGAGAGGTTTTAACCTTACAAACCTTGTGTCTCAAAGGATGTGATGCTGCTTCATGTTGTGTGTTGCCGTAATTAAGAAGCATTCAGAGGCTGTTTCTCTTTCAGAGATTTCAGGCATGTTCTTGTGATTCAAATTTTAGTGAAGATCATAACCTGTACTCCAATAGCACAATTAAGGTAATTGACAAAGGCAAAACTAGTTTGCAAAGTTAATTAGATTTTTCCATCTCCTCACTTTCAATTAAGCTTGTTGGTCTGATGCATTCCTTCCTGTTTAATTGCCATTTTTACACAGTGTACAGGTCGTAGTAGTGTAGTAGTTGGGTGAATATTGAAAGTTGTGGTTATTGAAATCATCATGAAGCTGAACTATTTTTTTCCAAGTTGAGATTGTCCTTGTCTGTTTGTGCCACCAGTTTTATAATTAATATTTACTTCATTTATGTGGCAGTTTTGATAATGTCCTTTGAAGTAGGTTTTTTGTTGTGTGGGGATTTTGTTTTATTTTTTTCTGAGAACAAGGACTGTACTGTATTGCAGAAACAGATATAACACAATAAAACAACTATAATTACAGCAGATGAAATATTAAGAGACTACAAATCCTTTAAACTGTTCATGGATTAGGGTAGAAATTATAGCAGTGCTGCATGTTAAACCTGATGGTGTCAGAAAAATATTTATGGTTTGGGTAACACAGCAGTATTAAAAGTTGGATTGCTGCCCTGCAGATCATACAGTTCTGTCAAACACTTTTCATGGGCAACTGTGTTAGGATTCAGCTGAATAATTCACTCCTTTCAGAATATATATTGGTTTGCAACACCATTGATAAATTTATTCTTTTGATTGTCATGCAGGTGAAAGGAGGACAAATTCAGCTAAAGCAAGATTAGGTGCAGATCACAGCTAGTGTTCATAAAATATAAAATATGTATAAATACATATTTTAAAACCAAAATGCTTGTTCAACATGTGTATACAAGCATCTGTCCAGTCCCTGCAATTATGAGATACCAGAATCCCTTGGTTCAGTTAAATACCTTGCAGAGACTGAAAAGTAAAAATTCCTGGTTCTCTTGAATATGGTGACGTTTGTACGTTTCAGTGAAAATCCATGCTTTGACAAGTTTGAGAACTTGTTCTTGTTTGAGAACTTGTTGAAACAACAACTCCTATGGCAATATTCTCCCCTGTGCTCTTCCCTCCTGTACCTCACACCACATGAGCCTGGACTGAGCTTCCCTAGGTGCCATGCTTCTTTCATGTGTTCCACCTCCCCCTGTACGGGGATGTTTACCCTTCCACAGCTGACCTCCACATGCACATCTCCATCCAGGGGCTCACCAGGCAGTGATGCTGTGGCTGTCCTGGCTGTGCCACAGGCCAAGTGAACTCACTCTTTAGCTGCTGCTGCAAAATGCAGTCCTGTCCTGTCGGCTTTGTGCCACAAGAGTCTGTGGGTTGTGATCCTTGCCATCCCACGGGACAGGAGGTGGCTCTGTGCTGACAGAGTTCTCTCACGGGGTGAGAACTGCAGCTGGGCAAATTAATTCTTTTCATGCCATTGTGTGGCTTAAGAGCCTAATGGAAAGCACAGCTGCATTGCTCATGATTTATTGCTATTTTATTTTACTTTTCAAACCAATCTGGCTTTCTGTTGCTTAACATGTAAACCCTCCCAGTCATTAGGCACACTGGTCCAGGAGTCTGGACATGTGGAATCTAATAATCTTATGTGTGAAAGTACCTTGATTTTTGAGTAATATGCCCATTCCATTGTCTGAATCTGAGTAGTTTCTGAGTCTAGTCTTACCTCATAGAAAATTGTTTGCTTCTGGGAGACCAATTCTCTACTCCAGGTGATGTAAGAACATGTAAGGGCAGATGATTTTGCTTTTTATAGGCATTGGCAGTGAAACATACATATTTAAAATGATTGAGAGTTGGCTGTGCAGCTGGATTTGTACTTCAGCTGTTGTTCCGTAAAATCTAAGGGTTTGGTTTACTTCTTTATCCAGTAGAGAACAGAAGAGACTGTGTAAGACCATAGGAAGGCTGATTGGTTTTATATCCATGTTTCCCTAGATAAGATGGATGAAAACAGAAATACATACTGATGTATACAGAGATTTTTCTCAGTGACCATGTTAACATTTACAGTGATACATTAGGCAATTGTCTTGCCTAATTATATGTTTCAAATATGTCTTGACATGTCAAAAATATTTAGCTTTAATCTTATATTTATTCAGCTTTCTGAAGGACTATGATCCTCCCATCAGGAGAATGTGCTGGTCAAATTAAAAGGACCAAGGACAGTGGTTTTGGAAAACAATTGGGAAGTGTACAGTCTGGGAGGCTTTTGGTTTATAGGGTTTTCTCCTTTCCAACAAATATGTTTGGCTTTCCATGCCAGAAGGCTAATAGAGGGTCCTCAGAGAATTTAATGTCCAAATAGGAGCAGCTGGAAACCTTTGAAATCATTGCAGTCTTTCAAACTCCTCTTGGACAGCAATGATAGCTCAGAAGTGAGTTGATCTGTGGCATGCAGGAGAGAATGTGTCTCTTAAAATGAATGTTTTGTGGAGGAACAACCTAATCTGTTCCATTTTGGGGTATGTGAAGGTGAGAGGGCACATCTCCTAGCCATAACACAAGCCAGCGTGCATTCTCTTCTGCAAATGTAATCAGTTGCATCTATTACAGCTTTTTTTAAAGCTGAATTAGTCATGCCATATATCTGTGCTGTTCAGATGGTTGGCTTTGTTTTCTTTATGGTGTTGATTAGATGATAAGCTGGAACTCCATAAAGATCAGCAAAATGAAAACCATTATTTCTCAAGCAATCCATATAAACATGGAATTGCAGGGATTCTGGATGCTCAAGCTGTAATGCAGGTAGAAGAGGCTCTTTCTTTTCAGGGCACAATAAATGGACTGTGCTTCTGGGTCCTGCAAAAGAGACCATTCAAAAAATTCCAAGCAGAATATTTTCTTCCTGTTATCAAGATATCAATCTGTTTACTGCACTTAAAAAGGCTTATCAGTGTGTGATCCATTGACTACTTTTCCTCAGAGTTTACCTGGCAAACACTGCTGCTTTTTTATGGGTTGAGGGAAGGAACACCAGCTTCTACACATTCCTCTGGTGGCTTAGTTTATTAGGGAAATGATGCATTTAACACCCCTACAAACAAATCGTCTGTGTCATGGGATATTAACTTTCTCTTGCCTGAATTAATGAAATCTGTTTGAGGATATTTTTTTACCCAACCTCAAGTGCCTTAAATAGAAGGTTATTTTCTGGCAGAAGAAAATGCAGTTCACAGATGCAATAAACTGCAAGGTCTAGTGACTGAACCACAAAATATTAAAGCTAAAATGATGTTGCATGTTAATTCAGAATTCTCCTCTATGGAGTAATTCCACGGCAATCAGGCAGCCATGTCAATATTTTGTTTCTCTGTGCAGCAGTTTTAGAAGAACCTAACTTCAAAAAAGAAGGCCTGGAGAGAGAGAGAGAAATAAGCAGAAGGGGATAAATCTGTCAATTTTTAGGAAGACAGATGCAAATACCCAGGAAACAAAGCCTGAAGTTTGGGTTTAAAATCACTTTCTGCCCTAGCCCAGGGAACCTGTGTAGGAGAGAGCTGGCTTCTTGTGCTTCTCATTGATATTCCTGGGTGATGCTCATGCTTGTAGGTCAAGTAAAAGGTCACTCAGCCAAAGCAGAAGAGAAGATGCCTGCCAGCCTCAGGTTAGTACTGCCTCTGGAGGTTTATATGTCAGCCACTTGGATTTCACTGTATACCTTTATTAAATACTAGAGCTGCTATGTAGTCATTCAGGAATTAATAAAAACTGTGTAAACTCTTGTAAATACTCCAGGTATAGCATAGTTTTGATGTATGTGACTGGGGAGGTATCTGAAGATTGAACTGTAGGATTCTTGTCTCTTTCTCAAGAGCTAAACCAGAGATACTTATTTAAATATCAACATAATAACAGGTCTGAAACTTGTTAACCAAATTTTTTTGGAAAAAAAAAAAAAGGTCCCTAATTTCCAAACTGGATGTAAAGTATGAGATATCAGCAAAGCCACATCTTTGACTTTTTGTTTTGTTGCTGCCATATTGTGCTCTTAACACTGCTGGGAAATAGATGGAGCAGTCAGCTGCCAGCAGAAATCTCCCAAGGATTTTTGCTTCCTCAGCTGCTGCCAGTGTGGTATTTTTCAGTTTGCCTCTACAGGAAAAGGTTCAGAAAGCGTGTGAGAAGAAGAGCAGGTGTTAACAATGACCAGGTTGAGTTCTATTCTGTGAAAAAACAAGACTCCATCTTTTATATTTAAAAGCTTCAGCATTAAAAACACAGAAAACATACATGAACATGGCCAAAAAGGCAGGCCTTTAATAAGAATTTGACAGGTTTAAGAATATACTCCACCATTGTAAAAATACAATGCATTTTTAACTAACCTTATGGTGAGCATCATCATTATTCATAAGCTCTTTTAACAAACTGGGAAATAAATTTGAAATCTCTGTTAATGTTGTGTTTATGAGTAGAGTCAAACAGATTTTTATTTTCTTTGGTAATTTTAGGGGCTCTCAGTACTGAGTGAATGGAACAAAAAAAAAAAAGGGGAACAGCAAAATAATGGAAATAGAGGAAAGCTAAAGGCTGTCTCTGTTCTAATGTACCATTGCAAAGTTTAGGTTTTGGTGCTTCCACTACAGAATGAAAACATTAGTATCAGTGGAGAGATTTCCCTCAAGTATTCCTGTAATGATATTTGCTGTCCTTGGGAGGTACAGACTTATATAGGAAATAGGAAAAAGAATTATAGCTGTTATGATAGAAATGCTTAAGGTGATGAGAAGGACTATCTTTGCCTTTGCTTCTTTTCCACTGCTTTAAGTCTTTTATGGAATTTCTATTTCTATGTGTTAGCTTTGTGATCAGGATTTTTTTCCCCCTCATTCTGGGTTCAACACAGAAAAAATAATCCATCTTATCTGACAATTATTGATATATGTATTACAAAGAAAAGGAGGAAGCATAATAAAATAGTACACAATTTTGGGTTGCCTACAGAGGCTCCACCTCCCAGTCTTTCAAAAATCCACCTTCAATTTCACTTGTGAAAGAAGGTTTTTAAGTACTTTTTTTTCTTTTCTCTTGTTTACATCTAAATGGGGAGTCATCCAATATGTCTCTGCCCATGTTGAAAAATCTTTATAAACGTTTCTTCTTGTATCAGCTCAGATTGTATTAATTGCAGTGAAAATTGGGTACATTTATAGTTCAGTAAGAAAGAGGATATAGATTGTGCAGAAGATGGACTTCCCCGAGTTTTTCAATTACTTGGATTCATTTCTGTTTTCTTTTATTCTTATAATAGCAATGCTTGTTTTCTGTAGTTTGTGCTAGTTCAATCCTAGTTTTGCTACCATATTCATTAAATAATGTTTATTTTGAATTGTTCATCCTGACTCTTATCCCCATTAATACCAAGAGCCTAATATTATATTTTAACCTCTTATTAGTATTCTTACCATACTAAGTAGAAGAGTATTTCTTCAATAATTGATAAGATAAAAAATGTAATGTTCTGCAACTATCTCATTTTTCCTCATTTGGCTCCCTTATAAAGATGCTGTGCAGCCATCTTCCTAAGCAGAGAGCACATTCCTTGCCTAAGGCCAAAACAATTATCTGCCATCATAAAGAAGTTAAACCAGTGTGGACGAGGGGGAGAAAAGGCTTGAAGTGCTAGTTATAAATTCTAGCAGCAAATCTGCAGGAAAGTGAAAAGAATCCGTGAGGGTAGCTCTTGAAAGCAAAGCCATGTCCCATTTGGCATAAAAAGCTCTGGGCTGCAGAGTTAGGACAAGCTGAAAGGGTAAGCGTGCTGCAAGGTCTTTGCATGTTTGCTGTTTTAAATGACTTGAGAAATAGTTTGGCTGAAGATAGACATGTTTTTAGATCTCTCTGTGTAGCTAGATGTATAAAAGGGCAGCATTGCCAATAAGAAACTCTGTCTTGCTCTACTATGGGGGAGTATTTTGGTTTATGAATCAATTTGTCCTTTACTGGTTCAAGTTGCTGTGTTATTTTTGTTTCTTTTTTAGTTACAGCATTTGAAATGATGCCTTTGTCACTGCTATTAGACACAGGCCTGTATCTTAACGAGCAGCACTTTATGAAGTAGCAGTTACCAAAAATACAGTGCTGCTTTCATCCATATGATTGCAGAAACTGAGGCCTTAAGAGACATTTTTGTTCTTGCACAATTTGTCTGCTTTCCTTTAAGCCATGTATAAGCATGCTAATCAAGTTTTTTTGTTTTGTTTTGTTTGTTTGTTTTGTTTTTTTGAGAAGGCTGTTTCTCAGGGGTCCATTAATTTTGGTGTCACATAGCTGATCTCATGGATAAACTGCTTGTTTATGGATGCCGAATGTCTAAATAATCAAGAGAGCAGAATGCAAAGTATATGACAAAGAATTATTTTTTTTTTTCCTTCCTTGGGATAGAAAGTTCTCATATGAGCATAAATATTAACTGTTGACTACATTGTCAGCTAGACATGGCTTTTTATGTGAAATTGTTTGAGAATCATTTTGCTACAGAAGAATGGTGATTTTGTAAAACTCTTCCCATTTCCCCCTTCCTGCCCTCCCCTGCTCTTTCTGATATAGATGTGCCTTATATTCTGCTATAGCTTTTCTTTTTAAAAAAGGGGTGGTAAAATGTAACTCAGGATGTAGCTTTTCTCGGACTAGCTGTGTTTCTATCGAGGTTAAAAAAGGTGCTGGCACAGTCAGGGTTTTAGTTAATTTACATTCATATTTCCCATTCATTCACTGTGTAAGTGGTAAGGCAGTGATGTACTACTTGATCTATAAACACAGAGGTAGTTGAAGGTCCCATATCTTGCAGGAATAGAAAAGCTATCTATAAATAATAAAAAAAAAAAAAAAAGAGA
>VZTN01004936.1:122428-144401 GCA_013400515.1 Erpornis zantholeuca | reverse complement strand
CTAAGAAACTCTATCCATGCAACAAAGTTTTCTATCATCACACATANAAGCAACTAAGTTTTCTAACATTACTTATATGACATTCATTTAAATATTTGCAAAAAGCCAATAATACAATAAACACTTAGAACAGTGAAAAATCAGAATTGCAAAAAGGGAGCAACGTGAAGCTCCAGGAAGGAATCTTTAGGGAAGTGATGGAGTTTTGGGTTTGGTTATTTTTTATTTTTTTTTTTTCCTTTATATTTATATTAGGAAAACAGGAGATGAAACTTTTTGTTGTAGTTTTAAGAGTTGTTTATTGTCTTTTATTCTAGTTTTAGAAGTGTGGTTTGTGTTTTGGTTGTTGTAGTTTTTAGGAGTACAATGGTTGTTGTTATAGGGAGCAGATGGTTTTGAAAGCTTTTTTATTTAATTATTAATTGTTACATATTTTATCTTGGTNACAGTGAAAAATCAGAATTGCAAAAAGGGAGCAACGTGAAGCTCCAGGAAGGAATCTTTAGGGAAGTGATGGAGTTTTGGGTTTGGTTATTTTTTATTTTTTTTTTTTCCTTTATATTTATATTAGGAAAACAGGAGATGAAACTTTTTGTTGTAGTTTTAAGAGTTGTTTATTGTCTTTTATTCTAGTTTTAGAAGTGTGGTTTGTGTTTTGGTTGTTGTAGTTTTTAGGAGTACAATGGTTGTTGTTATAGGGAGCAGATGGTTTTGAAAGCTTTTTTATTTAATTATTAATTGTTACATATTTTATCTTGGTTTTTGTACTAATAATTACTAATTTTATTAACATGTTTTTCTTACATTAAGTTTCTTTTATTAATTACTTCATTACAGGAAATGGAGATGAAGAAGAAGGAAGAAGAAGAAGAAGAAGAAGAAGAAGAAGAAGAAGAAGAAGAAGAAGAAGAAGGAAGAAGAAGAAGAAGAAGTTAGTGTTAATGCTTTAGATTTTTCATGTTTGGTTTTTATTAACTTGTATAGAGTAAAACTTAAAACTACAAATGTTCATTTTGTGGTAAACTAAATTAATTTTTTTTTATACTTTCGATGTTTTTAATTTGTTTAGAAGTAAAGGGAGTTCTTTTTAGGGACTTAGGTTAAAAGTTGAGTTTTTTTGGGGGAAAAATGATTTTTTATAGCAACAGGAAAACTTTTCCAGCTTTCCTGGACTCCAACAGTGAAGCCTTGGAAAAACAGCATTGAAAAAAGTCAATTTACAGGTTCCTGTCTATCAGGTTTCTAAAAAAAAAGTGTTTTTAATCCCAAAAATTGGGGTGAGTGAGGAAGTGGGGAGCAGAACAACCTTTGCTCTGTGTGCTTCCCTCAAAACCTCCACAAAGTTTTCCTTCACTTCAAAATTCTTTGCCACTAAACAGCCTTGTCCTGCATAATAATGAATTTTAAGATGAAACCACAAATTCTTTTTTGATTTAAGTGTTCCAAGCTGATTCCCTGTTAACTTTTGGTATTTAAAAATCCTTTTTTAATATTATTTATTACCTCTGCCATGCAGAGAGTGTGGGACATCTCCCCCTTCACTTTTCCATGATGCAAAAAAGAAGTTTTTGTGTTTTCCTGGCAGGAAAATTCCCCAAATGTGCCCACTTTTAACACCATCAATGCTTAAGTAAATTAAGATTAGACTCAGAATTACAATTGAATCTCATTTCTAAAGACAAAACTGATATGAAGGGGAAAATACAAAGAAAATATGTGCTTATTTGAAGAAACAGCAAAAAAAGCAGCAATTTTTCTCCCATTAATATTCCCCAAAGGATACAATCCAGCAGGAGTTTAGTAAGTGAGTGGTATGCTGATAAATCTTGCATTTTTGGGATTTGATTGTGTGAAAAATCTACTTCCTAAAGGAAAAAAAGAGAGGAATTTGGGGTTATTTCTTCAGCCCTCACTGTGGCTGGGAGTTTGCTGAGTGTTCCACCCTCCCACCACATGCAGTTCAGTGTGGAAGAAAATAAAAAACACATAAAATCCATATAAATAAACATTAACATAAATCAAATCCATATAAATATACATATAAACATAAATAAAAGGCATAAATAAAAGACCCAAACATTTGGAAAAGCTGTTAAAATGTGAACTGAGGTAAGAAAGAAAAACAAGGAAGGAAGAAAAATGGACTTTTGCCTATGCCCAAATAGGTCTAATGTAGATTCAGAAAATAGTTTTGAATTTAAACCTTTAAAATGTTCTTTTTCTGCAGACTTACCCTGAGGTTTTTAGGTGGTTTAAAATCAAAATATGTGGTCAGTTCATTTTTGGAAGCATTCAGCTCTACTAAGTAAGGCATGTGACTGACACAGGAAAGATCTAGAAATGAAACAAAATGTCAAATCCTGTGCCTGAATGCAGACATCATCATGGCAAAGTGGAATAATTACATCCTGGAGCAATTAAGAATCATTTTGTAGCTAGGCACAATCAGAAAGTGATGCCCAAAATGCAGAAATCAGATTTATTAACACTTTCTCCTAGAGGAAAAAAAAAAAATTGCTTCATGAACCACAAAGAATAAATATCCAGGTTCTACATTTAATTTCCATCATGCCAATTGATTTGCCTATAAGCAAGGATATATTTTTATATTCTCTCCACCTCTAGAATGACAGATTCACTCTGTCCTGAGTCATCAATTAGTGGAGGAAAGTTTATCCCAGTCTCCATTTGTCACCTTTTTCAATGTTAAAAAACTGCATTTTTTTACCTCTTGTCACCCTTGGCAAGGGAAAAATCAAGGCTGGGAAAACCCTACCAGGAATAACTTGAAATATTCAATCAAATCCTCACCTTAACCTTGACATATTTGCTGGGATTTCATCTCTGGGTAATAAACTGAGAGTTTAAGCTCTGTGTTCCCACTGATAAACATATGCTGGTCTTAATGGGCCCTGGGTATTTTGGAGGAGATCAAACCTGGTTCTGTGGAATATTTGACACCATTAAAATGTCAGCCAGGCTCTGTGACACTAAAACTCCATGCTCCAGTGCCTTTCTCATGTGAAATTGTTTCCCAACCCAAGAACTCGTGGTGTATTTAATCCATACCATTAATTTTATTGCAGGAAAGCTCCATTTTCTGGAGGTGAATGTATCCAGAGAGAATGTTGATGTCACTCAACTCACGACCCTGGGAAAAGGAAAGGAAAGGGATTTTAATGATGATTTTAATGACTGATTGTGGAAACTCAGCACACACAGGAGCAGCAGAGGTGCCCCAAGGTCCCTCCAGGCTGGGTGACATCTACAGAAAGTGATGTTAGAGCAGCCAATGTCTTGGTGTGACTTTAAAATGTATCCCACATTGCCTACTCTATGCCCAGAAAATGAATCTTGTGCCTTTCTGTGCCTTTAAACTGAACTTGGAAAGAGAAAAGAAAAGAAAAAAACAACCAGAACCTTGTCAAAGCAGTTCTGTACTTCAAAATCACTACTCCTCTCTGTTATTTTTCTGCTGTAAAGAGTAATAACTGCTGCAGAAAAAAGAAAAAGCACCCATCCTTGCTTTCCCAACCAACTCTCAACTCTGTTTCTTCAAAAAGAGAAAGATAAAATTTTCCTAAAACTTTTATTTCTTCTTCTTTTCTTCTAAACTTGTTCAAAACACCAAAACATCAAAACCTCACTGAGAAACCTTCCTGGCCTGGAGGGTTCCCCTCATGCCAACCCAGCTCTGGGGAGGAGAGAGACTTAAAACTCTTAAACTTACCTCTTAAAACTTAAAACTCTTCCAAGTTTCTCTCCACAACAAAAAAATTTATTATACAATATTATTATTCTTTTCTTGTGTGTTTGTTAAATAGTTTTGTTTTCTGCTTCACTTTCCTACAAAAAAAATATTTCTTTCCCCAAACCTGATGAAAGAAAATTAACTACAACCTACATACTATCAAAATGTATTTTTCCCTTTAAATTTGTCTCAAACCAGGACAGCCAGCAATGGAAAAAATGTCAAAAGGAGGACTTGGACACAACAAAAAGAGAGCTGCAGTCAGGAAAAACTCCAGGGAGACAAAGCTGTGTGGGAAAGGGAGGGCGAGTAGAGATTTTCGAAAAGACACAACCATTTTAACTTCCCAAATGCAGCATTTTCAGGTGTTTCACACATTCCTCTACTTTTTTCCTCCAGCTGACTGAAGTGAGAAGATACATTTTCACAGCTGGATAAGGAAAAATCTTCCTTTTCTTGCTATTACATGACAAAAAAATAAAAATCTCCTCCACTCTGAGTCTTATCAAAAACCCTGCAAACAGCACTGGCAGGCACAGACAAAAATCTTTCTCTTGACTTCTTTTTTTTTTTTACTAGGCCAACTATTTGCTGCTAAAAAAAGGAAATATTTGTGCAGGGAAACACCTTAAAGTGATGAGTTTTTTTTGCTTGTACTCACTGGAAGTGTCAGATGGAGATAAACATACTCAGTCCCAGGGGCTGAGTAGCCCAAGGTGTGGAGTCCCTCGGCAGCAGTGTCTTCATCCAGCACTCCCTCCAAGTGACCCTACAAAACACCAGGAAAGGGGAAAATGGATTAAGGAGAGATTTATGAAGGAGAATTCCGCACTTGGTAGAATCCAGAGGCTGCTGGGGTTCAGCTGGGAGCAGGGTTTAATACAAGTCCTCCATCAAATGCTGCTTTCAACACTTCACCACCCCACCGAGGCACCAGGCTGTGGGAAAAAGGATGAATGCTGCCCTCCAAAGAGCTGAACAGAAAGAAGCCACGTGCCAGCTCGATCCATTTAAGAAGGTTCATCAGGTTTTTGCTGGGGTTTTTAATTTTTCCCCTCCTGATTGAAGCACAGCACTCATTTCCTGAGGTGTTGAGCCCTGCAGCCCCCGTTGATGACAGATAGCAACACCAGTGCTGCACCTCAACATGAACATTATTGGAAGCCCTTTACATTTGTTCAGCATGAGTGATGCCAGGATGGTTTTTTGCTTTTTCTTTTATACCCCTCTTATATAATCTTTTAGAGTTTTATGTATTCTCAGTGCTTTTAGCCCACACACTTGTACCTTCCTAAGGCTGATAACTCAGCTCAGCCCCACGGCACTGTTAAACCAGGAGAGCAAACATCCTGGGAGCCCCAGGCACCAAAATCCTCTCCAAAACACATTTTTCTAAGCTAAAATAAGCCCATCCAGAAAGAAAGTTCCTCAGAACAAAGAGTGCACTTGAGCCTCTCATTAAAGATTCTTTAGTAAATATGTTAATTTTGCAAGGCCTATAATTGTGTGCATTTCAGTGTGATGCATGCATTTTTGAGACATTCCACCTGGACAAAGTGCTGTACCCAAGGATCCTGAAATAAATACTGAGGTAAAAAAACCCCTTTTCCCCATAAACCCTGTTTTACTTTTAATTTTAAGACCAGGGAGAGGCAACATGAGCAGCCCAGGGCTGCTCTTCAGAGAAAAAAAAACCTTTGCCGAAGAGGCTGCTTGACAGATGGCACTAATGAACAACTGCGTGGGTTTAATGAGAAAATCAGCCAAGGGTTTGTGAAATTCCTGTAAGCTCGGAGGAGCCACGCAACAATTGCTAATCTAGGGACCGAGATAAATAATGCAATCATCTAAATGATAGCACCTACATGTGAGAGCAAGGGAGAGCACAGAAGCATTGCCACGAGGCAAAATATGAGGTGATATTTTGTGGTATTGGGATTTAAAACCCAGCAGGGCAGGGAGAGAAAATTCACTTGTGTCCAGGGGCTTGTTGAAGCTCAGGGCTGGGAATTTAAACAGGTTTCATTTGGCCACACTTGTGCCAAATGTTTATCTGTAGTTTTACGTGGCCAGGAGACTCGGCAGTGCTGGGTTAATGGCTGAGTTTGACAATCTTCACAGTTTTCTCCAATCTAAATGATTCTGGGAAAGAGAGGGACAATCCAAAAGCACCGCGGAGATGGAAGGGACCCTAAAGAAGGCAGAAATGAGAGGTGCCCCCATTCACTCCCCCTTCCTTCCCCCACACCTACACTGAGGGGGGGAAGGGCAGTTCCCTCGCAAGCACACACCCCTCCCCAAGCAGCTGGGGAGCCCTGAGCTGAACCTCTGAGCGCTCCGACTCCTCTTCCTCTCCGCCGTCCTCCTCCTGCTCATCCTCGCGGTGAGGCGGGCCGAGCTGGGGCTGCTCCTCGGGGAGCCCCTGGGCGAGAGGCTGCGGCGGCTCATGAGAAGAGGAAAGCCGCTTAGCGAGTCTGCCTTCTCTCCCGTCTCTCTCGTCGCCCGCCATGAGCTGTAGCGAGGAAGGAAGGGACGGAGGGGACTCCGCTATCGGACCTGTCCCCACTCAGGCCTGGCCGCCGCCATTTGTTTACTCGTTGCCGTGGAGACGGAAAGCGCTGCTCCCACCGGGGAACGGCGCCAACTGCACGCTAGCCAATAGGAGCGCAGAGTGCAGCGGTGCAGCATGGGAGTTGTAGTTCCAGGCGCGGTGCGCCTTCCCTGCGTCCGCTGCGCCGCGGAGCATCTTGGGAGTTGTAGTCCGCCTGCCTGAGGCAGCCGTTGGCCTCGCTCCCGCGTCAAGGTGCAGAGCAAACTTAAAAACGTTATTAATATGTCAATTTAAGGAGATAAAGAGGCGCACGAGGACTCTCTGGCGAAGCCAGAGCCTTTACTGCCGCCTCAGTACGTGGAGGGAGACCAAAGTGTTTCTTCTACGGTTTTGGTCAATTATAAAGTAACCCAGGCCCTCATTAAGTGCTATTTGCATATTAACATTGACACCCCTGAGGAGGCAAGTGGCTTCTGTGTGTGCCATGGCTCACATGGAATCCCAACCTATAAGATGTGATTCTTCCATCAGAAAGGGCAAAAAACAGAATAAAAGGAGGATTTCAAGGTGAAAAATATTGAAAGGGAAAACATTTCTCCTTGTTAGGGAACAGTAAATGTATTTCTTGTCCTCTCCTGAAGGGATGACTTTAAGTGAGTTTTGTGCCTCCAAATGCACTGGAGCAGGCCTAGAAATGTTAATTTTTAATATATATATATATAATAGATCTCTGTTACTATACTTTTTGTCACAACACACATTAAAGCTCCAAAGTTGGTGGTGAAGCAGTGTTTTTCTATAAGAAAAATGTACAATTTCAGAACTGGTGGGGAAAACAATCTATATAATTTAGCTGGAAATATTTGGGAAATAATGAGAGATGAGACTGTGCCAGCAGGGGAAAGCAAAATGACAGCTTTTGAAATATCTTTGCTTTCTGTTGCCCTGTTTTTTCTATTATGTGTATCTTATAGACACCAATCCAACCCTAATACAAATTTGAAGTAAAGATGCTCAAAATATTTGGGTTTTTCAGTCTATTGTCCCCCTTTCTTCTCACATTGCAGAATGGGGTAAAATGAGAATGAAAAGGCAGAAAATAAAGGGAAAAAGGAGGGGAAAGTGTGTTGGGATGCCTCTAAATACAAGTCCCTGGCAAGATAAACACAGGGAAAGAACATCTCTTTTAAATTAAAAACAATTTAATATTGGGGATGCAGCGAATTTCCATTGTTGGTAAAGCGATGCCCATCTTCAAATGAGGTGGTTATTGCTAAAAAAAAAAATGAAGAGGAAGATAGAAAAACTCCTTATGGACATTACCCACTGACTTTTATCTCTGTGCTTCAGGGAAACATTATGATAAGTGCAATAAAGCTGCCCCAAATTACATTCTTTTATTATCTGGCTGGTCATAAATGTTAAAACCCTTAATGGGATTTATTCCTTTTGCACTGAGCTCCCGGCACAGGAGGCTCTGCTCCAGCTGCTTCGGGGGTGGGCAACAAAGGGAAAGGTTGGAGAGCTCAGGAAAAGACAGAACAGCCTGAAAGGGAAGGAGGAGCCCTCTCTGGGAGTGGGGTGGTGTTGGAGTCCAGGAGAGCTGGAAGGGAAACCTTTCCTGTTGCTCAGAGGGGTCTGGGACCCTCCCCTGATATCCCAGGGGATATCAGACACTTTGATCTGTGCCCCTGGAAAAAGCTCCCAACACTCCAGGATGAACTGCAAGCATTGAGAATGTGAGACAGATTGGAGTTAGTTTATCACAGGGTGAAAAATCAGAGTTTTGGGGTTTGTAGTGTGGAGGTGAATAGGGACAAACATGGAGGGTTCAGGGTGGTGGCCCTGGGTCTTTCCTTCTTCTCCTTCTCCTCCATTCCTGCTGTGCTGGTGGCACTGAGGGATTGCTAGGATGGGTTTGGGGTAGAAGAAATGTGTGAACTAGGATTAATAGTTATTGGTACACTGCTGAAAATATCTTATGTTGGAACTGTTAATTGGGTAAAAAGTCTTTAAAACATTCTGTGCTCAAGGCCTTGTGGCCATTCTGCAGTGATTCTGGCAGTGCTAAGGCAAGGTGCAGGCAGCACACAGAAAATGAGATGAGAACTTAATAAAGAATACAAGAAACAGAAGCTGCACTTGTGACTCCTTTCTTTCCTGGTATGGAGCCTGGAAAAAGAAGAAAGAACAGCCCAGCCAGGGGCAGAGGGCTCATTCAGGGTATTGTTATGAGTGGATGATGCAGGTTTTATTTTATTTCCCAGGCCTCTGGCAGCAGGCAGTAGCTGTGTTGAGGTGGCCAGCACCCCAAAATCCACTCTGATATACAAATTCTTTAATAATCGCTGGTTCGGTCTGTTATAAAATAGGTTATTTATTTATAGACACAAAACTAACAGATGTGAGACTTAAACCAGACTATTACTGCATGGGGATAAGACAAAAAAGGAATATTGGTATATACACGTGGAGTTAAAGGTGCCATAAAATTACAGGTAGCTCAGAAATAGTACAACTTAGGATCCAATGTTTCTTAAAACCAATTCCTCGAAATCCTCTCTCCCAGTCCCAGGGGAATTAACTTGAAGTTGCATCCAGCTCCAAGGAGAAATCTCCTCACAGCCCTCAAGGAGGGTGTAAGGGACTTCTGCTCTGTGATAATTTGTGGGGGCTTTTATAGACATAAAAGCTGTGTCTCTGTGTTTCCTTTATCTCTTCTCACATCTGTCCTCATACCAAGATGTGTGCTGGGTCTTCACCCCAGGCTCTCAGGAGGCTGGAGGTGACATCCTGCAGGGCTCTCTGGCCTGAGTTATCTCTTCCAAATGCCCCAGCCATGAGACAGTGGGGACATCCTGCCACAGGTATGGGAGGCTTTGGGGTTTGTTGTGACCTGGGAGGACAATTTTGGATCAGCAGAGCTGCAAAGCCAAGCAGGAGCTGCTGCAGGGCAGTGATTTTTTTGCTCCCTCTTGTGCTGCTGTGGCTGTTCCAAGCTTTCACGATCTCCAGGATGTTCTCCTTCCCATACCCACACTGTTTTATCGCCCACCATCTGCAGGGTTTGCCTTCTGCAAGTGGCAGGATCATCATTTCCTGCTTCCCTGCTGTGCCAGGACTCCCTGTGGCCAGAGGGAATTGGGTCCCCCCCACAGGAGATGGGTGTGCAAACATCTCTCTGTAGCCAGGGCTCAGAGAGCTCTGCTCTGGAAAAATCCATGTGGTTTTAGAGAGAAACAAAAATGCAGAGAACCTTTTAGTCGATGTTTCAGTTTCAAATTCAGTTTATTCAGCGAGGCTGGTGTCTCACAGCCACGCAGGGCTGAGGGCCCTGCACGCAGAGCCAGAAACAGCCCTGGCAGCAGAGCCCTGCCAGGACCTGGTGCTGCTCCTGGGGCTCTCCTGTCACTCAGCCAGTGGCTCTGGGGCAGGAGTGATGCCTTAAATGGCTACCTAAAACCAGAGGCTAGGCAGGAATAAGGGAATAAAGGTCAGTATTTATTTGAAAGGCCTTCAAAGGTACAGCCTGGGGAGTCCAGAGGCTGCTGCCAAGATGGATCCTGAGTCACGAGTTCTTCACACTTTTGTAAGTTTGGTTCATTTGCATATCAGGATTAATTCTCCAATTAAAGCTTCAGTTAATGATGTAATTTCCCCAAGCTTACCCCCCTCCCCAAGATGTTGGTTTACACCTTTTGGGCCTAGGACAGCCTGGGTGTCCTTGGAGAGCAAACCTGGAGAGTCTTTGTTATGTCTGTGTGAGCGTGAGAGCAGCTCCCAGGCTACAGGGAACTGCAGAGTTACACACTGGGCACTGCAGGGGATGAAAAGTATCCAAGTTCAAACCCAAGGCATCAGGAGGAGGTGACTTGGACCCTTGGGGTTGCTCTGGAGGCCAGGCCACCTGTGGGAGGTGGCAGCGGCAGCCACCAAGTGCAGCAGAACCTCCTCACTGTGGTTTGGGGGGGCCATGGCTGGGCTGGAATCTCACTGTGTGCATGTATGTGCACACAGAATTCATGGATGAACTGATGCCTTAAATGGCTACTTAGAAACAGAGAACAGACAGGAATAAAGGAATAAAGGAGGGATTGATTGGAAAGGCTTTCAGGTGCACTTTGGGCTCCAGAGGCTCCTGCCTCAGTGCATCCCAAAATGGACAATGACAGCTCACGAGTGCTTCACACTTTTATATCAACATAAATTCCCCAAGCAGAACCCAGCCAATGATGTGATTTCCCCAAGCTTGCCCCCCTCTCCCCAAGATGAAGGTTTACAGTTCTTGCCCTGAGTGTCCTTGGAGAGCAAATTAGAGGTTTTGTTCTGTCTCTCTTAGCAGAGAGAACAGCACTTAATAAGCTCCAGGAAACTTCAGAGTCACACTAGCAGTACAGGATTAGAAAAATATAAAAGTTAAAACCTAAGGCATCAATACAACATACAATTCATGTATATATGACATGCAATTAATATATATACAACACATAATTCATGTATATACAACATACACACTCTCCCCCTGCCCACTGCTGTGCCTTCACAACCTGCCAGGCAGAAAAAGCCCTCACGACTCCCCAGGCTCCACCTGGAATTCACAGCAGAGGAGTGGGAAGCAGATGGATGTTGGGGAGGCAGCCCAGGTGCTGGGATTAACACACAGCAGGTTCACAGAAGATGCTTGCCCCTGCTCCAACCTCTCCAAGAGGCAAAGGCCACACGTAATCGAATTCATATCGAGCTGGGCAGCTTGTCCTTGTAAGACAGGGCTGGAGATTTCTTGGGAACAGATGAGAGGAAAAAAGGCAGGTCCAAATCCAGTTTGCATGGACTGCCACCGAGCTTGGAGCACAGCCAGCAGGGATAATGAGTTCTCAGCGTGGACATGTCCCAGAGTCTATTTCCTACCATCTGGAAAATGCCTGCCCTTCCACTGGGATTTGGGATGATTCAGGCAGGAGAAGGGGTTATTAAAACCTTGGGATCATGCTTGTCCTGCCTCCCTGTCTCCCCCCATCCCATCTGTTTGGCCTGGCAGAGCAGGGAGCGGCTGCCTGGAAGCTCTGGGGTGAAGTGGCTCCTTGAAGATCCCTCTCCATGAGGGATGGAGTGAAATGGTTGTGCATTTTGGGCTGGAGACAGATTGGTCCTGAACGGGGCCATTACAAAAAGAAGCAGAAACAAAACACCTCAGTGGTGACAGGAATTTTGAGGGGCTCAGAAAATAATTGGGGTGGTGGGAAATGTCACCTCAGGCCTCCCCCTTCCAGTGCCACAACCCTGGCATAGCACAGGGCATCACCCACAACATGATCTCCTTTCTTAGCAGAAAGGAGGAAAAATTGAGCTTTTTCCTCCGTGAAATGCACACTGAAAGCTGAGCAAGGTCATCCCCAAGGGCTGACAGCTGTTTTGTCTATCTCCCTCCAGGATTCTTGCTGCTTTTTACACCAAAGATTTGTGCACTTCCCTCTGCCTTGTCGACCCTCTCTGCTCTCAGTTTCTCAAGCTAAAGGGTTAAAGGGGATGGAGCAGCCCAGGAGGGTGAGAAGTGACTCCAGCAGTGCTAATGAAGGAAAACTCGTTAATCTGTTATTACCTCATCTGTGAAAGGGCTGATGGGACACACGTGGGTGAGATGTTTCCCCAAATATTTTAAATTTCAAACAGTGCTTGGCTGTGGTGCGAAATGTTCTCCAAATTCTCCTGCCTCTGGAACAGCAAAGAGTGAATGACCATTAAAAATAACCCCAAAATCCAGAGCTGAAGCTGTAAATCAGCAGTTATTGTCTTCATAAAACCTCCCTGTTATTGACAGAGGGAGCACTTCATACTCAGGAGTGTTAATGACAAACACTGGCCTTAAATACATTGATTTACTATTCAATTATAAAAACAATCAGCTCCCAAATACCTGCCACATGCAAAGCAGATTTATGGGCAGCCCTTTGCACTTGTAACAGCCCCATACAAATTCACTCAGCCATTCACCAGGAAGCTCCAGGCAATAAAAGGACCCAGCTTCGTGTGGGGAAGATGAAACTCCTCCTGAGTAGGGAGAGAAGTGAGGTGGAAAGCAGGCAACTTAAATCCCATTAAATTCAGCTTTGCAGGTCCAGCTTTCATGGGGGTGGGGCAGAGGTGGGAGTTTATTTACCTTCTCTTCAGCTTCTCCTCAGGGCTGTGTTCCTGGGATTCCTGCTGGGAGCACATCCAAGCTCCTTAAATCAGTTCCCTGCACCAATGGCTTGGGTTTACCCATTTCCCCTTAATCTTATTGTGTTTCTGTCCCAAAATTTTCCCCGGGGGAGTTGGTGGGAGGAGTATCTGTATCCCATCAGCAGTGGCTGCCTGGAATGTGGAGAAGGCCTCATGTGGGGACAGCTGCCAGCAACCTGCAGGAGTCTGGGAAGTCTTGGATGAGGGGTCAGGAGTGGCTTGGGACATCACAGAGTTGTTGAAAAAGACCTCAAAGGTTGTTAAGTCCAACCATTGCCAGCACTGCCAAGGCCACCACTGCCCCATGTCCCCAAGTGCCACATCCACGTGGATTTAAAATCCCTCCAGGGATGGGGACTCCACCATGGGGAAATGTGGGCACCTGTTCCAGGGCTGGACAACCCTTTCCATGAGGGAATTTTCCTGATATCCACCCTGAGCCTCCCCTGGCCCAGCCTGAGGCTGTTCCCTCTCCTCCTGTCCCTGTTCCCTGTGAGCACAGCCTGACCCCCCCCGGCTGCCCCCTCCTGTCAGGGACTTGTGCAGAGCCACAAGGTCCCCCCTGAGCCTCCTTTTCTCCAGGCTGAGCTCCTTTCCCAGCTCCCTCAGCTCTCCTGGGGCTCCAAACCCTTCCCAGCTCCCTTCCCTTCTCTGGACACGCTCCAGCCTCTCAATGTCCTTCTTTCCATGAATGGCCAGAGCTGTCCCCAAGGGCTCCCTCAGCAGGGCCAGCACAGGGGACAGTTCCTGCCTGGGGCCTTCCTGGGCCTGCCTCTCTCTCTCCTTAGTCCTGGTTCTGCTCAGCTCAGGCTCGGCCTTGCTGTGCCTGTCAGAGCCCAACGATGGAGAGGGGAGTGAGCCTGGAGCAAGAGCAGCAGCATGGAAAGACAGACACATGGAAAAGATATTAATTAAAGTCACCACAGGCCTTTGGAAGTGCTGAGCACCAGGGGCAGGATTCTGACTGCTTTGTGCTTCCCTCTCCTTTTCCCAGCCCTGCTTTCTCCTCTCTGACAGGGACTGGGTGCCACGGGATGAGCTGAGGCAGCCCAAGGGGGCATCTGTCTGTGCCAAACACATTTCATGCTGCAGCTCAGCAGAGGAAATTACAAACACTGAAGTCCAAAGCCTGAGCAGTCCAATTTTCTCCCCTGATTGCCACTGTGCCTCAGCTTAACAGAGTAAATAATGAACACTGATGCAATGAACTTCCCAATAAATATCTCCTGATGAATTTCACACAGGTCATCCAAAAGCAAATTTAATGATTATATGCTGGCCGCAGCCACCTGGGTTTTTTGGTTTTTTTTTGTTCCTGGCTCTGTGGTTAGATCCAATCACCAAAGGAAGGAATGGGAAATGAAGTGAAATGCCTCATTTCTGAGCACGCTCCCTGTTCAATGCAAAAGCTGAAACTTGAATTGCAGGACAGGGGTAAGCTCCAGCTTGGATTAGGATGGGATAGTGCAAGGTCCTGGAATGAAGGGAATGAAAGAACAGGGCCTGGAGAGCAATGTTTGACTTCCCTGGATCTCAGCTTCCTTTGGAGCTCATCATATTTGGAACACAGAGTCCTCAGTGCACCTCATCCCCTGCTCTGCACTCAGAGCCTTGCCCCAGGCTCGGGATGCTCCTGGGATGGGACTGATGGGAGTCACTGAGTGTTGGAGGATGAATCCTTGGGGAATAAATCCCTGAAATTACAGCAGGGGCAGCTTTGTGGCCAAGGTCTGCGGTGGTGAGCAGGGTTTTTGTGTATCACAGGATGGAATGAATCCCAAAGCCTCAGGATCAGTGTGGAAGTTGCCATTTGTGTGGTTTGCTGTGTCTCAGCTGTGTAAAATGGCTCCTTTCCCCTTCAAAAGAGCTCCCTGCTCGTCTGTGAGCAATAGAACTGACATTACTGCAATGTGAATTTCCTCCTGGCACCTCTTCCCTGCTCCCTGTGTGAGTGCCCTCCCCTTCGCTGCCATCACCACATCCAGAACGAGATCTGCAATTACCATTCATGCTAATAAAATAAAACTGCTGTGATAAAAGACAAAGAGAGAGCTGCAGTGGAGAGGCTCCTCAGCAAACCTCTCCAGCCAGAGCTGTCTGGGATGGCAGGTGATGAGTTTGGGGGAGTAGCCACACCTTGATATCCTTGGGGGGTTTGTCTGTCCATCCATCATCCATCTCCATCCATTCCTATCCTATCCTATCCTATCCTATCCTATCCTATCCTATCCATTCACATCCAATATAGGAATTTCTATCTCCCAGGCAGGTTTATATCATCCATAATCAAGAGGATAAAAAGAGGGAAGGAGCCCTCTGGAGAGAACATATTGGAGGCTGATATTCCACTATGAAAGGAACCAGAGCAAATTTGCTTTTCCTTCCACCTTTCCTATGGTGTCTGGTGCAGGCTTCAAAATCGTGAGATAATTAAAACCCAGTAAAGATTATGAGGCTGTAAAAAGGAAATTGTGAAACCCTCATGAACTTTTACAGCCCCCATGGAAACGTTTTGGGTTTGTGGCCTGGAGAAGTATTTCCTTGTCTGTTTAAGCACCAAAGGAGCACTTCCATGGAATGATTCCTGGCACATCTGCCAGCATTTCATGGGGCCTTACAAAACTGAATCTCCAGGTTTTGTCTGTGAACTGCTGTGTCCTGCAGGGTCATGTCAGGACAGCAAAGCGATTTGTGGGGAAGGACTGGTGCAGGGAACAGAATGCCGGGATGGATTGGGTTGGAAGGGAACTTAAAGCTCATCCAGTGCCACCCCTGCCATGGCAGGGACACCTTCCACCATCCCAGGCTGCTCCAAGCCCTGTCCAGCCTGGCCTTGGACACTTCCAGGGATCCAGGCACAGCCACAGCTTCTCTGGGAATTCCATCCCAACCCCAGGAATTCCTAATTCCCAACATCCCATCCATCCCTGCCCTCTGGCACTGGGAAGCCATTCCCTGGCTCCTGTCCCTCCATGCCTTGTCCCCAGTCCCTCTGCAGCTCTCCTGGAGCTCCTTTAGGCTCTGGCAGGAGCTCTGAGCTCTCCCTGGATCCTTCTCCCCTCCAGCTCTCCCAGCCTGGTTCCAGAGGGGCTCTGGGGCCTCCTCTGGATTTGCTCTAGCAGCTCCAGGTCCTCCTGATCCTGGATCCCAGCACTGGAGATGTTCTGTGCCCTTGTCCCAGAGTGAGGATGGGGTTCCTCCTGCAGGGCACATTTGGGGTACATTGTGCTCTGCACAGCCAGGTCAAAGATAAAGGATTCCTGGGATTTTTGCATGGTTTCCAACACCTTCCTGTGGTTTTTTCCCTTTGGGAAACCATCTCCCACTGCAAATGTGTTATCAATGCCTCGTGTGGCTGAATTCCATGGGCTGGGATGGAGAAATGGGAACCAGACAACAAGAAAGGAGAAGTCAATGCTGGGAAGGCAGGAAAGTTTCCCAAGGGCTGGTGCTTTCAGGAGCCTTGAGCTTCTGTTCCATCCCTAAGAACTGATAAATCCAGGACAGCCAGAGCCTGATAAACCTGGGCAGGATCATGAGGGCACCTGAGCACCAAGGAGGGACCAAACCCAAAAAGGTGGTGGCTCCTCTGTGCAGAGTGCAGGACTTCAGACCCCTGGTGACCAAATGTGCTCTCAGGGGACTTTGAAACACCTCAGGAGCCTCTGGTGGGTCAGAGCCACCCTCTTCTTCAAGCCCCTTGGGGCTGGCCCCCAAAGGGTGGCTCCAGATGGATGCTGAGGAGGGTGTGTGGACACAGTGAGGGGATTGTCTGAGGAGTTATTTACTCACAACCACAACAGCTTGTCTCTACCCACAGCCCAGCGCAGTAAACAAGAAATGTTCCCAAAATCTCTCCCCCACACCCACTCCATCTCCTGTCAGTGAGGGAGGATTTGAAACAAACACCAACACTCAGGCCAGACCCTTTACAAGGTGATCTTTTCCCTCATATCCAATCTAAACCTTTCCTAGTAAAACTTGAGGCTGTTTCCTTTTGCTTAGGGGAGAAAAAACCAAATCCCACCTGGCTACAACCTCTTGTAAGGGAGTTGTAGAGAGTGAGAAGGTCCCTCCTGAGCTTCCTTTTCTCCAGGCTGAACAACTCTCTGTGATAAACAACCCAACTTCTGTGCTTCCAAATCCCAACATCCACATTGTGTTGTGCTTTTGGTGGGGGAAAACACAATTCACTCCAAAACCTTCCCAGGAAAAAATATTCAGTGAGGATCCTTTGATGAGGATTCTTCCTTGCAACATCTTCTTGGAATCCTGGAGTTCAAGGTCGGAAAAGACCTCTAAGATCATCAAGTCCAAGCATTCTTGTGATGTGGAGAGGAAGCTGGAGCAGGGAATGCCAGTGTGGAGCTGGGATGAGGTGCTCGGGGTCTGGATTCCCACATTCCACTCCTGCCTTTCTCTCCAGTATGATCCCTGCAATACCCAGGGAATATTCACTTCCCTCGTGAAGGTTTGGAGACGACTGAGGGGACTTGAGGAGAGACACCAGTTAATTATTAGCTCTAATTACCTCAATTGCTGAAGCCTCTCTTTCTTCTCCACCTGCTGCAGGTGAGTCCCAGGGCATTGCTGCTGCTCTGTTCACACCTTGTGGGGCTGTGGTGGACATCACGAGGGGCAGCTCGAGGAAAAATATTTTAAGTCATTTGTTTTAGGAGAAAAAATACTCCCAAAGATGAGATTTTCCTGATTTTATCCAGTCTGGCCCCCACCAGCACAGCTGCTGGGTGGGTGGGAGGGAAATGTGGACTGCAAAGCTTGAGATCAGCAAAGCAGAGCCTCAGATTGGTAAGAAATTAATAATTAACCAGTTTCACACTAGGCCACAGCAGCCCAGCTGGAATTCAGAGCTCCTCACACATCACTCCTGCACCTCACAGGGTCTGAAATGGAGTTTCCATGTACCAAACAGCTCCTCTTTTCTTTTCCAGAGTCTGGGTAGGGAATATCCAGGGTTCCAGGAGCTGCACTGCAGCACATCTCAATGTCTGAGCAAGTGAACACAGATCTGTGATCCCAGGAACATCTCATCACCATCCCTCATGGAATTCTCCACCCTCCTGCAAACCCAGCAGGGAAAGGAGGAACTCCTGCAGCTAATGGCCAATATTGGCATGAGGAAAAATTGGGATTATGAATAAAATAAGGAAAAAAAAACCAGAAAAAGGTTCTTAACAAGGAGAACTGATGGGTTCTGCTTTTTACATGGATGTTGAGAAGCTTCTTGAGTTGGTCTGTGGCAGCTGAGGGTTGGATTTTCTGAATGACTCAGAAAATCAATTCCACACTGATGGAGCCCTGGAGAACATTGAATTTGGGCCTGGAAAGGAATCTCTTAAACACCTCAGGAATGACACTTCTTAAAAACCAGCCAGACAAACCACCAGAGCCTTTAAACATCCTTTAATTCTGCAATTTCAAGGTTGACACACAAAGCACCTACAGCTCACAGAGAATCTTTCTCAGCACAGGAAACCCAGCTGGGTCCCCTGTTCTCTTGGCAAATACAAGTGCAGAGTGTTCAGGTTTTGGAGGAATAAAGAACCTTTTTCCAGGTGGATTTATAGGATCAAGGCAGGGCAGAAATGGTGCCCAAGATTTGGGATCTGCCCTCCTGCCCTTGCTGATCATAGGTGCTGAGCTACACAACCCTGCCTGTCCTTCCAGTGCATCAAATGACAGCCACAAAACCTTTCCAGAGCTCAACCTTTGAGAGACTCAAAGATAATATTCAGAAGAAGAGAATGAAGTTTTTTTTTTGTTGTTTTATATTGGCAATTTTCTCTTGAATCCACCCAGCACCAGATGGCTCTGGGATAATGAAAGAGGAGAGGTGGAAACAAATGGTCCCGTGCTACCTCCCACGGGGAGAAGTGCCTGATCACCACCTGAAGGAATAAACAACTCCATCCTTTAGCAGTGGCAACAGCAGAAAACTTCACGTGGGTACAGCTCGGGGAGAGCTGGCAGAGCTCTCTAAAAAACACCTCAAAACCATCAAGATCCCCTGTGTGACTAACAGGTCTGGGATTGACTGGCAGGGTGGTGAGTATTTAGTGTGGTTTGAACTCCCAAGAGCAAATTTTCCCTTTTCCCACCCCACAGTTCCCTTTGCATCTCAAGGTGAAGCAGCAGCAACAGAGCAAAGCTCAATATCCCACCCCAAACCCTGCTGGGATGCTGTTCCTGCTGGGGAATCGCTTTGGGGAGAACATGAGAAGAAGCTTTACATGAATACACATCAAAACCACCCCAACCCCAAACCTCAAATGGTGTTTCCCTCCTCACCACAATGCCCAGAAGATTTGCACTTTTGCCTTTGATTATAACAAACAAAAAACCAAAATATACCTCAAAGAAACAAANTGCAAAAGTCTGTGTCCAAACACAAAAAAAAAAAAAAAAAAAACCCAAAAAAAAAAAAAAAAAAAAAAAAAAAAAAAAAAAAAAAAAAAAAAAAAAAACAAAAAACCCTCCCAAAAACCCCAAATCAACAAAAAAAACCCCGAAACCAAAAGAACCAATGAAAAACAACCACGGAGGTGACGTGGGTGGCAGAGGAGGTCACACAGTGGTGATTTTCTTGTCCTTGGTGGCCTGTTTGATGGCAGCCTGCTCACAGATGATCTCCTTGAGCCTCTGCAGCCTCATGTTCTGCGTGGTTTGGTCTCCCACGCCTGTCTGGCTGCGGTGCAGCAGGTTCAGGGCATAGATGTATTCCAGCTCCGTGTACTTCACGCCCTGGTCCACCACCAGGTTCAGCAGCTCGTCTGCTGTGTTGTAGAGCATCTCGTAGTACTGCCTGGGAAGAGGGGAAAAGAAACTGGTTCGTTGTGGTGCCAGATGGTGCAGACTTTTATTTTTGCAGAATTCCATGAATTGTTGCTTTTATTCATGAGCAGAGAAAGCTGAGCAAAGCTCAGACATCTCCCTACTGAATATCATCCTAAAATCCCACAATGGGTTGGGTTGGAAAGGAACTTAAAGCTCATCCAGTGCCAGCCCTGCCATGGGCAGGGACACCTCCCACTGTCCCAGGCTGCTCCAAGCCCTGTCCAACCTGGCCTTGGACACTTCCAGGGATCCAGGCACAGCCACAGCTGCTCTGAGAATTCCATCCCAGCCAGGAATTCCCAATTCCCAACATCCCATCCATCCCTGCCCTCTGGCACTGGGAAGCCATTCCCTGCCTCCTGTCCCTCCAGGCCTTGTCCCCAGTCCCTCTGCAGCTCTCCTGGAGCTCCTTTAGGTCCTGCAAGGAGCTCTGAGCTCTCCCTGGAATCTTCTTGTCTCCAGGTGAGTGACACCAAATCTCCCAACCTTCAGGAGAGTCAGGGAAGGAGAAGTGGGAAGATTCCAGTGTGGCTGCAGGCACCACAGGGCAGCAAGGATTTGTTTCAGCCAAATATTCAGTGTTTTTTTGGCTGAGGAGCAAAGCGAGGCAGAGAGAGGCTGGAGCAGCTGAAGATGAGGTCCCTGAGTGACTCCTCCAGCTTCTGCAGGACAACAAGGGCAGGTGGAATAAAAGATTTCAAACCCAGGAGCAGGGGCTCCAGGAAAAGTCCTCACCTCCCTCCCTTCCTCCCCTCCTTGAATGCATTAAAACAGCGACCAGGGCAGATGGCAAAGCTGAATATTGAATTCCTCTTGTGGTTGCCTTTGAGGCTCTCAGGGCTCTCAGAGAGCACCCAACGCTGCCAGACTGCAAATCACAGCAGCCACAGGCAGTGGCTGCAGCTTTGGAGGGTCTCAGACCTCACCTGCTGAGCTCTGGGCCTTCAGAACTCTGCATTTTCATCTCTTGTGTCACCTTCAAGGCATCACCTCCTGCTGGGACCCAAGAATCTGCTCCTGTGCCTCAAAGGCTGGGCCCAAACAGCTGCTGAGGGAGCCAGGTGAGATACAGGGGAGGAAAGGCTGCTGGATGGGGAATGAGGGCTCCAAAATCAGGGATTTTTGGGAAGGAGGGGGCAGCCAGGTGGGGGTCGGGCTCTGCTCCCAGGGAACAAAGGACAGGAGAAAGGGAAATGGCCTCAAGCTGTGCCAGGGGAGCTTTAGGTTGGATATTAAAGGTTGGCATCCCCATCCCTGGAAGTGTTCCAAAGGTGTATGGATGTGGCACTGGGATGTGGTTTAGTGGTGACCATGGTGGTTTGGGCTGGAAGGGACCTTAAAGCCCATCCAGTGCCACCCCTGCCATGGGCAGGGACACCTCCCACTGTCCCAGGCTGCTCCAGCCTGGCCTTGGACACTTCCAGGGATCCAGAGGCAGCCACAGCTGCTCTGGGCACCCTGTACCCAACGTGGGCAGGTCTGGAGGTCAAAGTGACAGAAATCTCCTTTATTCAGAATCCCAGAATGGTTTGGGCTGAAAGACACCTGAAAGCCCAAACTGCAGCTCCAGCCCTGCTTTGATTCCTTCTCTTCTTCCCCCAGAAATCCATCCCTTGCTGAGCCCTGGAAGCTCTTCCTGCCCAGGCTGATGATCTGGGAAGGGTAAATCAGCTTCTCTGTGCTCGGCTGTGCCCACATTAAAGCCAAAAGAAAGCTTGGGGGGCTAAATTTCCTCTTTGGTTGGGTTTGCTAATCCCATATAATTATTTATTAACCTGTTTGTCAGATGATAGAATGAGCTCTTGATAATTATTAATTCTTTTCCTTGGTTTTAAATCTCAACTTCCCAAACACAAAGCACTTTGCTGGCATTCCACGGAGCAGATTCCCCTCACCTGTCCCCTGTTTATTCATTTCCTCCATCCTTTACACCTCGCTTTCCTCAGCCTCCTCTTGATAATCAGAAGAGGGTTTATAATGGCAGGGACAAACACACTCGTGAAAGGAAAATGAAGAGCCTAAATAAAAAATCACAGAACAAGAGGCTCATCCCACTCCCTCTTTCATATTTCATTATTTGATAACATCAGAGGCTGACTCCATCCGAGCTGCTTGGGCGAAGGCAAACAGGAGAGTGTCTGATCAATATTTATTAATACTTTCAAAGACAAGGAAGGCAAAGTTGAGCAGACTCTGGGATGGAGTGAATAATTACTCATGCAAATCGAGCTTGGCCGCAGGCGCTGCCATGCAGGAGCGGCAGGTTTTTAATTGCACCCAATTAAAAATGCACACCTTGTGCTCCTTCCCTGCTGCCTCGCTTGCTCCCCTTTTTATTTCAGAGGAAATTTTTAATTAAAAAATAATCTGATCCTGAGAAGAGCGACAGATGAATCCTGGGTTTGTGGAGGTGCAGGATGCATCAGTCAGCCCAGATTTAGGACAGGTGAGGAAGGAGCTGTGAGGGAAAGATGAGGCTGAGCTTGCCCAGGGATGGGTTTGGGCAGCTTTAGTCCTTGTTCCTGTCTTTAAGGTGCTCTGGCACCCACATCCTGGGCTTTGGAGCAAAACTTCCCTGTCCCTGTGGTGCCTTAAAT
>VZTN01004936.1:0-118696 GCA_013400515.1 Erpornis zantholeuca | reverse complement strand
CAAGTCCCGTCCAGCCTGGCCTTGGACACTTCCAGGGATGGATCCAGTTCCATTCTCCAACCACTGCTCATCCTACATTGTAGCTACAACCCTAAAATAAGGCATATCACCCTCAGGACACCATTCCACAGGGGAATGGAAATCCTGATTGACACTTCTTCAGATTCCTTCTTTGATTTTCAGTTCACCTGGAGCAGTTCTGGGGACAACTGCAGGAATGCTCCTTCTGTGCCTCCAGAAGAGCCCAAAGTGCTTTAGGGGAGTTCACATCAGAGATGGTTTTGCTGTTCTGGTCAACCTCAGCTCCTCTCAGACGCCACACCAAGACTTGGACACTTCCCACGTGTGCCCGGAGGGAGGAAGAAGCCCCCACAAGATTCCATGGACTGAAAAAAAAAAACCCAAATGAGGCAAAAAATGTTCCTATCACTGTGATCTCCATCTTTGTGCTCACCTCATTCACAGCCCCTCGGAAGCAGCTGCCCCATCACCACACAGGGCACAAATTGGGGCAGGAGGCACAGGTGGCTCTGAGGCTGTGCTACCACAAAAACATAAAAAAAACCAAACCAAACCAAAAAAAACCAAAACAAAAAAAAAAAAAAAACCAAAAAAACAAAAAAACAAAAAAAAACCCCAAAAAAACCAAAAAAACAAAAAAACAAAAAAAAACCCCAAAAAAACCAAAAAAACAAAAAAACAAAAAAAAACCCCAAAAAAACCAAAAAAACAAAAAAACAAAAAAAAACCCCAAAAAAACCAAAAAAACCACTTAAAAACCTAAAACTTCCAAGGTGGGAAATGGTTTGGGAAAGAAAACAAAGCATGAGAGGAGGAAATAAAAGTCTATTTGGAGTGCAGCTTCACGCTCCTGTGGTAGCTCTGCAAATCACAGCCCTTAATAATCAAGGGATGGAAGGATAATATTGGCTTTTGTTTTTTGTAAATCTGTAAGAATAATTACGATTAAGTCATTTATCCAAGGCAGGAAAAAATACCAGAGGTGGGAAGCTGTCCCCTCTAGTACCCACACAGGGCACTGGCTCTGATCAGGTACAGAGCCAGGCAAGAAAAACAATTGTATTTATTCAAAAGGGCACAAGTGCAGCCTTCTAATTAGAGACAACCTCGTTAGAAAATCCAATTATTTTCCCTTTTCAAGTTTAAACCACAGAGACAGCGCATGAAGCCCTACATACAAATCAGCTCACCTGGGGGTTGCTTTTTATACAGATGGAGCCATTTTGGATAAAAACCCTCAGCCAACACCTCTGGGTGCAGCTCTGCCATTGGGTTTGGCATCACTGCAGAGCTTTTTGTCAAACACAGATGAGAAATCACCTCTGAAACGCGGAATTAATGAGCAAAGGGAAGGGTAAGGGATGTGCAGAACATCACCACCCTTCCCAAAGCTCTCTCCTTTTCTCTCTCCTCCTTTTCATCCTGCTATTTATCTGCCTGATCTATTATTTAATTATTAATGTTTCCTTCTTATCTCCTTTTCCCTTCCTCCCGGGGTTCCTCGCTGGGACAACGCTGCCCTGCTGGGAACATGAGCTCAAGCTGTGCCAGAGGAGGCCCAGGTAGGACATCAGCAGGAATTTCCTCATGGAAAGGGTTGGTAAACATTGGAATTGGCTGCCCAGGGAGGTTTGGAGTTTCCATCCCTGGAGGTGCCCAAGGATGTGGCACTCAGAGCTCCCTCTGGGCTGGTGATGAGGTGGGAATCAGGCACAGCTTGGATTCCATGACCTTGGAGAGCTTTTCCAACCTCAGCAATCCCAGGATTCTGGGGATGCCTGGGGATCTCTGAGCATCACCACGTGCAAGGAGCATTTAAAACCCACCCCTGAACACCTCCAAGCCTCCCAGTGTGCAGTGAGACACAGTAATTACACAGCTTTTCAAAGGAAGGATAAATCCATTAAACCCCATTAAATAATTCTTCAAAAAACAATGTCTGAGCCACTCCTTGTAGCTGATCCTAATGAAAGATGGAAATTCTCTCTCTCCAAATGGAACTTTATAGGGTATTAAACAAGCACCCTCAGCACTTATCTAAATCTTTAATTAGTTCTATAATATACTGATGATATCAAGGCTAATTAAATTTATACAGATAAAGAGCAATGAAATTCTAGCCAAGTGAGCTGGAAAGTACATATTAAATAGTAAATTTAATGGCTCAGGAAGATAAATGCAATTTTATATAAAAAAATTAAATTCAATTTACATGTTGTATTAAAATTGATTTTGAGTGTGCAAATGATTGGAAAAAAATCTTTTTAATAGATCAGTAAAAGTGTTAATCTGACCTGTTTAAATATCAGTTATTAATGCCAGCATGTGCAAATAAGCCACACACATTTGCATTTTACTGCATGTAGTAAAAAAAAAAATAAATTATCTATACCATCTGCCAGTTTATAAGGAATATTAAGGGATTTTTCTCCTTGCCTCATGCATAAATGAGAGGGAACGTGGAAATGAATGTAGCCTGAAAGAAGTGGGAGTCAGCACTTGCACAGAAAGTGCTGCACAGACTGCTCCAGTCAGCAAAAAATCCCAACCATTTTCCCCTCTGGGAACAACAATTACTGTGGCAACCCCCCAGGTTTATTTGGGATCGAGTGATGTGGAACTGGACGTGGTCAGGGAGGTGCTCAGTGGTGCCAGCTGAGCTCTGATCAACCAGGAATGGTTGGGAGCTGCCGAGGGGTGAAGGACACCATTGGGATCTGCCTGGTGGGGACAGAGCAGTGAGCGGGGGCAGAAGTTCAAGTAGGGCCCTCAAGTCAGTGTCTGCCTGGAGTAAGTTGTGTTTGGGTTCAACAAGTCAGTGTCTGCCTGTAGTAAGTCATGTTTGGGTCCAACAAGTCAGTGTCTGTCTGTAGTAAGTTGTGTTTGGGTCCAACAATTCAGTGTCTGCCTGTAGTAAGCTGTGTTTGGGTTCAACAATTCAGTGTTTGTCTGTAGTAAGTCTGAGTCCAACAAGTCAGTGTCTGCCTGTAGTAAGTCTGGGTCCAACAAGTCAGTGTCTGCCTGGAGCAAGTTGTGTTTGGGTTCAACAAATCAATGTCTGCCTGTAGTAAGTTGTGTTTGGGTCCAACAAATCAATGTCTGCCTGTAGTAAGTTGTGTTTGGGTCCAACAAATCAATGTCTGCCTGTAGTAAGTTTGGGTCCAACAAGTCAGTGTCTGTCTGTAGTAAGTTGTGTTTGGGTTCAACAATTCAGTGTCTGCCTGTAGCAAGTTGTGTTTGGGTTCAACAATTCAGTGTTTGACTGTAGTAAGCTGTGTTTGGGTTCAACAAATCAGTGTCTGCCTGTAGTAAGTTGTGTTTGGGTCCAACAAATCAATGTCTGCCTGGAGTAAGTTGTGTTTGGGTTCAACATGTCAGTATCTCCCTGTGGTATGGTTGGGTTCCACAAGTCAACATCTTCTTGTAGTAGGTTGTGGTCAGGTTCATCAAGTCACTGTCTCCCTGTAGTAGGTCATGGTCAGGTCCAACAAGTCAGTGTCTGCCTGTAGTAGTTGTGGTCAAGTCCAGTATCAGGCTGTGGTCAGGTCCATCAACCCAGTGTTTGCCTGTAGTGGGTTGTGGTCGGGTCCAATAAGCCAATGTGTGCCTGTAGTAGGTTGTGGTTGGGTTCCACAACTCAGTGTTCCCCTGTAGTAGGGTTGTGGTTGGGTTCCACAACTCAGTGTTCCCCTGTAGTAGGTTGTGGTTGGGTTCCACAACTCAGTGTTCCCCTGTAGTAGGTTGTGGTTAGGTTCCACAAGTCAGTGTTCCCCTGTAGTAGGTTGTGGTCAGGCCCTGGTGCTTCCCAGGAGCTTTGAGCCCCAGGCTGGGGTCGGGCAAGCAGCCCCAAATCATTGAAAACACCACTCCATGTTTTTTTCTGATCACCTTTGTTCATTTGGTCCAAATGCTGTGGTGGCTTCAAAAATCAGGGAATGGAGATTTTTTTGTGAGCAAGCTGACACCAAATCCAATTTGTCATCATTTTTTCTTGATCCCATTGATGTTTTTCATGGAAGAGTATATTTTTTTTGGATTCTCTTGCCTCATGGCTCTTCTTTTTTTTTTTTCTCCTGGTGCCTCGAACTAGCCTAGAAACTGCTGACATTGGGAAGGGACCTGCTGGGCACAGAGTTACCCAAACCAGGAGGAACAAAACCCTGCAGCAGCTTCACCCCAACCCAGTGACCCATCCTATCAGTGCCACTGCCACCCAAGGAGAAGAAATGGGGCAAAAAGAAACCAGGATGGGTTCAGTGCCAAAATCTGAGATGTGCAGAAGTAGCAGACATCAACAGGGAACTGTGGATCTCCTGGGCGAGGGACTAAGAGCTTCAACTCTCTCCTCCTTGCTTTCTGTGCTGCCTACTGGCCTGAGGAACATTTCATCCCAACTCTGCCAGTTCTCAAGTCTTCTCCTGATGTTTGGAAACCTCCAGGTTTGAGGCCATAGGTTTTTGTGGGCAGCTGCTGCTCGTTTGCAGCACTTTGGGGCCGAAATTGCTTTTTCTCCTCCCTCATTCCGAGGACAAAAGTTGTTTTTAGAGGTATTGAAACCCCCCAGTCCTAAAAGAGCAGCTCCCACACTGCTGTGTGCACAACTGTGGCCTCTTCTGGTGGGTTTAGCTCCAATTATCCCAACTTTATCATCCAGCAGAGCTTCACTACAATACATTTTTTGCCAGGCAGCACAAATCTGAGCATTCAAAATGAAAATATTATCAAGGCAATGTCAGTGCAGGGTGAGACCCACAGCTGTAGATGTGGTTTTTATCTCCACTCTCCACCGCATGGAAAGAACAGGTTTTACTCATGGACTATCTTGGAGTTGCATCCCTTTGCTCATCACTTTTTATGTGACTCCTTGGAAACAAAACTGGTCCCCACAGAGTGAGAAGAGAATCTCTGCACTGCTTCTGGACTGGTGGAGTAGTTCAGAGCCATCAAAAGCACAGCAATTCTCTGAACTGCTTTTCATCTCCTTCCAGAAACGCATCTTCAACTGCACACAACCTCCAAAGGACTCTGCTGGGAGAGCTGAACCTGGAGTTTTCCGTAGTAATTTATTAATTTCAAACCTCTCTCAATTCCCATTTGAGAATTTCCTGAGGCACTTTGGAGACATTGCATCCAGAACTTCTCTGCTCTCTCCAAGGCTGCTTTAAGGGTAACAAGGATCAATGACCCCAGCATGGCTCCCTCCAACCTTATCCATTCTGTGTTTCTGGGGCCACAGGGAAGCTCCTTGTAACGGGATGGATCCAACCCAGCAGCAGCCACCCCACAGAACCATGGAATCACTGAGGTTGGAAAAGCCCTTTAAGATCATCCCCAGCACTTCCAAAGTCACCTCTGACCATGTCTCCAAGTGCCACCTCTGCATGGCTTTAGATCCCTCCAGGGATGGTGACTCCAGCTCTGCCCTGGGCAACTCTTTGGCTGAGGAGATTTTTCCTAAGAGTGATGTTTGCCAAGTAACCTCCCAGATTCCACCCCTGAACCCCCTCCAGGGACAAAAGGCAAATTTTCCTGATGATTCCCCAAATCTGTACATTTTCTGTAAAGGAAAACTGAATTTTCCCCAGCACCCTGGTTTTTACAGATGGCACAAAAATTCACCCATTTCCCATGCTGGGCTGGGCTTAGGAAAACAACCTGGACTCCAAAGGCATGGAATCCTATTAGAAAAGCCACATTTTACATCTTGCTTCTTCCCAATCCAAGCTGTTCCCCACCAAAGCATCAAACTTGCTCTTATTTGCACTTCTTTCCATCTCCTCTTTGTTTTTCCCCACATGACAATGTGGGATCCGTGCCTGATCTACGAATCCGTGCCTGATCTACGACTCCTGCGAGCACTTGAGAGATCCCTTTCAGCTTTAGGAGTTAATGCACTTCTGTGACGTGAGGTGGCAGCTGAATTTTAGAGCTTTTCGGTGTTATTTGAGCTCCAATCTGGAATACAAATTACAAAATACGAGGGGAGCTTTACAGCCTTCAGTAAAATTCCAGTAAGAGACAAAACATTGCACATAATTTCCTGAATATATCTCAATGTCGACATCATATGTGCGTGTATTCCATTCACTGCTTAAATATCTCCCTAAAAAATAAGAATTGAAGCATTTGGACTTTACCTGAGTGTGTGAATTTCTCCTGGCTACGAGGCCCAGGAGTTCATTACAGGACAGATTTAATTGCTCCATCAGAGTTTGTGTGTTGATATTCGACATCTGACGTGCGAAAGTTCGGGGACGCCAATCAGGCACGGTGCAGATGCCACTCTGCAAAATGTTCTCAGACAGTCTCCATCTGTCAGATATGGTAATCCCTGCTCCCCATCAATAATTCACCTCCTTCACTCCATGTTTCCCGCATTTGAGTCAGAATTTTTAATGCCAGCCTCAGCAGAGGCTCCACCTTGGATAGACGGTGTTGCCTGATCTGCATTCCCCGCTCATTCCTGCCCTGGAGCCTCTCGCCTTTGGCACTTCAAGAATCATCTCTCAGTTTATTTATTTATTTATTTTTTTAACTGCAAAAATCACAGCTCTCCTTTTGGGCCACCTCTTCTCTCTCGAGGGTGGAAGTCAGAGGGTAATTACGGCGATCACACTAAAATCCAACTCGGATGGATCACACCTTTCCCGGGAAAGCTCCTGGGGGACACCGTGGGGGTGGCTGAATCCCCCAAATAAGATCTTACTGCACACTGAAGAGGGAGGAAAGGGGAGCAGGGGAGGGGAGAAGATGATGTGGAGCTGTTCCTCCATGGGTCAGAAAATGCTGAATGGCATCTTGTCCCCAACTGACCCCATGGAGCTTATAAAATCTCGGTTAGATCCCAAACTCTTCGCAGCCTTAAGTCCATCAAGGGAATTAATTTTAAATTATGGAAAGCAACTTTTTACACAGTCCAGAGACAGTGACAGGACAAAAGGAAAGTTTTAAACTCTAAGAGGTGAGATTTGGATTTGATTTTAGGAAAGGGTTTATTTTGAGGGTGGTGAGGCACTTGGAGCAACTTGGGGTAGGGGAAGGTATCCCTGCTCATGGCAGGGGATGGAACTGGGTGATCTTTAAGGTCTCTTCCAACCCAAACCATTCCATGATTCTGTGATCCCAGAGCCAGGAGATGGCTGATTGTTGAAAAAATTCCCTGGCATGAGGGCAAATTCCCCCATAATCATCAATCCTTCAGCACCAGTGAGAAAGGATGGGTCCCCAGGTGCCCCCAGCAGCATCAGCTCCAACTCTCAGCGTTTGAAAGGTGGAAAAACAATCCTGGGACTTTCTTTGGCCAAGAAGAACAAACTCTGAAGATAAGAAGTGATAGGTGGGAATTTTACAGATCCCACCACCTGGAATGCCCAGCACATTCCCATGCACAGATCCTCAGCAGAAGGTGAAGGATGAAATTCCTGCTTGCAGAACAAAGTTGGTGGAAATCCTTATTTAGGATTATTTAGGTTCACCAGCTGAACATGTGTCCTTTGCACCAGCTGAACATGTGTCCTTAGCCCCAAATCAGCCAAAACCTCCAAACCAGACTGAAAGTCAATGAATTAAAAATCTCGGTGATTGAAGAGTAATTAACTGTAGAGGAAATGGAGGAATGTATCTCAAACTGCCTAAATTCAAGTGTCCAGTGCAACCATTTCACCACTAGGGTCACCAGTAATCCATGTCCCCAAGTGCCACATCCACACGGTTTTGAACTCTTCCAGGAATGGTGGCTCCACCACTGCCCTGGGCAGCTTTATAACCTTCTCTGGGAAAAAAAAAATAATATTCCTAAATCCAATCTAAACCTCCCCTGAATGACTTAAAGAGCTGGAACCCTGCTGTTCCTGTGCTACACCCACTGACATCCCTGCTCTACCCCAATGCTGTCTCATGGCTTGACCCTGGTGTCCTCTCACTTCTGCTGTTCCTGTCCTTTCCTCAGTTTCCCTTTTTCCTCCTCTCTCCCACCAGGAATTGGCCCCGAGCCATTGCTCCTCCTGCTCCTCTCTTCTCTCACCCTGCAATCCCCACACCCAAACCTGGCCATGTCCTCACCATGTCCCTTTGTGTCCCAACACTGACATTTTCCTCCCTCCCAGCCATTCCCTGCCTGCTCCCACCCTTCCCAAGGGGAACATTTCTGGTTCCAGAGTGGATCAGCAGGTGGGAAAGCTTCACTCCTGGCCTTATCTAATTAAGAGAGAGAGACCTGTGGCAGATTTGACTGCAGAGAAGTGACAAGCAGTGACTCCAGCATCATCACCCAGCCCTGCTATCAGTTATTCCCGAGCTGATAATGGGGTCTGAGGCACTGCAGGTCCTAATGAGATCTGACTGATGGGGTGAAGCAATCTGCTCCTTCAGGCCTCGTCCGTGCCTCTCTGTCTGTGGGGCTCGTGCTGGGAAGATGCTGCCTCCTGTGAAAAAGGCAGGACATTTTCCTAATTGCTTCCATTTGCTGGTGGGAGCCAGGTAATAGAGATGCATCTCCAGCTGACAATCCAATATTTACCTTTCCTTCAGCTGCAGACAAATGCCTGGGATGGCTGCTTGTGACACACTGATGGTTCTTCCTTTTATTTTTTTTGTCATTTCTTTTTTTGTCTGTGTGTGTCACACAAATTCCTTTCTTAAAAATCTTGTCCTTTCCCTTAAAGCTGTTTGTTGGGAATTTCATTGGAACCTCCCAGAACAGGATCCAGGACAGAGCCCACCTTTAAGCACAGGAGAAAAAACAGTTTTTAACTCAAATAGGAGATCCAAGGTGATGGGAGAGCTTGGGCAGGGAGTTCACATTCCCATACTCTCACAGTGGGATCTGTTCCCATGGGATGGCTCTGGATGTTTGCTCAAGCTCAGTCTGAGGGTTGGACTCTTCTCCCAAGGAGTGAGGACAAAAGGAAACAGCCTCAGGTTGTGCCACATGAGGTTTAGGTTGGATATCAAGGAAAGTTTCTTCCCTTAAAGGGTTTTCTAGCTTTGGTGGAGTCCCCATCCCTGGAGGGATCTAAAGCCACGTGGATATGGCACTTGGGGACAGGGCTCAGTGGTGGCCTTGGCAAGGGTTGGACTCAATGATCTCTGAATGACTCCGTGATTCCAAATGAAGAGAATCCACTGAAGCCCATTCTGTGTGCTGGGAGGTGCTGCTCTTTGCTACTCCCTTTAATTAAGGAAAACCAATGGAATTCCCTCTTCTTCCTTGCTTGGAGTTCCATTGGATCACACTTCCATCCCTGCACGCTGCTGCCTCTGATGCCTTAGGTTTTAACTTTTCTATGTTCCCAGCCCTGCCCTGCCCAGTGTCACTCTGCAGTTCCCTGGAGCTCATTCAGTGCTGTTCTCTCATGCTCACACACACACAACAAAGCCTCTCCAGCTCTCCAAGGACACCCAGACCCTCCTAGGCCCAACAGCTGCAAACCACAATCTTGGGGACAGGGGGGCAAGCTTGGGCAAATTCCATCCTTGCCTGGCTTCTGCTTGGGGAATTGATGCTGAGATCCAAGTGGGAAGAACTCGGGAGCTGTCCTTGTCCATGTTGGGATGCACTGAGGCAGGAGCCTCTGGAGCCCAGAGTGTACCTCTGAAGGCCTTTCCAAGCAATCCCTCCTTTATTCCTTTATTCCTGTCTAGTCTCTGTTTCTAGGGAGCCATTTAAGGCATCACCTCTGTGTCTCCAGCCCAACTCCTCGTGTGATGCTTGATGTGATTCCCAGAGCTGTGGAAGTGCAGGGAATCAGAGGAAAGTCCTCGGGTTGGACAGAGAGAAGAGGATTTGCTGGAATGTTCCTATGGAAGTTTCAGAGTGAGCACACAAACAGAGCTGCTCTCTGTGCACACAAAATCCTGCTAAGGCCAGTGCTGGATCCACCACACACACACAGGGCCCTAGGCAGCCCTAAAAATGACACTCATCTCTTTGACACTCATCCTCACGTTTCTGTGGGATGAAAAACCTGTCCAAATCCTGTGAAACTGAGCTTTTGGTCTCCTGATGCAGACTTTTAGACCTGGTCTAAGACTCTGCAGCCTGAGGGGCCTGTGGAGAAGCCCTGTGGCCTCTTCCCAGCCAACAAAACGTCTTCCGTGTTGCCTGTGGAAAATGAAGTGCAGGGAGAAACTGAAGTCCTCTCCAAGGCTGGGGACCTGGCAGAACTCCTTGTCTCACCCCCTGAGCCCTAGCCAACATGTCCTGGGTGGGTTTCCCAAGGATCCAGACCCCATTCCCGACCATGGACCACGTGGGTTTGCTCCATATTTTTGCTGCCACCACCCACAACACAAATTCTGTGCAAAAAGAGCAAATATTGATGAGTTCTCCATGATTTCCTAGAGCCACCACAGAGATGACAGTGGGCACCAGGCCTGACACCTTCAGGATGTGCTTCCAAACCCTGGACTGAAAAAAACAATGTCCACCTCATGTTCCACAGGCTAAACAAAATGATCCAATTCCAGCTGGACAAGCAGAGAGCATTTCTTGAACTCAGACCTTCCATTAAATCAGTTCACGAGTAACTGCCCAGTGGCAAAGTGGCATCACTGAGGCCAAAATCACTAAAGGTGGAAAATAAGAAGAAAAACTTCCAGCAGGAAAAATCCCTTGCCTTTAATTACCATTAGCAATGCAGCATGACAGAGGGAGATAAACACACGGGCACCTACACAAATAAGGAGCTTGGGAACACAAAGTAATTACTTTGATTTTTTTTTTTTTTCTCCCTCCACCAACATTTAAAACTTATTAGTCTCCAGAAAGCACATATCAGCAAAAGACTGTCACCTCGGGGATAAATGAGGGATTTGTTTGTAATTCATTTCCAGGAGAATATATCCTGATGGTTTTAAGGCAGAGGAGGAATGTGCTCTGGCCAAACCAGACTTCTTCAAAACATTTATTCAGATCTTCCCAAGCTGGGTCTCTGGGAATGGGAATGCCAGGTTTCTGCTGGCTGAGAAGTTCACCCCCATTGATTGTTTCTCTAACAGACCACGAACCGAGCGAGGGAAAGTCAATGAAGCCTCTCAGTTTTTCAGTCCATTTCCAGTTTAGGAAAATTGAATTAATCTCTTTACTCAGAGCAGCTCAGACATCCCCGTCCAGGCAAAGAAAAATCATTGCAGAGGCCACGAAAACCTCTCTCTTTAAAGGTTACAGAGCGAAGATTAAAAATGCCTCCGGGAAGGGCTGAAATGCCTGATCAAAATAAAACATTGAGTCAACACTGGGAAGGCTGAGTAGGACTGGGGCCTTCCAGTGATGCCTTAAATTGGCTCCCTAGGAACAGAGAGCAGACAGGAATAAAGGAATAAAGGAGGGATTGGTTGGAAAGGCCTTCAGAGGTACACTCTGGGCTCCAGAGGCTCCTGCCTCAGTGCATCCCAACATGGACAAGGACAGCTCCTGAGTTCTTCCCACTTGGATCTCAGCATCAATTCCCCAAGCAGAAGCCAGGCAAGGATGGAATTTGCCCAAGCTTGCCCCCCTCTCCCCAAGATGAAGGTTTGCAGTTCTTGTTCTGAGTGTCCTTGGAGAGCAAGTTAGAGGTTTTGTTATGTCTATCTTAGCATAGAGAACAGCACTGAACAGCTACAGGAAACTTCAGAGTCACACTAGCAGTAGAGGATTTGAAAAATAGAAAAGTTAAAACCTAAGGCATCACCAGAGCCTGCTGGAATTTTCAGATGCTTCCTCTGGCACCTGGAAGCAATTCCCATGGCAAGTGGATGCTCTGTGACTTCCCACATCCAGCGAGGGCTGTAGGAACTGCTGTGTTAATTTAGTCCCTACTCCAGTTACTCTGGGGTTACTACAGGGTGTAAAGCCTCAAGGGTTGTCCTGGGGAGGAATATTTGAGAGCAGCCCTGAGGAGAAGGACTGTGCACATCCATGGAGAAGAGCAGGGTCTCCTCAGAGGAGTCAGGATCTTCCAAAATCTCCTCTCCATCCTGTGCTGAGGAGCTTCAGCAAAGGACTTGGCTACTCCACAGCTTCCAGGAGCTCATGAAGGACTGGAAAAGCTGAATTTTTGGGAAACCTGGAGCAGGCACCTGGCTGAAAAGGCCAAAGGATCTGGAGAAGGGGCTGGAGTGGCTGAGGGAGCTGGGAAAGGAGCTCAGCCTGGAGAAAAGGAGGCTCAGGGGGGACCTTGTGGCTCTGCACAACTCCTGACAGGAGGGGGCAGCCGGGGGGGGTCAGGCTGTGCTCGCAGGGAACAGGGACAGGAGGAGAGGGAACAGCCTCAGGCTGGGCCAGGGGAGGTTTAGATTGGATATTGGGAAAATTCCTGCATGGAAAGCTCTGTCCAGGGCAGGGCTGGAGTCCCCATCCCTGGAGGGATTTCAAAGCCCTGTGGATGTGGCACTTGGGGGCAGGGCTCAGTGGTGGCCTTGGCAGTGCTGGGGGGAACAGCTGGACTCAATCTTAGAGGGCTTTTCCAACCTAAACAATTCCATGATTCCAAATGTACTGAAAGCAGGGAGAGACCCCAATAAGTGCTCCATGGGATGCTGTGAAGGCACAGGTTAGTGTTGTCCTAAAACTCCTGGCAGCTGCAGATTCAACTGGGAATTAAATCCCTGGATGGGGGATTTGCTCCAGGGAGTTTTAATGATCCCATAACAGGGCAGCACTCATTTGGGGAAGGGCCATACAGGGACCCTAAATCCCCTAAATCCTCCTGGGGAAGCAGAAGGAGGAAGGGGAGGAAGAGGGCATCAAGCTTGAGGGGTGGATTTTAATCCTCTGCGATCAGGATTTTTGGTTAATGCAGTGAAACCACTAATTACAGCTAATTAAACCTGCACTGAGATCAAAGCTCAGCAGAAACTACAGGGGGGGAGCAAACAAGGCGGAAAAGAAAGGGAAAGAAAATACAGATTTTGTTGTAAGCGAGTCCTTAATTGAAAACTAAAGCAGCTTTGTTAATTAAAAGCTGCAAACCCAAACGAGGACGTGCTCCAAACATGAGTCCAGTCTGTGATGGAGACAACACAACTTCCCCATGCTGTCAGCAAAGGGAAGCTTTTCCTCCAGAGCCTGTTCTGTCCCTGGATGCCCTGTAGGGAAGGGTCCTCCTGGGATCCAGACCGTGAAGATTTGGGCATTTTTATCTTTCACACAACTCAGGATATAAACTGGGAGGACTGGAGTGCCCTGCTTGCTCAGCTCATGTGGGGTTTATTCAGACAGAACAATCTTAAACACCTCAAATTTAGTCCTGGCTTGAGGACAGCCCCAAGGAGAACATCTGAGATACTTCTCTCACCCACAGGAGGCAGAGGAGCATCCCAGGAACTCTGCAGAGACACCTGACACCGAACAAAAGCATCCAGGTCAGGATTTGCTGGACCTGATGCTCTCCACACACAAATCAAGCTCAAGGATGGCTCTCAGAGGAAGATTCCTTCCATCAGCTCCATCCTCGGGCAACCTGGGCACAACCACAGTGTTTATCCAGAGTAAAATCAGACAGAGAAATAAGATTTGGCAATGAAAAGTCTTCCTCCAGAGCACTGGGAGGTTTGAGTGCTTCCCTTTCCCTCGGCAGCTCCCAGTAGATGGCAGCAGGTCCTTGCTGATTCCTCCTGCCTGGGACAGCCTTGTGCAGCAGGGAACTGCAGAAATCTGGGAATAATCCAAGAATAAACTGCCCTGCCCGGCAGGAGAGGAGCCCTGAATGCTGCAGATCCAAACCTGACACTCTGGCCCTGGGATCCAACCCAGCAGTGATGCAGAGTTTGATGCAGGTTTGGTAAAAGCTCAAGCTCCAGCTGCATCCCCCATCCTAAATCCAAGGATCATGGAATGCTTTGGATGAGAAGGGATTTTAGGGATCATCCAGTGCCACCCCTGCCATGGGCAGAGAACCTTCCACTATCCCAGGCTGCTCCAAGCCCCAATGTCCAACCTGGCCTTGGAATAAAGGTGGGTTTTGAGTAACAGGAGCATTCCCCAGCCTCATCAAGAGGCTGGAGCATGTCCAGGGAAGGGAACGGAGCTGGGAAGGGTCTGGAGCCCCAGAAGAGGCTGAGGGAGCTGGGAAAGGAGCTCAGCCTGGAGAAAAGGAGGCTCAGGGGGGACCTTGTGGCTCTGCACAACTCCTGACAGGAGGGGGCAGCCGGGGGGGGTCAGGCTGTGCTCGCAGGGAACAGGGACAGGAGGAGAGGGCCAGGAGTGGAGTCCCCATCCCTGGAGTGATTTCAAGCCAATGTGGATGTGGCACTTGGGGTCAGGGGAGGCTCAGGGTGGATATTGGGAAAAAATTCTTCCCCAAAAGGGTTGCAAATCACTGTAAAGAGCTGCCCAGGGAGGTTTGGAGTGCCCATCCCTGGAGGTGTCCAAGGAATTCCTGGATGTGGCCCTCGGTGCTCTGGGCTGATGCCAAGGTGGGCATCGGGCACTGCTTGGACTTGATGGTCTTGGAAATCTTTTCCAACCTCAGTGATCCTGGGACTCCATGATTTGGGTTTATTCATGGCCAAACCAGGAACAAGAGGAGCTCTGATGGCTTCTCCCCACCCCACTTCCCCAGGGATTTCTCCAGAGCAGTTGGGATCCACCGGCAGTGACAGCACAGGGAAAGCTCCATCTGACTCCCAGGAGTGGGGACACCTCTGGGTCCCTCTGCTGCCACCTCCTGAGGCAGGGAGGACACTGAGACCTGGGGACAATGACAGCACTGCTCGGAAACCTCCATTTCTGAGGTCACAGGGACACCTGTTAGAGAAAATGTTCCCATTTCATCCCTGCTCTCTCCCTTCCCTTTGCAACCACCTCAATTCACTCTCCAGAACACTCAATTTTAACACGTGTATGACTCAGAAAGCCACTTTTTTTCAGTGATATTTTATTTAAGGGTAAATCTGAAGCAGAATCTTCACCCTTTTTGTGACTACCTCTGATGAAATCTTCCTAAAATCCAAGAGAATTTCGGGTGGGGATAGAGGGAGAGGAGGAAAGAAGGCACAAGGGAAAAGACCTGAATAGGAATTAAAATTTGAAGCTTTTATCCCTCTCGTGCCACAAATCTAATTCTGGGTGTGAAACTTTGGAAATTTGGAGGTATTTGGAAGTCAAGCTCAGTCCCAGACTTTGCAGCACATGCCTGGATGTCACCCAGGGGGAAAAATCCTTCTTTTTCCTTAACAAAGTAGTGGAAGCCCCAACAACCTCGTGCATTTCTGCTGGCCTAGATACTGAACACACACAGGAGTGAAAAACCTATTAATATTTGCAGGAAATTTAGCAAATGCTACAAATCCTTTGTGACACCTCAGCAGCCAGAACCAGCCTGTTTCACCCTTTCTCCTGGTGGGAAAAAAACTCCTCACACCACTTGGCAATTTAATTCTTTTCAATGCAGACATGCTCCCAGCTCTGCTCTGTGATGCTCTGCTGGGACTTTCCCTGCCTTGAACTGAGAATCTTCAAGCAAAACTCATTTAAAACCACATTTTCTCCTTGCCATGGGACAGCAAATGCTGCTGTTGTCACCTGCAGGTTAGAGAGGTTTGGAAAAATGGGGTTTGAACAGCAAGAGCCTCACCAGGACCAGCAGGTGTCATCTGAGTTTGCTGTGAATCCTCCATGTGATTTTGGCCTCAGAGGAGAAAGGGCTTCCCCTTCCAGCTTCCCTGGGTGGGATTTCTACTGCCTAAAGTCACTGAGCAGAGGAGAAAGAGGATGCCCAGTGCTTTTTGAGGCCCTTAAAAAGCCTCAAAGACAAATAAATGCGAAAAATAAAAGCAAAATCAAAAGTATGGCACCCAGGAAAATCTTATTTTGGTCCTTTCTCGACTGGTCTGGTCTTCCCTACAAACTGGAGCACATGTGATTTCATACAGGTTCACTCTGAGAAAAGGGACCCATTCCAGAATTCGGATTTCATGTATGGAGAGGGATGGATTGATTGCTAATTGTGGCTAATTGCTCCTTGAACCCTCAATGTCAAGGACACAGAAATATCCAGGCAGGGTTAGGAGTCTCCTGTTCCACTCATGACCCCACAATTCCCTGGAGAAGTGAGGCAGGGTGGGAATTTATCCCAGGAGGTGCAGGTGGAAGGACAAGCAGGGCAGTGAGGATTTCTCCATCAGCTCTGCTGCTGCTCCTGTACACGAAAAAAACACTTTATCTTGAAAAAGGCAAAACTGAGAATTAACCACAGCACAGAGCATCTACAGATTCCTGCCTGAGCCACATCACAGAGGTACAAATCACTTTTATCCCAGCCTGATGTTGTTTTATGCTTTCTGGAGGGGAACTGTTATGTTTATTTAATAGTTTGAGTAGACTTGGGTACGTGGAGTCCCTGGGGTGACATGAGAACCTTGCTCAGGTGATTGTGAATTCAGGTGAGCAGGGCAAGGCTTGGATGCACCAGAGCTTTTTTTATGTAAAGAAAATCTGGATAATAAACATTTAAACATTCAGGAGTCATCTGAAGAACTAAAGAATCAAACAGACTCCTCAGAGCACGGAATTACACCCCAAAAGAAAAGAGGGAGGTGATGCAGTCATGGATTGGATGGGAAGAAATCTGCACAAAGCTGCTGTGGGAGGGTGGGGATCAGGCTCTTCCTCCAAAGAACAAGGGAGAGGACACAAGGAAATGGCCTCAAGTTGTGCCAGAGGAGGTTGGGGTTGGCTATTTAAAAAATTTCTTTACCACAGGGTGATCATTTAAGAGAGAAAAGATTGAATTTGGGAGGTTTATTCCTTGGAGAGTTTCTAACAGATCTTTCTCTCTCCGCCTCCTGCAGGCCTCAGCATGCACAACTTCCTCATGCCAGTGCTGACATGAAGAAAATGAAATGAATGAGAAATGAAAAGGAAATGGCTCCCAGATGAGATCCCAAATAAATGAGGCACTCAGTCACATTCCTCCCCATCCACAGGAGTTCAAACTTCCCTCCTAATTCAGTCTCCAACAGCAGTGGCCCAATGCTGGCACTCACTTTTCCCAGTGCTGGTGGTGGCTCAGATCCAAGTGCCACACAAACCTCTCTCATTTGCCCTCATTCCTTCATTTCCACATTCCAGATCTTTCCTTTGGCTGTTCCTGGGCTCAGCTGTCCCCTCCTGACCCAGCTGCTGCCACAGAGGATCAGCTCCCTCTAGTCCAGGTGCCAAAACCACTGCTCAGGGTTCACCTTCACCCATCTGCTCATTCCTCAATCCTCCCTGAGTGGATAAATCCCAAATGTGGGGGAGGTTTGCAGGGGGTCTGCCACACCCACTTTGGGGTTTATTTTGCTGTTACTGCTACTTCAAGGTAACAGAACTTGAGGGAGATGTCCCTTCAAGCCAACCTGGATCTGGTGACCGTGAGCCTTCAACAAACCAAAATATTTCTTACCTGGGAATAAATCCAAGCCTTAGTTTCATCCAGTTTAAGTTCTATCTTTGGAAGCTTTTCTTGCTTGGGTTTTGGTCTTGGAGAAGTCCCAAGGAAGTGCCAAGCTCAGACACTTTGGTGGGACCTCACATCAACCTCAACAGATCCACATTTGGACATGATGACCCTGGAGATCTTTCCCAACCTTAATAACCCCCCAGTTCTGTGATTTTTTTGTCCCTCTGAATGTCGTTCAACCAAAGCAAAGCAAAAACTGCCACCACGCTTTGACCTTGACACTCATCCATCCACCTGAGACTTTTAGAAGGAGCCACTTGTGCTCCTGTGGGAACCAAAAGAGTGACAAACCCCGAGGTTTCTGCTCACCTGGCGAAGTCCAGGTCAGCCTCACGGGACATGGTGATGTTGGTCAGGTTCTGCTGCAGGATGAAGATGTTCCTGCACATCTTCTTGATGCCAGACTCGCTGATGCGCTTGAAGTAGTGAGCGCCGTTGATGAGGATGCAGGAGATGAGGTGGCCCAAACCTGCATGGGGGAGGGCATTTAGTGCCAATAATTCATGGTAAAACCCCAAAATGAGCTCTGTTAGGTGGTGCTCGTGGGTGGTGGTGATTTGGTAGTGAGTTTTGGAGAAACTTCAGAGAAAGGCTGGAGAAATGCAAGTTTTGTTAATTTGTCCTGAAATCTATCTCCAAGGGAAGTTCTGTAGCTTCCCAGGAGAAGGTTTTGATGGAAGAATGTAAATAGGAGAAATGTTTATGGTAAGGTGAATGCCTTGACTAATGGAAGTTCTCCTCTCTGCTCTTGTTGTGAATTCCTGATTGGGACAGAGTCAGACACACACAGACAGACACAGATGTTCCCTGCAGCTGAACCTGCTGGAGGGAGAAAGATTTGTTCTGTTTTTTTGATATTAATAAATAAGCCTTCTGAGAAAATCCATGGACATGAGTGGTTTGTGGAAAGGCTGTGGGAAACCAGGGCTGGCTCCTTTCTACACACGTGGGGTGGATCAAGGGATGACTGGATTTTATCTGGAAGCCCTCAGTAATCTTCATGGTGCAGTTTAGGACTTTCCTTCATGTTCCTTTCTTTAGTAAAAACACAAAACTGCCCCGAAACTCTGTTTTATCACAATCACTGACTGATAATCAGGGTTTGCATAATGTCCCTTCCCTGTCTGGGCAGAGCTCCTAGAAAACCACAGGACTTTAATCCATTACCCAGGGTGGTGTTTTCCCTGGGAAATTCAGTCTCCAGGAGCAGGAACGAGCTGCATTTCCATGCCCCTGGTGCACAACCTCTCTCTGCTCAGCCTTGAGCACTTTCCTGTGTCTGAAGGACATCAGAAGGACACAGCTGGGGGCTAAGGGACACAGCCACCACCCCCAAAGTGACACATCCACTCATGTCACACTGCAAATGGAAAAAACCCAGCCTGATTTACACTGCACAGGTCTGGGCAAGCCCAGAGGCCAATTAAAAGTCTAAATTAAGGATTTATGTTCATGTACAGGCAGCCAGTGTGGGGCATCTGTAAATCCCAGGCCTGGGCTTAAGAGGTGCCTGTGATTAACGAGGACCACGAGTAGGAATTTAAACTTCAACAGGATGTGAATGTGGCTCTGGGTGGAGTCACTGCCCTCTTCTCAACCAAACAGGGAATTACAGAATCCCAGAATGGTTTGGGTTGGAAGGGTCTTTAAATCCCATCCAGTGCCACCCCTGCCATGGCAGGGACACCTCCCACTGTCCCAGGCTGCTCCAAGCCCCAATGTCCAACCTGGCCTTGGACACTTCCAGGGATCCAGGGGCAGCCACAGCTGCTCTGGCAATTCCATCCCAGCCAGGAATTCCCAATTCCCAACATCCCATCCATCCCTGCCCTCTGGCACTGGGAAGCCATTCCCTGGCTCCTGTCCCTCCAGGCCTTGTCCCCAGTCCCTCTGCAGCTCTCCTGGAGCTCCTTTAGGCCCTGCAAGGAGCTCTGAGCTTTTTCTGGATCCTTCTCTTCTCCAGGTGAACATTCCCAGCTCTCCCAGCTGATCAAACCCCACGTGGTTCTCACTCATCAACATTCTGTAGGTGCCAACAGCACCTCAGTCTGCTTTATCCCTGAAAGGAATCCTGTGGAGCTTTGGGATGGGAATGGAAAACCCTTAATTCAGGAAGGATTGGGAAGTGCCTGACCTTCGAAGATGTACTGGAACTTGTGCTGCTGCAGGCTGGCACTCATGGCCTCCTCGATGGCACTGATGTCCTTGTTGAGCCGCACCACCAGGGGGTCATAGTCCATGCTCTCCACGTTGGCCACGATGGCATAATTCCCTTGTTTGGCCAGAGGGATCAGGTAGTGGAAACAGTGAACCCTGGGAGGCACAAGGGAGAAACACCACAATGCAACAAACCCCATTTTAAAATACTTGTGGCCTGCAAAGTGTTTTTTTTCCTTCCTCAAGCTAGTTAAAAAATAACTTTAGGAGATGGATCCAACAGACCCTTGGTGACAGATCTGACCTCCAGTATCTTGCTGAATTTTCCCAGGATTTCCCAGCTTCCCACATGATACCAACGCTCCAAAAGGAACTCCTTCCATGAAAACCTCAAGGCAGTGATAACTGGCAGAATGAGTGTGCCAGGGGTCATGGAATAATAACTGAAATTCCAGGATTGTGCTTATTCCCAAGCATTTCACACTACTGCAACTCTGTCCTATTCACCAATGTGCCCAACCATCATTTCTCCATGGAAGGAGAAATTCCATGGAGTTAAATCCCAATGTGCCCAACCATCATCCCTCCATGGAAGGAGAAATTCCATGGAGTTAAATCCCAATGTGCCCAACCATCATCCCTCCATGGAAGGAGATATTCCATGCAGTTAAATCCCAACATTTTCAGCCATCATCCCTCCATGGAAGGAGAAATTCCATGCAGTCAAATTCCCTATCAGGGCTCTGCAAAACAATTGTAATTAATTCATTTCTCTCAAAGCCAGAGAGGAAAGTGCTGTGTCCAGAAAAATTCCATAGCAGAGCTCCTTCTGCTTTTGTAATCACCCAGTGGGAACAGAGTTGGATTCTACTTCCACTAGGAGTGGTTTAGATTGGATTTTGGGGAAAATTCCTTAATGGTAAGGGCAGGGCTGGAGTCCCCATCCCTGGAGGGATTTAAAGCCCTGTGGATGTGGCCTTGGCACTGCTGGGAATGGTTGGATCTTATAATCTTAAAGGTCTTTTCTAACCTAAATGATTCCACGATTTTGAAATTCAACTGCCAAGGGAACAAATCAAAGCCTGGAGGAGAATCCATGGCATTTGGGGCATAACTCAGGATCAGCACATGGAGACAGAAAGTTCACACCAGAGTGGTCCAAAGCTGTGACATGTCCTGGCTTTCACATTCCCTGCAAAACACCCTGGATGTGGCCATCACAAGCAAGTCCAATTTAGGGCAATTCCCAGAGTAAAAGCATCTTATATATAATTCTATATTTTATTGTTAAATATGAAAATTCCCTAACAGACATGAAGTAGTCTAAAATCCCATTATTTGTCACAAAAGATGTTTCCATTCCCAGGCTGGATGGGGCATGGAGCAGCCTGGGATAGTGGGAGGTGCCCCTGCCCATGGCACTGGATGATCTTTAAGGTCCTTTCCAACCCAAACCTTTCCATGTCTGTAGGATGTGATTTCATGGAATGGTGAATGATCTGAATGTTTCCTTTGAGGAAGCAGATCCAAATCCAATGAGCAGGATCTCAGTGACCTCAGGATCATGTCCAGGGGTACTGGAGGAGGAGAAGACAACACCAACATGCATCTGGAAGGAACAGGGGTTCTGGGGCAGGAGAAATGGGATAATTGTGTCAAATTCCCAAATCCACATGGCTGCTTTGGTGTCTCCTCAGGCTGCACCTGCAGCAGCCAGAGGTGGGATAAATTCCCAGGCTCTTCCCAAATGTGCTCTCAGTGTCTCTTAAACCACAGGGATGCTGTGGATGAATTCCCACTGTGCTGGGTACCCCAGAAATGGCACAGATCCAGGGAATGGGTGTAGGAACAGCAGAGAATCCTGCTAGGAACAAGCACCAGAGGGACTGGGGCTGTTCTCTGCCATGGCAGGTGGTTGGAAATGCAGAGTGAGGGATCTGGGGAAGCTCCCACCCCATTGGGGTTTTCCTGATGTCAGCATCTCTCCTCAATCCCTTCCACCCTTTGGACACAGGGACGTGGTCTGGTGAATTCACAGCTCCAAACTCAGCTCCTGTTGGAAACCCTGGATGAACCAATGCTCTGCTCTAAATTACAGCAGAATTTATCCCTAAATTCCATTTTTGGAATTTTTGCTTAACCCAAGTGTGATGAAAAACCGCAGAGGCCAGAAACTCATCCCACGAGTCTGGGTTACCTCAGGCATCATCTCCTGTTACAGCACAGCTGGAAAACTGCTCCATTTCCAACCTTCCACCACCTTTTCCTCAAATCCTTCCGAGCCCAGCAGATGATGGATGGCAAGATGAGGGAGTGCTGACAAGAATTAATGTGGATTTTTTTTTCCCAGAGCTCCACACCAACTCCAGTGGATCAAGCAGGGACATGGAGTGGCTCGGGATGTGTCACCAGAGGAGAAACTCATGATCCATCAAATCTCTGACATTCCTTTCTATTTGATGCTTCAGAGCAAAGGGAAGTGATGGAAATACACCTGGCCTGAACAATTCTCCAGGGAAAAACGTCTTCCCAGCCCTGGAGTGGGCAGCTGGCAGCCTGAAGAAAGGGATTTGCTGCCTTTGATCTTTGAAAGTGAAGTTGGAGACTTCATGAAATTATCCAGCCCTTGGAAAAAATCCACCTGGTTTCCCAGTTCCTGTTACTGTCAGAAAAAGTAAGGGGAGAAGCTCCTATTTGCAAATCAAAAAAAAAAAGCCTGGAGACACCTGTTAGACCAGGAAAACAGCACTGTGTTGTTATGGAAGGACAAAGTCTCCCCAGATCCCATTTTTCCTGGTCTCTGATCCATAATCATGGAATCACAGAGTGGTTTGGGTTGGAGGGACCTGCAAGATCATCCAGTGCCACCCCTGCCGTGGCCAGGGACACCTTCCACTATCCCAGGCTGCTCCAGCCTGGCCTTGGACACTTCCAGGGATCCAGAGGCAACCACAGCTTCTCTGGGCAAGCCCTGCTGGGACCTCAGCACACCCAAATTAAGGAATTGCTTCCTAAATTCTCTTTTGGTTAGGATACAAACCTCCCTAGGAAATTCCCCTTCTGGTATCCTGCCTCCATCCCACATTTGGCCACCCATGATTTGGTGATGTGGCATTTCTGGACCAACCTTTAATGCTGTTGTGGACAAGTTTAGTTATCTCCTGCTAAAATTTGTCCTCTGGACTTAATCTTAACCTGCAGCTTCCCAAGATCCAACTCCATCCCTGAATTCCAGGTTTTTACCTGACTTCCAAGTGCAGCACCAGCAGGCAGCGATCAGCCATCTCCTGGAAGGACCTGGCCAGCTCACTCAGGCTCTGCAGGATCTGCTCGGATGCAGGAAGGTGTTCCAGGCTGGCATGGCTGTCCTGGCCTGGGGACATGGCTGGAAAGAGAAAATTTGGGTAAATTTTGGTAAATTTGGGACATTCTCCATCTCATTTGTCTGTTTGTCCCCTGATGGCCTCTGGCTCAGCTTTCTCACTTATTTCAGTGTCCCATGTCCTGAAAAGATGAAATGAGGATTCTTTCTGCTTTTTCAAGGTTGTTTATTTTTCTCTTACCAAGACCTCAGAGGCACAGCCAGAGCTGTGACCTCCAGGAACACCAGGGCAGAAAAGGCAATGGCTGCTAACAGCAGCAACCTTTTATATCTAATATTGACCATTAAGAAAACTCTACTTACTTTGTTTTGTTTCCAACACCAGTAAACCCTCATCTTATTGCTATGTCTTTTCAATACTAACTTCTTTCCACCAACCAACACAGCACAGGAACTGTGTCAGAGAAGAAAGGAAGAGAAGAACAAGAAAGGAGAAGAAGAAAGAAAAGACTGACACCCTAAAACTTCCATATTTCCTCTATATAACACACAGAGCAAAACCTAAAACTATAACTAAACTCTCTGTGGTTCACTAAACAAAAATCTCTTCACCTCTCTGGTGCATCCAAGTTCTCCCAAAAGTCAAGGGAGCTTCTCCAAAAGCTTAGGTTGCTGGCTAAGCCATTTTTTGAGGACCTCTGGGGATAAAAGGAACCCCCAGAGGAGCAGGAGAAGCTTTCAGGCTTCCCTGAACTCCAACACCATCCTGCTCCTGTGTGCTCCCATCCCAACTCGGAGCATTCCCTCCACCTCTAATCCAGGAGTGTATCAAGGAACAAAGTGCTCCTGTGGGTCTGAGGGGTTTCATCAATCTCTCATTCACCAGGACACATCTGCCTGGGAAGAGATTGCTCTGGGGTGAGAATTCCTGTGGCTGCAGAATCCAGGAGAGTTTATCTTGCTCTGCTGGGAGGGAGGAGAGAGCTGCTTGGGAGCCAAAGCACAGCACCCACAGGTGAGAGGGTCCTTTATGGTCACCATAATGTCCCCATGAACCTCAGGTGAGCCCCATCCCTTCAGAGAAGTCTTCCTTTGAGTTTGTTCTGATGCCTTTTCCTGGTCATAAAATTAAATTCCTGGTCATAAAATTCCCCAAAACACAGTTTATGGGGAAAAGGGTTTTTTTACTTTGGTATTTATTTCAGGATTTTTGGGTACAGCACTTGGTCCAGGTGGAATGCCCCAAAACTGCATTCACAAAATACACACAATTATAGGTCTTGCATAATTAACATATTTATCAAAGATTCCCCAATGAGAGGCTCAAGTGAACCCCTAGTTCTGAGGAACCTTCCCCCCTGGGTGGGCCTCTTAGTTTATAAAAATATGTTTTGGAGAGGATTTGGGTGTCTGGGGTTTTTAGGATGTTTGCTCTCCTGGTTTAACAGTGCTGTGGGTCTGAGCTGAGTTATCAGCCTTGGGAAGTTACAAGTGTGTGGGGTAAAAGCACTGAGAATACATAAAACTATAAAAAAGTATGTAAGAGGAGTATAAAAGAAAATGCAAAAAATCATTCTGGCATCAGCAGGACTTCAGCTCAAGGTCAGGCCTAGGCATAATTATCTGGTGACAGCAGAAAGCAAGATAACCCCCACCTTTACCACACATGAAAAACCATCATTTTTTAGCTAAAAATCCTACATTTGGAGAAGTTTTTATCCTCCTGGAGATGGACTTGGTGCAGGAATCATCTCTGTTTAGCAGAGGCAGCTCTCTCTGGAGATCCTGCCCTGGAAGTGCTGGAGATGGATGGAGCCATCACCCGAAAAGCAGGAGTCAGCTCCTTCCTGCTGCAGGGAGATGCTCACACCATTTTTCTCCTCTCCACAATTCACCTGCAGCACTTGAAGTGAAGCTGTAATTATATTTGTCAGTGGAGATAAGAGGAGGAGGGAGATGAGCACAATCTGCTCCTTGTTTAAAGCACTGGAATCCTTCTGGGGGTTCAGGCCCCCCTGGCAGGGAGGAGGCTCTGCTGGAGTTTTTTTGGAGGATGAATCTGAATTTCTCCTGTGTATTTTTGCTTTCGGAGCTCCAAGGAAGCTTTTCAGAGCCCATCAATTTTCCTTTCTTCTCTGGACATCCAGAAAGGACCAAGGAGAGAAAATCCCATTCCTTTAAGTCTCACTGCAGACAGTTTTACTCCATCATCCTTGGCAGCACGAAGCCAACAAATGAGCTGGAGCAGCAAAAAATAATCAGAACCTAAATTATTAAAGGGCCTCGAGTAAAAAATGTCATTTGGAGCTGGCTGTGGAGTTGGGCATTTCTCTGGGCAAAGGCTGAGCCTTCCTGTGGCTGTGGCCTCACCACACTGAAAAGGGAGGGAGCTCTGACTGCTGAAATGCTGGAAAAGGGGGGAAAAAATCTGGAATGCTGGAAGAACAGAGCAACCATGCAATTCTTCTTCCCTTCCTCCTCCTTCCTCACCCATTTCCACCCAGCTGAACATGAGCCCACCTGGCCACCACAACACCCTGGCCAATGCCCTCCTCCACTGGAGCCTTTATCATCCTGGAGCCTCCACGGATTCATTTTAATGCCTGAGGTGAATTTTCCATCTTGCTGGATGATAGTCCCAGTTTTGTTTGGGATTTCTCTTCCCTGGCTAAAATCCCAGCCAAGCCCTCTCCCTCTGAGGAAAAGAAATGTTTCATTCCAGCAAAGCAGAGAAAAATAAACTCAACACAGGCCTTGTCAGCCATGATTTCAGCTGTTCTGCAGTTCCATGGTGCCTCCTGTCAGGTTGTTCCTTGGAAATCGATGGATGTGAATTGCCAGAGCTCTGGAATATTAAACAATTCCCTGGAGCCACTCAAGTGTGAGCAGAGTGACCAGTGCCAGATCTGAGTGGTTTAACAGCACAGGGAGCAAAATCAATCCAAGGAGACAAACTCTGCAAGCTGAACCTGAGGAAGGAACCTCCAGCTCATTCAAGATTCACCCAGCATTCCCTAATTTGCTTTATGGGGGGAAATGAAAATCAGAGAGATTTTCCAGCTCTGCTGAGGGAAAATCCAGCAGAAAACTGGGGAAAATCCCTCTTCTTTGGGAAAAGAGATGCAGCAAGAAACCCCTGCTTGAGTTGAAGGAGTTCACAACTCCTTAAATTTTAATTTCTTCTTCCTTTCCTCTCCAGAAGAGGTAACTCCAAAAACCACAGGGAAAAGGGAAATTGCCATGGGGTAGGTGCTGGACTAAGCCTTTGGAGACTCAGGGTTTACTCTTCTCTCTGCTGGAGACTTTCCTGGGGATCTCAGGCACCAATTTCTCTTCCTGTGCTTGAGTTCCCAGCAGGTAAAACCTGGATAATGTGATTTTATCCATCACTGCCATTCCAGCTGACTCTGTTCTCCGAGTCTCCTGTTCCCACAGCTTTTAGCACCACGAGATGATGCCACTGGAGACAAAACAACTGAAACACCTTCAAAAAGGAGAATATTGGGTTATTTAAAGGAAAAAAAGCTTTGGGTGAAGCTGGGGAGAATGAGAGATGTGATTATTTTTTAAAGGAGTGGGGTGTGAACATCACATCCAACACCAAGGCCTGATTTCAGCAGGATTTCTGCCAGGAAACCTCTGACTTCTACACCCAAAAAGCATGAAAAAATTCGTATTTTTGAAATATTTCACTGTTCAAAAACCTCCTCTCTGTTAAGTCCTCTAGGACACAGCTGAGCAAGGGAAAGCTGCTGCTGGTGAGCAAAATTTGTGAGGGGACAGAAACACCAAAAATACCAGGAAAGGACAACTCTCAGAGATCAGGACCTTTCAAATGAGAGATGGGAGGGTGGAATTGTCTAAATTCCCAGCATTTTACTGGGAATTTACCTTTTACTGGTGTCAAAGGGACAAAGTTACACTTACAGGACAAACATAAGTGAAAAGAAAACGAGCTCAGGGAGAGACAATAATTCATAAATCTCAGAGCTAATCTCCACTACTGAATCCCTTTTTCTAGGAGGAAAATTCGGGCTGTGTTGGAAGAAACTTCAGAGATTTCCCTCTTTTGCAAATCTCCTCGAGGTTCTGACAGGGATGCAGAGGGAAGGCAAAAGAGCGAGAGAGGAGGAAAAGCAAAGCAAGAAGACAACAGCGAAGGGCTGAGAACTTCCTCAGTGTCCCTTAAAACCCAAGCGCGGGAGAAGGGACGAGGCTGGAAAAAAGCATCACAACCTTTTTGGTGCTAAGGAAGGGCTGCAGCCCCCATGAGCTGGGTAAACACCGATGATGAGCAGAGCCCACACTGTCACTGGTGATAAAGAGCAGCCTAAACACTCGATTAGTTTTTCATTTGGGGAATTAATGTTTTTTTACGGCGAGGGTACACCCGGCACTTAATGAATTGTCCCGTTAGCGCTGCCTGCGGAGTTCCTCGCCTGCCTCCGCCGCCGGGCATAAATTTTCCCAGGAAATTAGCACTTTTCCAAAGGCAATAACTCCTCGAAAATGTGGTTTCTTTTCCATTTTTTCTGCAAACATGCAGCCTCGGGAAAAAAAAGAAAAAAGAAGAAAAAAAAGATTATTAGGGGGAAAAGGAATCTGTTAAACAAAATAAAGGGGCAACAGAAAAAGAGTGTGGGGAGGTTCGAGCTACATCCTACAATCCCAGGAAGGTTTGGATGATCCAAACTTTTCTTTAAGCACTTTGCAGTCTGGAAAAGGCTTGAAAAACACCCAAAAACAACTGGTTCATTAAAAAAAACTCCAGAGATCGGGTGTTTTCCCCTAAAAAGCTGGTAATTTTTCACTGAAGGATGCAGAAGTGTGCAGGGAAAATGAAGAGCAGGATCCTAACCCAGGATTAGGAGCAGAGTTGATTTCGCTATGGAAGGATTCCCTAAAATGTCCAGGATTTGCTCCTCAAGCAGGAAAACTCCTCTGGGTTAATTTTTTCTGTTTTCAATCATTTATAATGTGACTTTCCCACAATTTGCCCTTCTCAGAATTATTATTTCCTGCGCTGAGTTCTATTATCTCAGGAGTGATTTGATTTTAAAAAGTCATTTCATCTTCTGAGTTCTGGGAAGGATTTTTTTCCCCTCTTCAGAGTTTCTCAATATGCTTCACCAAATTTTGCTTAAAACTAGGGATAATCCCAGGTCAGTGGAGACACTTCCATCAATCTTCAGCGAGTCAAAAACTCACCACCCTTTTCCTGTCCTTTCTCAGAGCTCTCCAGGACACTGAGTTCTTCCCAAAAAAATGCCCTCAAAACCTCACTGCAGGATTTCTCTGAGCCTGAGAGGGAGGTATTTCCAAAAGAACCTTAAACTTCCCAGTCTGTTGGACTTACTGGAAAAGAAAGGAATAAACTTCCTGAACTTAATCAATGTCCTGATGCCCAGGAGTAAAATTATAATGAAAATAATTACAGTGAAACAGATCCTTAAGGATATATTTTTTTTTAATTTTACAATTACAGCTAAAATTGGTTCTTTGAGGGCTGTTTGTTTTTAGCAGATTGGTTTGCAAAGCAAGAGGAGCAGCCCAGAGGTCTGGAAGACAAAAAAATGAATGAGTCTTGTCCAAGAAAATAAAGAGGAAGGTGGGAATGGGAACAACGATGGGAGTTTACAAACTCAGGGTGAAGAATGGGAAAGAAAAAGGGACAAGCACCAGGATGATTGGTGATTTCTCTAAAATTCCTGGTTATTTAAGAGTCATTCCCCCAAATCCCATGGGAATTTAAGTGCTGGTGAGATCAGAGTGACCCAATGGTGACGTCAAACGTCATTTTGAGTCCCAATCCCGTAATTTTGACAATTATTTCTCCCCTTCCAGTTCAGGGCAAGGCTCTGTCACACCAAGGACGAGCAGGGAGGACCTTCTGCTCTCAATCTTTGCCATCAGCGAATCATTTTCTCCGGGAGAGATGAAAGGACTTTAATGGATGAAGGACCTGGAGTGGCCAGCAGGCTCCTTGGAGTCATTCCCACAAAACCCCGAGTTCCTGGCATTACTCACGCGGGATCCCGGCTGGAAAACTGCTTGAAAGCTTTGCTAATTAGGTCACTTATTTACGTGACAATCCCCTGCTCGTAGGGCTGGTGGGTGGGAGGAAGGAATGAGAGTAATTAGCGTAATGATGATGGTGAGTTAAGTGCTGACCCCACGGCACCGGATCGATCCCGGGACAGATTCCCGGTGTTGTCTCCCACAACAAACCATAAATGAGCAGCCAGGGCAGGAAAACAACGTCTCATTTCCTCATCCCATTAAAGGTTTGATGGAGAGCGCTGCGGCTGGGGAAGGCTGCAATAATCCATGGGAAAAGCTTCGCTGCGGACATTCCAGAGCGAAAAAAAGGCTCTGGAAGGCACTAGGAGATGACTTTGAGAGGAAAACAGGAGCTTTTAGGTGACTGTGTGGGTTCAATCCCTGAGCTCCAGCAAAGCAGAGCCATATTTAAGCTAGGAAATTTTCTTGCCAAAATTCTAAAATAAACCAAAATCATCTCCTCATGCCCAGTTAAACCAAACCAGGCACTTTAGCTCCGCGAGTTCCATGCTGGTCTTACAGGTGTTTTAACACTTTGCCATCCTAAATTTTCCATGGGTTTAGTCCTCCAAAAATCAGCTCAGCCAAGAGGGACCCGGCTGGACTCTTGTTCTCTGCTTGAATTGCTCTGCTCAGCTCTTGGCTGAACAATCCTGGAATGGTTTGGGTTGGAAGGGAACTTAAAGCTCATCTGGTTCCAATGCCATGGGCAGGGACACCTCCCACTGTCCCAGGCTGCTCCAAGCCTCATCCAGCCTGGCCTTGGACACTTCCAGGGATCCAGGGGCAGCCACAGCTTCTCTGGGAATTCCATCCCAGCCAGGAATTCCCAATTCCCAACATCCCATCCATCCCTGCCCTCTGGCACTGGGAAGCCATTCCCTGGCTCCTGTCCCTCCATGCCTTGTCCCCAGTCCCTCTGCAGCTCTCCTGGAGCCCCTTGAGGGCCTGGCAGGGGCTCTGAGCTCTCCCAGCTGTTTGCAGCAGCTTTGCTAAGTCCAAGTACGTTTGTAGTTCCATCAGAGCTATAAATGGTGATTAATTATCAGCTGATCACCTCTGGTTTGGTTTGGACCTGACAGATCCCATTTCACTCGGTGTGAGGATGGCAGAGCTCCCTGTCCTGGCTCAAGGGCATTCCCAGCTGGGGGAACCCAGGAGACCAGGCAGGGATGTCATTCCTTCATTCCTTCATTCCTTCATTCCTTCATTCCTTCATTCCTTCATTCCTTCATTCCTTCATTGAACACCACCCCAAGCTCGTTGTGGACGTGCTGGAGGGTTTGGAGCAGCCTGTGGAGAACATTGGGAATCTCTGAGCATCCCAAAACAGGAACAGGCTGAGCTGTGGGATGGACAAGAGGAGGCTCTGTGGACATGAACAGACAAAATGCCCAAGAAGAGCTTTTCCTTCCTTTCTTTTGCTCCTCCTCAGAACCAACGAGATCTGAGTGACTTTGTCCACCACCAGTTTGACCCAGCAGCTCCCAGGCCAGGTTAATTCCTGTTCCCATGGTAGGTCCATCCATGGGGACACATCCATGGAGATGATCACATGAAGCAGGTTCAGAGCACCTGGGCAGGATTTGTGCTCTTCCAGAAGAGCCCCAGCTGCTCAGGCAGTGGAAAAGAAGAAATATTAGAAAATAAGACTATTTATGAAGCTTAAATATAAAACTGCCATTTAGATTAAGTCATTTTGAAGCAGCAAATATTCACAGTAATCAAAGCACTCAAGATGTACCTTGTTAATTTAATGGCAGATGTTCTGCATTTGGTGGAAATGGGCAGCTTGTCCTGGTTTAGTTAAAAATTCACTTTTGTTGCAATAACAAAGCCACAGCATTCACCAAGTCCTTCCCTTGCCCCAGGGCAGGCCCGTGTTGATCATCTTTAATCTGGCTTTTAAATAAGGTTCTCTATTAATAGATCTCTAAAAAAAAAAAAAAAATCAATTCCCCGTGAGCAATCAATACAGCAAGATGTGGTACAAGTTCAATGACAGGGGAAAAAAAAAAACCCTCAGCTGCAGCTCGAGAGAAATAGAGCCCCATTTAGGAGCTGAATTCGGTTCATTAGGGGGTTAAACACAAAACCCTGCCTGAGCTCGGCACTGCTGGGTGGCCTGGCTGCAAAATAAAGGCAGCAATTTCTCCTCCACACCGCGCTTGATTTTCATTTGTGCTGAAACTCCTTTGCACCACTCCGGAGGGGCCTGAAAGTGACTGCAAATGGCAGCTCCCCGCGGCAGGAAAAGGCTCGAGGCACTTAAAAAGCATCGTTCCTGGAGTGGGGCAGGATGCTCCCTCTCAGCCATCAAAGCCCAATCCAGGTTCGGGGAGGCGAAGGAGAAGCTGATGAAGCTCCGGGGGCAAAGTGGCCCTGGATGGGCTTGATGCTGTGATGGCCCTCGGTAACCTTTGAAAAGCATTTTGAGATGTGCGGCTGGAAAATGAGATGCAAATGCTCGGTGTTCTCATTAATAAAGGCAGGCAGCGGCAGAGAAATGCAGGATTTTAGGAGAAAGCTGTAGCAAATCTCATTTTTGCCTCCCCTGCTTTTGAATGAAGCCGTAGCTCACCCAGACTGTGACTCTGCGGGGGAAGAGATGTGGGATTGACAAAAAGATCTGTGGACATGAGCCATGGCCACGCAGATAAAATACCCAGGAAGGGCTTTTCCTTCCTTTCCTCGGCTTCTCCTCTGAACCAACGAGATCTGGGTGACTTTGTCCACCACCAGTTTGACCCAGCAGCTGCCCATCTGCAGAGGAAAAGGTGAAAACATCTTCCACACCCCTTTGGAATTTGGGGAGAACAGGAGAAAAATACCTGCTGTGGAAACAGCCTGGATACAGAAGAGGAGGAATAGTCTCAGGATCTTCTCCTAAAGAGATTTTCTCTTCGTGGAGAAGGCAGTGGCAGGACAGGGACAGTCTGTTCCTCAGGCTGGTGCTGGTTTTCCAGTTAGAATTGGAAATGCATTAAAATGTTGTTATTACTCATCAGGGATGACACACACAGAGAAGGTGAACGTGACACACCAAGCAAATAAAGATTTCTCCACATGAAGGGGCTGAGGGAAGAGCAGATCCTGAGCTGTAACAGCCATGGACACGTGCTGCAAGTGCCAACAGCTTCATTCCAATAAATCATCTAGAAGACAAAGACAATCCTGATTTATCTGAGCTGGGGGAGCTCAGGGCCTAAAGGAGCTCCAGGAGAGCTGCAGAGGGAATGGGGACAAGGCCTGGAGGGACAGGAGCCAGGGAATGGCTTCCCAGTGCCAGAGGGCAGGGATGGATGGGATGTTGGGAATTGGGAATTCCTGGCTGGGATGGAATTCCCAGAGAAGCTGTGGCTGCCCCTGGATCCCTGGAAGTGTCCAAGGCCAGGTTGGACAGGGCTTGGAGCAGCCTGGGAGGTGTCCCTGCCATGGCAGAGGTGACACTGGATGGGCTTTAAGTTCCCTTCCAGCCCAAACTATTCCATGATTCCATGACAAAGTAATTCCAACTCAGAGTTTGAGCCTGTCAGTCATTCCCTGGTGATCACAACAATCTGAAGTCACGAGATGCCAATTTAAAGGGCAGCTCCAACTCCAGGAGCCAACAGCTCATCTTTCATCCTCCTCCTTACACACAGCAAGCAATGGTCTTAAAAATGTTAAAAATCTTAAGAAGATTGTCCCAACTCCTTCAGTAATTCCTTCTCTGAAATATTCAGGGAAGCCCAGAAGGCTGGAGCTCCACAAGGGAAAAGGATGAGGATGTGTTCTGTCTGCAGGTGACAAAGCACAGAAGATGAGGAAGGGAGACCCAACTTCCATTTTCCTATAAAACCTCTTTAAAATTGATTTGACTTCCTCAGCAAATTCATCTTCTCCCAGCAGCTTGAATCCTTAAATGCTTATTGTTAAAAAGAAGTTTGTATTCCCTCAAAAGACAAGAGCAGAAGGAAATGACTTTGTCATATCCCACTGGTTCAGGAAATACAAAATCCAATTCCGAAGGGGGGCAGATAAGGGAAGAGCCATGGAAGAGCCATCAGCTGAGCAAACACCAAGTAATGAACAGTGCAGAGACTGCCCAGCCTGATAAAGCTCTCCATTAGCAAGGCTGGGTTTAAATGAGTGGTAATTGTGGCACATCCACAGCCAGAGGTTATTGAATTTTTATCTCTGGGAAGGAGCCTTTGACAGCCTCACCCCAAAGCCAGCAGCAGGTCACACCTCTTTCTAGGGTTTCCCAAAATCAGACCTGCCCAGCTCCACCTTCTGCAAGTTCAGAGCTGTGCCTATGAATTCCCTGTTTGCATCTGAGGGAAGTTTTGCTGGAGAAGCTGCTGACTTCCCACAGGAAAAGGATCCAGGGCCACCTTCTCCACGTCATGGAGTTGTTGGGATTATGGAATTTCTGCCATAGCACCAAAAATCCTGGTCCTTGGATGATGCCCTGAGTGGGACCAGGACTTAATCTCAAGTTGTTGGGACAGAAAAGAGAAACAATTAAAGATCAAAATTTCATTTATAAGCACAAGGTCAGGACAGCCTCTGTCATTTCCTACCACTGCCCCTTTTTCCCATTGTTCCAGATCCTCCTGACATTTGTGTACAGACATTTTAGGATGAAGTTATTACAAAGGAAGATGAATTTTTATAGTCAGGAGGATGTTGCCTGTAAGTGAAATATTACACTCTGTGCTTTTATGTTTATTCACCACTGCATGGAACGTCCTCTCCGAGGCCTGAAAGTCACACCCGTGCCCTTTAATATCTGGAAAATATTGATTTATTAAAAACCCTGAGTTTCAAGCAGACCTGGAATTATAAATGATGTTTTATTTTAACAGCTCTGACTGTTAGAACATAAATCCTCAGCCCCAAGAACTCTCCCAGTAACTCAATAAATATTTGGCTACTGAACTTTGATAGCATTTCCCACTGGGTTTTGTTTAATTTTGTTTGGTTTTACTCCTTTGAAGCGAGAACAGAGTGAGTGTTGTCACCCAGGTATTGAGAAGTGGAAGCTCTGGGTTACAGGAATATCAAAGCTACCTGGAGTAATTTGAGTTTTAATTGTTAATTGATTGTATAACCTTAATTATCCTTCTGGATCCAAAGCACCTGATCATGGAAAGCTGAGTGAGGAGTGTAAGGTCCTGCTCTAGCCTAGAGTTAGAAGCCATAGGAAGGATTTCAGTCACCCAGAGAGGCTCTGCTAAAAGGGACAATGATTTAATGGAGATAAAACATTGGGATTTTATTCAGCACCAGCTAATTTTCCTCATCAGTTCCCAGAAAAAAAAAAAAAAAAATCCCACCTCCCACGAGAGCTCAGTCCTGGGCACCTTCCCCCAGGATTGAGCTCCAGATTCACAAACCAAACTGCAGAAATTCCCTGTATCCTCACCACATCCCCAGGAGTCCCAGGATCCCCCCAAGCTGTGTGGATTTTTTATTCCAAGCTTTTCTCCCCAGCTCCTCAGACGTTTCCTTTCCCACCCTGAGACAGCAGGGGATGTTCAGTATTGCTAAAACACCCAAGATTTAATCCCAGGGATCCTGGGCAGGAGGAAGAGCTCCAAGCAAGGCAAGGCCACCTCACCAGGGAGCAGCTTTTGGGGATCTTGGCAGGTGAGAGCCAACCCCCTGCTCCTGGGACAAGGTGGCAACAGAGCTGTGGGGATTCCTCAGGAATTAATGGAAGGGGAAAGGTTTATCTGGGAAGCAGTAGAGCTGAGGTGAGTCCATGCCAAGCTTTTTCTGGATGTGGCTTTGTGCAGGCCCCACTGACCACAGCAAGGAGAGAAACAACACTAATCACATCCCCATCCCTTTCCAGACAGACAAAAATCCTTATTCCCAGAGGGAGGAGTGCAAGCTGAATCCCAGAGGAATGGAATGATCCCACAAGCAGCCCCTGGCAGGCAGAAGCAGTGCTGGGGTCTCCAGGCTCTGCTGTCTCTGCCCTCCTAGCACCTCCCAGTGACCATCAGGGACACATCCAGCAGGATATTCCTCCTTAAATCCCATCCAGTTGCTCTTGGAATTTCTAACACACATCTCCTTTTAAATATTCCAACTGATCCTGGACTTTTTAACACAGGTCTCTTTTCCTGCTCCTGGGAATGCCATCAGCTGGGAGTGCTGGGAAGCTCTGGGTTACAGGAATATCAAAGCTACCTGGAGTAATTTGAGTTTTAATTGTTAATTGATTGTATAACCTTAATTATCATTCTGGATCCAAAGGAACTGATCATGGAATGCTGAATGAGGAGTGTAAGGTCCTGCTCTAGCTCAGAGTTAGAAGTCATAGGAAGCGATTTCAGTCACCCAGAGAGGCTCTGCTAAAAGGGACAATGATTTAATGGAGATAAAACGCTGGGATTTTATTCAGCACCAGCTAATTTACCTTATCAATTCCCAGAAAAAAAAAAGGCCGAGCTGATTTTCAATTCCCACCTCCCACAAGAGCTCAGTCCTGGGTCCCTTCCCCCAGGATTGAGCTCCAGATTCACAAACCAAACTGCAGAAATTCCCTGTATCCTCACCACATCCCCAGGAGTCCTGGGATCCCTCAAAATATCCTCAAAAATAACCCCCAAATCGAGGCCAAATCCTCCAAAACTCCTTTGCTTTCAAAAGCTGATGCTCCTGGAGCCCTCCCGTGGTGCCCCCACAGCTCCCACAAGGAACAAAGAGACGAAGCTGCTTCACTTTCTGCTTCCACGTGACACAAAAAAGTAGGGACAAAAGGTGCCCATTCCTGCTAAAATCCCACATTGATGCTGTTCCAATGCCCAGGCAGAGGTTCCCCACAGGAATCACTTACTCTGGGATGCTGAGAGATTGGAGAAAGCTGCCTTGGTGCGTCCTGCCAGCCACTCCAGGCTCTCGTGCAGGTTGGCCAAGGCCTTGAGGTCGCTGACGTCTCGCAGGATCTCCTGCTGAGGGATCAGTTTGTCTCCCAAATTCCCAATGAGAACTTCGGATTCTTTGCCAAAAGCGGCCCTGAAATGGAAAGCAAAGCCCCCCCTCAGAAATGTGGGATCAGGGAGAGCAGGAGGAGGCCTCAGTCACGCCTCAGGGAAGGCCAGACCGGACCTTGAGGAACCATCCTGGGGGTGTTGTCTGAGGGTGATGCCTTAAATGGCTAACTAGAGAGCAGACAGGAATAAAGGAATAAAGGAATAAAGGAATAAAGGAGGGATTGATTGGAAAGGCCTTCAGAGGTACACTCTGGGCTCCAGAGGCTCCTGCCTCAGTGCATCCCAACATGGACAAGGACAGCTCCCGAGTTCTTCCCACTTGGATCTCAGCATCAATTCCCCAAGCAGAAGCCAGGCAAGGATGGAATTTGCCCAAGCTTGCCCCCCTGTCCCCAAGCTTGTGGTTTGCAGTTGTTGGGCCTAGGAGGGTCTGGGTGTCCTTGGAGAGCTGGAGAGGCTTTGTTGTGTGTGTGTGAGCATGAGAGAACAGCACTGAACGAGTTCCAGGGAACTGCAGAGTGACACTGGGCAGGGCAGGGTTGGAAAAATATAGAAGTTAAAACCTAAGGCATCAAGGGAATTCTAGAGAAAAACCCAGGGAGGTCTTTCCCATCCTTCTCCCTTGTTTTCACAATCCTGGAATTCCACCTCACTCCTCATAGTTCCAAACTCCATCCCAGCCAACTCCCACCTCTCCTCACCCCACGGGGAATTCACACCTTGCAGGTGCTTCCTGTGTCTCCCTGGGATTTCCACAAATAACACTTTTCCATCTTTCCCTGGAAATCAGCTCTTCCAATCACTGAATCCCATTTTTTCCCCCCACATCCATAAAAACAAATCCATGGTGAAACCCCAGTGGATGACCATGACACATAAATGATTTGGAATATCAATCCATGAATTATTTGACTTCCAAGGAGATCCCACCTGGTGAAAAATAACGACCAGGAGAAACGTCTTTAACCCAAAAAAGCTAGAAAAAATTCTTTCCAGGTTTGATCTTCTGCCACATTCCATGTTTCCCATCTAGATTTAGCTTTCCTAATCCTTGTCTCCATGAAGAAAATTCAAGAGAAAATCCCAGGAGCATTCCCATGGCAAATATTCTGATTTTGCAGGTAGAAGAGGAGACTCCACATGGCTTTTTGGGCATCATTAGAATAGAAAAAAAGTCAGGACACAGCTCCTACATCCAATTCCAAGAGCTCCCAGCTGCATCCAGGTGCATTTCACTGCCAGGCTCCAAGCAAGGCACATTTCCCCTGGTCCTCAGCACACTTTTCCCATCATTAGCTGCTCTTTTTTGGGGAGAATTTGAATTCCACTTCCACCCAGCTCTGCAAATCTCCACCATTGGCTCTTTTGTGAGCTCGCCATGAGGAATCACCGCTGAGCACAAGAGCTCCAAGGAGTGCAGCAAAATCACCCCAGAAGTGGCACTTTCTGGTCTTTTATTTCCAGATTTTATCCCCGGATTTGTGGGAATTCTCCGGGCACTTGAGAAAAAATAAAACACAAAACCACCCCCCAGCCACGGAATGGTTTTAAATGGCTCAATTGCAGTCATTAAAGGGGAAAAAAAAACAAACAAAAAAAGCCTTCCTTAAAAAGATCTTTCTGAGATTAACAATGCCATTTGTAGGATTATAGAAACTGAAGGTTCTTCCTGGATTCAGGTTGAGAATTTATGTAATCCTCAAAAATAACCCCCAAATCGAGGCCAAATCCTTCAAACCTCCTTTGCTTTCACAAGATAAGCAAGAGCAGAAGGAAACTTCTGGGATATGGAGGGAAGATCCAGGAATTCACCCAGTTTTACAGCTCTGAGGTGAAACTCCTGACTAAGAGGATTTATATCAATTGTGCTTGGGATGAGGCACATTTTCCTTTAGGCAAAGGTCTAAAAACTCCTTTCATATAAAGGAATAGACTCTCACCAAAGGGAAATGATTCATACCTATGAAAAACTCACATTCATAGTCCCAGGATGGGGAAAAAAGTGTTCCCAGAGGGAAAAAGGGTCTCCAGTTTGCTGCCAATCTTACAAACCCATCCTTTCACCCCTTTAAAAGTATTGTGGGTATAATAAATAGAGCCTGAGGGATTGGAGAGGGAGATCTCTTATCCTTCAGAGAGAAAGAAACAAGGGAAAAGCCAGAAAAGCTGAGAATGGGAGAGCTCAGAGGGAAAGGAAGGGAAAAGCCTCCCATGAAAGCTTCAGGAAAGGGCCTGTGGTGGGAAAAACACAGAGACAGCAAAAGAGAATAAAAATAATGGAAAGCTCCAAGCCCAGCACTACAAAACCACCCCGTGGATGTCTGGGACAGCAGCTGGAACAACTGTGATCCACCTTTTGAGGAAAACCTTGGCTGCCCAGAGAGGGAACAAGGGAACATCACCCCCACCCCAAGGCAGGGAAAGTTGGGCTGTCCTGGCAGAGGAGCTGGGGCTGCCCCCGGATCCCTGGAAGTGCCCAAGGCCAGGTTGGACAGGGCTTGGAGCAGCCTGGGATAGTGGGAGGTGTCCCTGCCCATGGCAGGGGTGGCACTGGGCTTTAAAGTCCCTTCCAACCCAACCCATTCTGGGACTCTTTCCCAATTCCATTTTCTGGGCTTACCCAGACTTTATTTACACAATGGGGATTTTCAGCATCCTGATCCCTTTGGAAACAGTGGAAGTGATTCAAGGAGCTGTTCCAGGAGCTCTGTCCCAACCTCCTGAGTTTATCACCTCCAAGCACCCTCTGAAGAAGAGCTCACGGAGCTTTTCCAACTCCCTGCAGTGCAGAATCATCCCTCTCCTCCTGTCCCTGTTCCCTGCGAGCACAGCCTGACCCCCCCCAGCTGCCCCCTCCTGTCAGGAGTTGTGCAGAGCCACAAGGTCCCCCCTGAGCCTCCTTTTCTCCAGGCTGAGCTCCTTTCCCAGCTCCCTCAGCTCTCCTGGGGCTCCAGAGCCTTCCCAGCTCCGTTGCTCATCCTAAACCAAGGGAAAAGATCCCAATAAACAGCTGGGGCTGGGTAATTCTGATCATTTGGGATGATTTGGTGCAGGATCCTTCCATTGCTTGGATATATCCAATCCCTTTGGTGCAGAGCAAGTAACGATGAGCATCCTGAAGTGAGCAGGAGAAGCAGGAGGCAGCTGGAGCTCCCTGCAGTCATTAAAAACCCAAAAGCACAGAAAGGAAAAGTCCTATGGCACCTGGAAATGCCGGAAATGGCTTTTTGATTGCTCCATTAAATTTAGCCTGAGAATCTGATCTTGAGTTCAGCATTCTGGGGCTTGCAGGGAGTCAAAAGTGAGAGGAAAATCCCCCCAGCTCAGGTTGGGATCTCAGTTCTACAACTGGAATTATTGACATGGAGGGGTGACCTTCGGCCCAGCCTGGAGTGTGAACGCCCAGACACCTCCTGAGCTTCCCAAAGCTGTGCTTTCCCTGGAGGACACAGCACCTTTTCCCCACTTGCTGCAGAGCTGCTCCAAACCCCAGGAATTTCTGCAGCACCAAATCCAAGCTCTTTTCCCCCAGCTTTTCCCTCTCCAAGGCAGAGCTGGGAACACCTCTGGCGTTTATCACCAGCCTGATAAGAGCTGAGGGATCTGCCTGATAAGAGCTGAGGGATCCCCCTTCCCCAGAGATAAGGGCAGCCTGTTTCACACTTCCCCTGGTGCCAAACAGCCTCTGGAGCTTTAAAAACCAATTCCAGGAGCAGAGGTTGGGCTTTGCTTCCCTTCCTCTCCCTGCCAAGCTCCCTGACCTGTCTGTAAAGACTGTGGGGCCCTGCACTGGTACATGACTAATTTTTGGACGCAAAGACAAAGAACTTGACTTTGCTAACTGCAGTAGTTTTTTTTTTTTCATTAAACAAGTGAGTTCCAAGAAAGTTGGGGAGATCAAGCTGTGCATTGATCTCTTTTGAGGCCACAGGACAAAAGCTGGTGGTGAACTTTTAGGACATATTTAATTTACCAGCATTCATAAAGGAATGCTGCTGAGTAATTCCATGTCCATAAAGAACATTTCCCCAAATTTCACCAGGGTTGAGCCTTCTTTTCCAGGAAGAGATGGACAGTCCTGCCCTGCTGGCCAAGCATTAGGGCCCATGAACATCAAATATTGAAGTTTTAAATATCTTAGAGCTTAAAGTGATAATGAAATGAGCTTTCCTGAGCTCTCCCATCCCAGCCATGCCCCTGGAATCCACAGGACCCACTTCCCTTTGGCTCCACTGCAGTGTCCAGGCAGAATTATTCCCAATCCATCAGCAGTGCAAAGAGAAAGCAGCAGCAGTGAGGAAATGATGTTCCTTTGTGTTAGGAGAAAAGGCTGGGAAAGGGCTGCTTAAATGGGAAGAGGATGACAAAGACTGGGACAAGCAATTAATTTGATTTTGAAGCTTTCAGGAGGGATCTGTTCAACCATCACCTGTCCTGGAGGAAGTTTCGAAGCCATCAATGGCTAAATCTGGCCCAGACCAATTATTATGATTTAAATGAATGCTACAGGAGCATTCCCACAGCACTGGGGGGAACTGGGCCTTAACAGATGATGCTCTGTGCAAACAGATACTGAGAAAAGATCTTTGTCCTAAAGCCTGGACTGAAAAAAGCCACAGCACAGGAGCTTTTCCCAGGGAATTCAGTGTGGATGACTTAACAGGCTTTTCCTAATGGCTTTCCATGGTAGCTTCTCTGATCCAGTGTCACAAAATGCTTCAATTAATGGCCAGGAAAATTGAATAAATGGAATAAAATGCATATCAGGATCAAACTGTTGGCTCTGTCAGTATCAGGCTGAGCTTGGCCATCCATTTTTGCCTCACCAGGAATTTCCACTGAGCCAGCAGTGCCCACTGGAGCTCTGGTATCCCATACTGACGGCTCAGGAATCACAGGAAGAACCAGGAGAGGCTTCCCAGGCAAGGAAATGAAGGATAAATATGAAGACAAAGAAGCAGGTAAGGGCTGAGTCCATGAAATTCAACTCAGGCACTGCACAGAGGGACCTCTGCATCCTCCCTGTTCCACTGGGGATGTTTTAAATCCCTGCCCAAGCTGCAAACCCTTCTGTGACCACACAAATCCCATCCTCTGCAGGCTGCGTCCTCCCTGTCATGGAGCTTCCAGGCAGGGAAGGAGGAAAACGACAATCTGGGCAAATTAGACTTGTTATTTTCAACAGCTTCTCCTCCAGTTTTACAGCCAAGTGCCAATCAAGGGAGTGATGAATAGGGATGGGAATGTGCAGGCTCTGGAATCACACAGGAGCTGAGCCATTCCCAGTGTGCAGAGAAAAGGGAATCTGCCCTGTTAAAGTAGGGACAGCCTGGTATGGGCACAGAGAGTTGTCTCCATAAGAATTCCTGCTGGAAGTACTGGTATTTTTCATTTGACTTTCCTGAGTTAATTCCTGGAGTTGGGATGGAGTGGAAACTCCACCAGGTCATGGCTCAAATCAAAGATTCCTTTGACAACAGCAGTTTTGGAATTCCTGCCCAGTACCACCAGTTGGTCCCTCCATTAGGGCAGAAAATGCTGCTCCCTTCACAGCGTGGGTGATCAGAGCAGTGCCACCACCAGCACAGGGACTGGCCTGGATTCCAAACAATCCTTTCTTTGTTCCCCAATGCTAGGCACTTCCCTGACTCAGATCACAAGGACAACTCTCCAAATGGCTTTGTTTGAACAACTCAATGAGCAGAAATTGCACCAGGAGAGGTTTTGGTTGCATATTGGGAATACTTCTTCCCCAGAAAGGCTGCCCAGGGCAGGGGTGGAGTCCCCATCCCTGCAGGGATTTCAGATCCGTGTGGATGTGGCACTTGGGGACATGGGCAGTGGTGGCCTTGGCAGTGCTGGGAATGGTTGGATTTGATGATCTCCAAAGTCCTTCCCATTTCCCAGATGATTCCATGACTCTCCTCACACCTGGGGACACAACAGCTATGACAACACCAGAAGTTTGATTCCACTTTTTGCTGCTGCTCTCCTTGAAACCCTTCCACAACTCCCCACAATCTTTTACCTTATAAAATCCTCTTCCTCCTCTCTCTTGGGTCTCAGCTGCTTGGGCTGGGCCATGTTGCTCCAGTTGGGCAGGGATTTCAGGAGCCTGCTGATATCATCGTCCTTGGCCCAGGAGGCACTGATCACCAGCTTCTCATCCGACTGCACGATGGTCCTGTGGGGAGAGCAGCAACAACCACCTCAGAGAGGAGCAAATCGTGCTTTTAATGCCACTTTTAATCTAATTCTGCATTATTCATCAAAATCCCTATCACACGGAGGTGGATTAAGCAGCGAGGAAAGGATCCAAGGAGGAATTCCACACAGAGCTCACGAGTAGGGGATGGCAACACATGAGGACAGGGTATAAAATTCTCATGAACACACAGCTCCTGATGGACTTGGAGAGATCTTTAAGGCAAAAAGGGCCCTCTTCCTAAATTCTCCAACCTTTGAAATTCAATTTGGCACCCAGCTGGAGGAGGTCACCCTGCACTGGTGTCTCCAAGGATCATTTTTCTCTGGAATCTCAGGACTTGGAGAGATCTTTAAGGCAAAAAGGGCCCTCTTCCTAAATTCTCCAACCTTTGAAATTCAATTTGGCACCCAGCTGGAGGAGGTCACCCTGCACTGGTGTCTCCAAGGATCATTTTTCTCTGGAATCTCAGCACAGCTCGGCAGCCTCTGCCCATGGTGGAGTCACTGCAAGGTGGGACCAGCCCAGGACCTCTCCCCACCCCCACCTGGGACCAGGAGCAATGAAGGGCAAATGAAGGGTCCAGGATCTTCTTTTCATGTCATTTGAAGCATCTCCTGATGGAGATTCTAGCAAAATCCTGTGTGAGGAACCGAGTCAGGGATCGCAGCATGTTCCAGTTAGGAAGAATTTCCCTGTTTTCTATTTTTGGCAGGGTAATTCATCTGAATTCCTGACTGGGAATTTCAGGAGACAAACAGGACGCTGGATGTGGAGGAGTCAATCCAGGACCTTAAAGATCCTCATTTCCACCATCCCAGGCTGCTCCAACCCCCAGTGTCCAGCCTGGCCTTGGACACTTCCAGGGATCTTCTCTGGGAATTCCACCCTCCCAGCCAGGAATTCCCAACATCCCATCCATCCCTGCCCTCTGGCACTGGGAAGCCATTCCCTGGCTCCTGTCCCTCCATGCCTTGTCCCCAGTCCCTCTGCAGCTCTCCTGGAGCTCCTTTAGGCAAGGAGCTCTGAGCTCTCCCTGGATCCTTCTCCTCTCCAGGTGAGCATTCCCAACTCTCCCATCCTGGCTCCACGGCAGAGTTCAGAATGGGTTGAGCCAACAGAGACACTTCCACCCCCCAGCACCCCCTGACAAGGGCCTGGCAGAGCCATTCCAGCCACAGAGATGGCAGAGATGAGCTGTCAGCAGCATTCAGCTGGTGGTTTGGGGAATAAATAGAAACAAAAACAACAACAACACCCCGAGCATCTGCGCTTTGCAAAGGAAAACAGTGAGAAAGGCACGGAGACAGGAGCCAGCTCTGATCCATCCTGAAGAGAACAGCTCATTTCTCTTCCCACCCTTTCCCCATCCCCCAGGAAAACAAGCTCTGCTCAGGAACCGTGCAGGATTTGTGAAAATGAATTTGTCACATGCTCTTACAAACAAATTTTCCTTCCCTTCAAGTTTCACGTTCAATCTGTCACAGACAAAAGGCTGAGTTTTGTTTCCAGCCACACAAGACCTTGGCGACAACATTCCCGTTTGGCCTTCTGCTGCTGGGAGGGAGTTGGTGTTTTTCCACTCAGGGGAAAAAAAAGAATAAAAAAAGGTCTTTTATTTTTCACCCCGGTGAAAACTGAGGGGGATAAAAGAGCTCCACCAGCAGCTCTGACATCTGAGATGGAAAAAGGGGATTTGATGATATCTGGGCATTGCTGTGCCAAGGCAAGACAACTGTTCCAGGGAATACATCAGCCAGGGCTTTGTCCTCTGCACATTTAAATGACTGAAGTAATACTCTCCTTCCCTTGGGAGTCTATTTCACACTCGAACAAATCCAAGTCTTGGATAAAAACACTCCTGATACCGAGCTCGTGTTTTATTTCCCTCAATTTCATCCCATTACTCCCCGTTATTTCCCCTCTCAGCTTTCTGCACTTCCACTGTTTGCTCTCTTCAATTATTTACAGCCTTATCGTGGCCCTTCAGATGTCCACGACTCCGAGGCTTCCTTGGGAGTGTCCTGATGGAGCCCCACAGAGCCACCTCTCTGTTTTATGATCCTTATGATTCCCTGTCCTCAAAATTCCTACTGTTTGTGGAGTCAGCGCTGGGGAGGAGCCAGGGGAGGATGTTGGGATGCTCTGACAAGCTGCAAACTCAGCCTTGATGCCTTAGGTTTTAACTTTTATATTTTTCCAATCCTGTACTGCTAGTGTGACTCTGAAGTTTCCTGTAGCTGTTAAGTGCTGTTCTCTATGCTAAGATAGACATAACAAAACCTCTAACTTGCTCTCCAAGGACACTCAGAACAAGAACTGCAAACCACAATCTTGGGGAGAGAGGGGCAGGCTTGGGAAAAATCACATCCTTGGCTAGGTTCTGCTTGGGGAATTTATGTTGATATAAAAGTGAGAAGCACTCATGAGCTGTCATTGTCCATTTTGAGATCCAGAGAAACAAGACCCTCTAGAGCCCAAAGTGTGCACCTAAAGGCCTTTCAAATAAATCCCTCCTTTTCCCTTTATTCCTGTCTAGTCTCTAAGTAACCATTTAAGGCATCAAGCCTGGTGTCCTTGCTTTTCTAAGAGCCTAATCCATGATTCCTGCTTTCCTCACCTTTTGATGGTGTGGTATCCATGGAATCCTGGAATGGGTTGGGTTGGGAAGGACCTCAAAGCCCATCCAGTGGCACAGCTCCCACTGTCCCAGGCTGCTCCAAACCCCATCCAGCCTGGCCTTGGACACTTCCAGGGATGGGAATCCTCTCTGGGCAAGGTCCATGAATCCATGGATCTCCGTGAGCTCCGAAGTAATCCATGCTGGGACACTCCCACCCCTGCGTGGGTCCCCTGGAATTATGCCTCCCACTCTCTCCCAGGACCCCAACCCCTCCTCATTTTTATCAATATTGGTTTGTTCCACCCCCCCTTCATCGAGAAGATCCTGGAGAGGGTGGAACATCCCCAATCTCTGTTGGACACCCAGCTTTTCCCATCAATTACAAACTCCTTTTCCCCACATTTTCTTCCAAGTTTCCCAGCCAGTTTTCACCCTCTGTACCTTCAATCAGTGTCAATCCAATTTGGGTCCAGGAGTGAATTATCCTGGGACAGGGTGACATCTTTTAGCACAGCTCAAAACACTTCCTTTCATCCCCATTCCCCTTCTCCCAAGGGGAGAATTTTCAGAATTCTCAGAATTTTCCAGAATTTTCCCTGCTGCTTCCATAGGGAGCTGACCTTGGAGCTTAATTTGGATCCAGGTGCCCACCAAGCTGCTCCATCACTTCCCTCAGAGGACAGAGGGAGGAGAAAAGATGGAAAAAACCTCACTGATCAAGCTTTTATTGCAGAGCAGACATCATGAAATATGGAATATCAGTCTGGGGCAGCTGTCCTGGGTATTTCTTTCCCAAAATCTTTCCCATTCCCAGCCTGCTGGTGAAGGGGGGAATGTGGGAGAGGCAGCCTTGATGCTGTGCCCAAAATCTTGGTGTGTGCCAGCACCTTCCCAGTTCATCCCCAGCACTGTGAGGGCTCTGGTGGGAAATGATTCCATCAGAATCCATCAGATCCATCCCTGCTCCCACCATGGACATCACCAGCTCCATGGAGCAAGGAAAATTCCATCACTTCCTCAGTGGGTTTTATCCCCAAAATATCTGCTGGTGGTGAATGGTCCCAGATTTGGGAGCAGAAGGACAAAGAATATCCCTGGACACAGCTGGGGGGCCAGCAGGAAACATCTGGAAGCCACAGGGGCTAACTGGGCTCCTCTGCCTTGTGCCAGGTGGATTTTTGGAATGATTTTCTCCTCTTCCCATGGCCAAGGTGATGTTTCCACGCTGAGCTCGTGCAGCCAAGGGTTAAAGAGCAGCTGGGTCAGGCACCCACAGCCTGAGGGGACACCCCTGCCTCAAAAAGAGTCAAAAAAGCAACTTAAAGCCCAGAAGTTCATGCAAGGAGAAGAAGCAACTAAAAAGCAGAAAAATGAGTGGTAAAAGCATTTCCTGGGGAATCAAAAAACCCTGTTTGGCTGCCACATTTGGACTGAATGCATCTGCTCTTTCTCAATAAAAAAGGGACTTGGAATTATTTTGCCTGCCTGGAAAGCAGGAGAGGTTTCTTTTCTTCACCATTTTGAGTGATCCAGGCCCATTTATTTCCCAGTTTTTTTCCCCAAATTTAGCTGAGAGAGTTCAGCCAAAGGAGGTTGGTCACCAGGAGCTGCCTCCACAGAGGGAGCTGAGCAACTCCAGAGGATTTCATCACTTTTTAACTCTCTGAATCACATTTTGGTGATGCCCATCTCTTTTTAAACTAAAAAAAAGAGAGTGATGCCTTTGGGTGAGTGATGCCTTTACTCAGAGCCTTCAGAGAGGTTCAAAAATGGACAAAGTGAAGATGGAGATGGCTTAGAAAGGGAAGGGCACACAAGACAGAGCTTAAAGTGGGCAACAGAATAAAAACCTGCAACTTCAATGGGTAAATATTGGCCAATTTATGTAGAAAGATGTGGAAATGCATTAATTTTAGCACTCAAGGCAGCAAATTTTGGGGTTTATACTCAGGTTTTGAACATAAAATGGTTTTGAACTCTGGAGTTGGGCTGCTCTCCTGGAACTCTGCTGGGGGTGGGGGTTGGACACGACTGGAAAGCGCTGCCAGCACGGCAGGAGGTTTGGGGGCTCCATCTCCCAGTTTTATTTGCATTTTCAGCCCCAGCCCCTCAGCAATTGCTCAGAAATCAGAGCTGACGTTTGTCAACAGTTTGTGTGGCAAACTGGAATTGGAATTGGGACAAAACTGTGATTTGCAGGAGAGATCTCAATCTCACCTCCACTGAACTTCTGAAATTCGTCATCGATCAACACACGAGAGCTGCTATTTATAGAAATCTCCAACCCCATCCAGCCCCCTTAGGTTTGATTTTTTTTTTCCTTAAATCCCTGGAAAACATGAGCCAAACAGAGCTCAGCCATGAACAATCTCAGCTGTGCATTTCTCAGTGCTGACGTCCTTCCCGAGCTGTTCCCTAGAGAACTCTGGATAAAATCCTGCATGCAGGAGCCTCCATTTGGGTGCTTTTCACCCACATTTGCTCACATTCCCCCTAAAGGAGCACATGGGGAACAAATCCTACAGAAACCACCCCTCTGCCTTCCCAAATTCTCACTTTTTGCCATCCCAAGAGCACTCCTTGCTCTGCCAGCTTTGCTGGATGAGATTGACTCCCAGCTCCGAGGAGTTCATCCTGATTTTAAGGAGCTACAAATAATCCTGACTTCACCAACTTTATCACCAAGGGATTTATCCATCCCAACACCCTAGGGAAACCCTGGAGCAAAGGGCAGGGCTGTGTGGAGCCCAGATCCCTGCAGAGGGCATAACATCCCCGTGGATGGAATTGGGAATGCCAAGAGCTGCTCCATTCCCCTGCATGGATATGGATTTCTATTTCAGTCCTTTGCCAGCAGCAAAATGAGAACATTTCCTGTTTTTTCCTCTCGCTGCAATCAGGAGATGGCCAAATTAGCGTTGTCCTAATTAGCCCTCAGCAGGTGCCAAAGCCAGGAATGGCAAAGGAAGGAAGGAAGGACCTTGGAGTTCAAGCCAAACAAATCACATCCATTGTGTGGCTCCAGGCAGGGAAGTTTGGGATGAAAAAGGAATATTTTGGACAATGGTACACGAGCAGTTCCCAATTTAGGGGGGCATTGAGGCAAAGTTTAGCCTCTGCTCACTGCCATTGTTAATAATAATAATAATAATAATAATAATAATAATATTGATGATGATGATGGTGATGATGAGCCATTTGCTGGATGAAGCTTTTCCTGAAAAAAAAAATCAGGCAATGGGAAGTAATTTCTTGGTCAGGAAACACAAGGGCTTTTTCAGGCTCAATAGCCATGGAGAGGATGATATAGAGCAGCTCTTCCAGCCCACATTCCTGCAGCATCTGGAGTGGTTTTTAATGGAATTATTTATCCCCATGGGATTGGGCATGATCCTGGTTTTTCTGTCCAGGAGGGCCATTTTACAGATGGATGATTGGGATGTACTTAGAAAAAGTTATTTATCAACAGTTATCAATAGAATAAGTTATTTATCGATTTCCTTATTTCCACATTTCCTCATTGATCAGGAAATCTCTGATAAATCAAGTTCCTGAAGGGTTTAACCAAACACCCCCAAGGCCAGTGGGACTGGGCTGCCTTGAGATTCCATGCTTTGGTTGGGGAAAGTAAAGGATGAATCATCCCAAAATGGAACACGGACAGAGCATTTGGTGACTCCCTGTCAGTTTGTAGAATTGTTTGGGGAAACTTGCACCAAACCCACTGTGGATTCATGCAGTTACTAATTCCTAAAATCCCAGGATCACTTAGGGTGGAAAAGACCTCTAGGATCGAGTCCAACCATTGCCAGCACTGCCAAGGCCACCACTGAGCCCTGTCCCCAAGTGCCACATCCACAGGCCTTTAAATCCCTCCAGGGATGGAGCCCCTTACCAATGCCTGACCAACATTTCAGGGGAGAAATTTTTCCTAATATCCAATCTCAACCTCTCCTGGTGCAACTTACAACCATTTCCTCTCATCCTGAAATTCCTAAATGGCCACGAGATTCCAACACCCAAATCTCAGGACAAATAATTCAAATAAAGCTGAATTCCTTGCAGATGTTCCAATGAAGAATCTGAATGACTTTACCAGAAAGCCAAAGGCACATTCAGACATTTATTTGGAAGATGAAACTTCAGACTCTCAGTGTCCCCACTTGAGGTCTCCTTTTACCATGGAATCATGGAATGCTTTGAGTTGCAAGGGACCATGGGCAGGGACACCTTCCACCATCCCAGGCTGCTCCAAGCCTCATCCAGCCTGGCCTTGGACACTTCCAGGGATCCAGGGGCAGCCACAGCTGCTCTGGGAATTCCATCCCAGACCCTCCCCACCCTCCCAGCCAGGAATTCCCAATTCCCAACATCCCATCCATCCCTGCCCTCTGGCACTGGGAAGCCATTTCCCGGCTCCTGTCACTCCATGCCTTGTCCCCAGTCCCTCTGCAGCTCTCCTGGAGCTCCTTTAGGCCCTGAAGGTGCCATCCTGCCTGACTTAAGGAAGAGCTGGAGTAATTTCCAAGCCCTACCACCACTGTCATCCACATTTCCAGACCCTAAACCACAGACTGATGTGGATAATCCACTGAGAAGCCCCAACTCCTCCTATTCCACTGCCCATCATTCCAGCTCTTTTATCCCCAGTAGGAAACACCCTTGAGCACAGCAGCAGAGACGATTCTAGAAACAACTCCTGACAACCATGGCAGAACAGCCAACCCCAAAAGCAGCGATTCCTGCCCAGAATGCTGTCCCAGGCTGTACCTGTAGGCCAAGGTGCAGGTGTCCTTGTACTCCTGGAGCTTCACGCACACCATGTTGAGGAACTGGTCTGAGTAGGCACTCAGGTCGTGCATGAGGTTCATCAGGTCCTGGACTGTCTTCTCCACGATCACCGTGCTCTGGGGAGGGAACAAAAGCCTGGGTGTGAGCAGCAGCTCAGTGAAGCTCCAAAACCTTCAGCTTTTCATAAAATCAGAGAACAATTTGGGTTGGAAGAGACCCTAAAGATCACCCACTTCCACCTCTCCCATGGGCAGGGACACCTTCCACTACCATAGGTTATTCCAAGCCCTATCCAACCTTGCCTGGGACTTTTCCAGGGATGGGAAGTGCACAATTTTATTTTCTAACTCGGTAGTGAGGAGAACTTGGATTAGAGGAAACATCAGCCCCCTCAGTACTTTTTTCTGGGCAGAAATCACATCCTCATTGGAGCACTCCTGAATCCTTGGGATGGAGTTCCCTGAAGGCTCAGGCACTCCCTGTGCTGTTCCTGGCACCTCCTTGGCTCCCAGATGTACTTGGAGAAAAAAAACCAATCCCACCTTTCTTTGGTTGCTTTTGTCTCTTATTAAGCTCTGCTTTTAAGCCAATCCCAGGAATTAACTCATCTTTCCTCCTGTAATTAGCAGCAATTTGGGATTATTTTGTCCAAACAAAAGCCGAGTCTGGGGTAGCTGCAGCTCAGATGCTCCTGTTGGTGCTGCTTCTCCTGGTGCTCCAAACATCCTGGTGTTTAAATAAATAATCAATCCCAGCCTGATCGTGGAGATCAATCCCTGAAGGATTTGTATCCCAGAGACACCCCCAGGAATGGAGCAGGGAACAGCCTGGAGGGGCCATGGCAGCCCTGGATGCTGATTCCACAGGGATGGGAGCTGAGGTGTGAGTGCAGCTTGTCAGCTCCAGGATTCCAAAATTGCCCAGGTTCGTTTCTATCCCTGCCTGGGATGTGGGAATGAGCCCAGAGAGGGCAAAAGCAGCATTTTAAGACTCTGCCCAAATCTTACTAAAATCCCACAATGGCTGGGGTGGGAAGGGAACTTAAAGCCCATCCCATTCCATCCTACCATGGGCAGGGACACCTCCCACCACCCCAGGCTGCTCCAAGCCCCATCCAACCTGGCCTTGGACACTTCCAGGGATCCAGGGGCAGCCACAGCTGCTCTGAGAATTCTATTCCAGGATCTCCAACCAGGAATTCCCAATTCCCAGCATCCCATCCATCCCTGCCCTCTGGCACTGGGAAGCCATTCCCTGGCTCCTGTCCCTCCATGCCTCGTCCCCAGTCCCTCTGCAGCTCTCCTGGAGCTCCTTTAGGCCCTGGCAGGGGCTCTGAGCTCTCCCTGGATCTTTTTCTTCTCCAGGTGAACACTCACAGCTCTCCCAGCCTGGCTCCAGAGGGGCTCCAGCCCTGGAGCAGCTCCATGGATTCCTCTGGACTCTCTCCAGCAGCTCCAGGTCCTGCTGCTGTTGTCCCTAGGGCTGGGGCAGCTCTGCAGGTGGGGACTCACCTGAGCAGAGCCTGATGTGGTTTGAGATTAAAGTCAAGCCCACGAAGGGCTGATAAATGTGATGAGGCATTAAAGTCACCATTTATCCCTTGGGAACAACAAAGAGGAGGAAAATCCTCCCTAGCACACATAGAAACATGGAAGACAAAAGCAATTCCTTTCCTTTTTGTGTGGATAATCAGATTTTTCCTCTTCCACTGGGATTTCAGCGGTGGGAGGAGCATGGGGTTTCCAGCAGACCTGTGGTATCAACTGATCTCCCACAGCCTCCCAGGAGCAGGATCTGTCCTTCCAGGAATCCTCATGTGAACCCTCCTGGGTTGGACACCAAAACCACATGAGGAGGAATCAAACCTGGCCTCGATCCAGCTCATTTCAATTTCTTTACATAAGGCAACGTTTTGAAAAAAACAACACCCTAAAATCCCACGAGTGGCTGTTAAAACAGAAAGTATTGTGGTTTTTATGGAGTTTTTCCCACTTATTTTCCTCGACAACATTAAAATCCCAGCAAAGCTCCTGCCAGTATCTGGATTTTCGAATAAACCCTTTTGATTTAAATGGAACACAAAGCTACTTGAATGATTAAAAAAAAAAAAAAAAAGGAGGAAAAAGAGAATTATCATATGAAAGAAGACCCTGCCAGACATGTAATGGCCATTTCCCTGTGACATCTTAACCTCTCCCAAAGCCCTGCTGCCACCTCTGCAGGTGTCCCTGGGGACATCCTGTCTGAGGAGGCATTTGGGGCAGCTGGATTCGTTAGCTGGGCCAGGCCTGGAGCTTCTGCAAGTCCCCAAAATGAAAGGCAGCTCACACATTATCCCAGAGCCGCAATCCCATTGCCTCTGCCCCATCTGGATTCATTAACGGCAAATGGATGTGATCAAAGCTTAATTTTATGGCGAGGCACTTCAATGGAGCCTTTAAAAAAAAATAAAAAAACAAACCCACACTAACAAGGAAACTCATCCAGGGAACAATGCCCAGCCCCTCACACCTGAATCCCAACACCACGCCGAGGGATAGTTCATTACTTCTCCAGGAAGGTTTTAAAAGAGGCTGAAGGCTGCTAAAAAGAAAAGGAAATTCCTCCTGACGCCCTCCAGTCCCTCGGCTGCGGAGTGGGGGATGAGGATAAAACAGAGAGCACCGCTGGTTATTAACGCTGTGGGGTTTGTCTTTCATGGGTTTTGCAAACATTTGCCATTATCTCTTGATTTGTTCCTTATTCTCGGGTGGGCTGGAGCTGTAGATGATGGAAAGCAGCTCCGGGCCAGGTGGAATTCCTGCTCGGGGTCACACAGAACAAGCAGATCTGGAGATACCATTCCAGCAATTCTTTGGGATTTCAGTATTCCAGCCATTCCTTTGGGATTCTTGCCTTGTGCAGCCCCAGTGAAGGTTTTAAAATGACTGGAGAAAAAGAGCCCTGGAGGTGAAAGGATGTGGCTGGGGGATGTTTTTAAGGGTGCCTTAAAAACGCAATTTCAGGACAATAAAGGTGATTTTCAACGAGTCCTTAACATGCAGGAATTCAAACCAACAGCTCAAACCTCCAAAACCTTCAGCTTTTCATAGAATCAGAGAACGATTTGGGTTGGAAGAGACCCTAAAGATCACCCACTTCCACCTCTGCCATGGGCAGGGACACCTTCCACTACCTCAGGTTATTCCAAGCCCCATTCAGCCTTGCCTGGGACTTTTCCAGGGATGGGAAGTGCATCATTTTATTTTCTAACAATCATTCCCCTCAGTACTTTTTTTTTTTTGGGCAGAAATCACATCTTTTCCCATGCCTTGGGAGGGAGCAGCTCCATTCCCTCTCTGTTTCCTTGGGGAAAGCAGACAAAAGATGGGAATATCCTGCTCAGAAATGTCTTCACCAACACACAGCAGATGGAGGACGAGACCTTGGCACTGGGAAGTTGTCCATTATTAGTTGATTATTGCCCATCACAAAATCTCTCCTCGAGATGCCTTGGCAGAGGAAGGCACCAGATGAGGGCAGGACGTGGCTGCCTTGAAGGAGAGGAATTAATAAAGCCTGATCTCATTTTCGAGCTGGAGTTTAGCTGACACCTCACGTTTTTAAAGCACCCAACAGAGCCTAGCTGTAATTAAAAAGCAGGACAGGAGAGAGGGAAAGTGTTCAGAGCTCTTCAGGCTCAGTGCTGAGCCCCAGCTCTGGATTTGGGACCATTCCCAAGGGACACAACTTAAATACTTTAACCTTAAATACCTGGCCAGGCTCTCGAGAGCTGATAAATATCAAGTGCTGCCAGTGCCTCGGAGGGCAATGGCAAAGGGAGATAAAAATTTGGGCCTTTTGGCCTAATTTCTCCCAAATACCTCGTGAGGCCACGGGAAGAGCTCTCACTAAAGGAGCAGATTTAGAGATGGGAATCATTGAAAGCTGAAAAGCAGGAGCTGGGGAGCCAATTTGCCTGGAATATTGGGATAAATTGGCTGTTTAGTGCTCTTTGATGGCTCTGAAACAGCCAACACCAGCCCTGAGGCCACGGCAGTGAGATTGGGAATATGTGGATCCATCAGTGCCATGAGGAGCCAACCTGGAGCCCTATTCCAGCACCAAGACTAAAATAAAATAATAAAACAATAAAATAGAGGAGTAAAACCAGCCCTGAACCAAGTAAATTCTTTTTTTTTCAGCTAACAGAGGAGGAGAATCTAAACTCCCTCTTTTACTGATCAGTGGTTACCCCACGTGGAGCATTAACAGCATTTCCCCACTTTTCTTTCTGGCACATCCAGGTTTTACAAAGGGCTGGAGTTTTTAGAATGTATCAATTCCATTCAAAGCCGTGTTTAGCAGCAAAAATCTCTTTTCACAGTCTCCAATCTGATTGCCTGCTCTCCTTTTTCCCAGGAAAATCCATTATTCCAGTATCAGCTCTGCCTGTTACTATGGTTATACCACATCCCACTACAACTTTGCTTCCCAAATGCTCCGAACTCCAAGGGATTATTATTTTTTTAACCATAGCTCTGCCTGTTTCAATGCAGGCGATATTTTGATTTTTATGGGATTTATCCTGAGAGGAATTCACCCCACGGACGTGAGCCCAGGAATTCTGGAATTCTCTCCCCACTTTAAATGTGATGTTGCAGGAGCCAAATGAGTGCACAAACAAGGTCTTGGATAACTCTTATTTACCTGGCACAGAAAAGCTTTGCTCTAATGAACTGGAATATTGATGAAGAGCAAAATGTACATGTGTTGGTTTTTTTTAAATAAAATGGAGAACATGAACCATAAAATCTACTTATTGCTGTATTACAGTGACCAGGCAGAAGAGTTTCCTCACTCTAAACACTCTATTCAATGTTTAGGATTTCACAGAGTCCCTGATCGGAACACAAAGTGAATATTTCCTGGGGCCAGCTCTGCACGAGCCCAGGAAATGCAAATCCAGAGAGGAGAGAGGAGGCTGCCACGAGGGTCTGCAAACCCTGCAAGGATTCCAAAATAAATCAGCAGCTCTGCAATCTGAAATTGAGCCCACAGGGCTGAAACACCTGTGGCTTTTCTGGAATATGGGGAGCCAAATCCCAAAGATGGAGAGGAGGCACAAGGAACGGGGTGGGGGTGAATGGGGATTTTCATCATATTCTTTGTTAAATCTTAGATGAACTCGTGCTCCAGACAGGGCTTTGCTGCAAGGAAAAGCTTCCCTGGAAAGATTTCATGGAATCATGGAATGGTTGGGGTTGGAAAGGATTTTAAGGATCACCCAATGCCATCCCTGCCATGGGCAGGGACACCTCCCACCACCCCAGGCTGCTCCAAGCCTCAATGTCCAACCTGGTCTTGGACACTTCCAGGGATCCAGGGGCAGCCACAGCTGCTCTGGGAATTCCATCCCAGCCAGGAATTCCCAATTCCCAACATCCCATCCATCCCTGCCCTCTGGCACTGGGAAGCCATTCCCTGGCTCCTGTCCCTCCATGCCTTGTCCCCAGTCCCTCTGCAGCTCTCCTGGAGCTCCTTTAGGTCCTGGAATGTGCTGGAAGCTCTCCCTGGATCCTTCTCTTCTCCAGGTGAGCCCCCCCAGCTCTCCCAGCCTGGCTCCATATCCCCAATTTCTAATTAAACTGAGTCCCTTCCTACAGAATCCCAGAATCAGGCATGGATTTTCATGCAGGACACGAATTCAACCCCTGGGCTGCAGCTCAGCTCTTCCTCACTGCCCTCAGTGTTTAGTGAGATATTCACTCCCATCAACTACACCTCGTTTGTCCCAGCAAAATCTAATTTTGCCACTGTCAAGGCAGAAAAATGTGAGTGGATAACTTCACATGGCAAGTTTTTCCTAGGAGAAATGCTCCACTCAAGTGCCTGTTCCACCTGGACTTGTCTCTCACGATGCTTTGATGATATTTGCACAGAGAAAGGTTAAAAACCCTTTCCTTGGTGGCCTCCTGAATGCTTGTCACATCAGAATCCTTTCCCAGCTCATTTTTACATCATTCCAGCCTTCCCAGGCAGCCATGAGGAGATCCAGCAGATGGGAGCTGATGCTGGATCACAGGAGAGCAGAAATGAGCTCCTGTTTTTAACAGTGAGGGTGATTAACCACAGGATTAAACACAGCTTGGTGTGCTGGGTTCTCCATCTCTGACAGGCTCAGAATCAAGCCCAGGTCTTTCCCAGGAGAGTCACTGCACTCCCAATGGAATCATGGACTTGGTGAGGAAACTCCTGGGTGGAGAAATCGCTGTGTGAACTTTGAGGGCTGATTATGCTGCAGATCAGGTGAATTTATTCTGATTTTATCTTGAATTCCACAGGAAAAGATGTCCAAGTTATGCTTAAAAACCCCCAGCCAACAAAAGGCCCATCCTGGGAGCTCTGATCCTGGAATATCTAAAAGTGGTGGCATTTTCTTCTCCAGCGCCAGCAAAGAGAATGTGTCCACCCAAAACACACCAGAACTGTTCAAATCTCCTCAATTCCCCCAAAAATGGGAATTCTCAGCACATCAACTCTTAGCCAGCACCCAGGAGCATCCCAAAAAGGGGTTGGATCTCCAGCAGGACCATGGTTAAGGTTGGAAAAGACTTCTCAGATCATTGAGTCCAACCATCAGCCATGGTCACCACCAAACCACATCCCCAGGTGCCACCTCCACACCTTTTCTGAACACTTCCAGGGATGGGGACTCCATCACTTCCATGGGCAACTGTTCCAATGCTGGACATGCCAAGAATTCCCTGCCAAGGTGGTCTCACCTCCGAAAATCCCAGCCCCAGGACTGGGAGTATCCATGTGAGGAGATGCTTTTCCATAATCTTCAAAGCAATAAATCCCTGATCCCAAGCTGGCTCCTAACCCAGCTTTGTCACAAGTTTAAAAAGCAGGAAATAGGAAAATGATCCCTTGGACAAGGATTTCCTTTTGTTTATTCCCATTTTGTGTGCACTGCAGATGAGCAGAGAAGGGAAAATTTGGTTGGACACTGAGGGAAGTTTGTGACAACTTCCAACCCTGACATTATTCCCCCAACTTGAGCCACTGGAATCCTCCTGGAATGCTACAGAATAAGGAATATCAGTGTCCTGGCAGGGAGATGGACAGGATAATTTAATTGGTCTTTTGTATCTCTCCCTTCTCCGATCCCGCTGAGTTCTGGAGCTATTATTAAAGGCATTTTTTAAGGTATTTTAATTTACTCCTCCAAATGGATTCCCATCCATTCACTCCCACCAAGTGAATGTTGTCAGGGACATTAGTGGGGTGATAAAATAGCTGCAGCTTCCTGCTGCTTTTAATGTGTTCCATCCACCAGAAAAGTCATTAGCTCTTAGCCTTTAATACACCCTCTGCACTGCTGCAGAACTGTTTATCACTTGAAAGTGCCACGCTCTCCCTTTATTAATCAATATACATTTGTGCAAGGAAAAGGAACTCACAGCCACTGATTCCAACCTGGTTTGTGCTGCAGGAGCTGAAAAAACATCCCTGACATTTTCATCTCCCCCCACCTTGAATATTCCTAGAATTGGCTTCGACTCAGGTTTTTACACAACTCCCCCAATTACAGGTGAGCTGGTGGCAAGGTGACAAATTTATTTCTCCAGTGGTGAGTGGCAGCTCTCCCTCTCCTTTGTCATCCCTGCTCTAGAACATCATTAGCAGCTGCAACACGACGCAAATGGGACGTGGAGCACGGAATTAATGATGCTCAGGAGCAGAGAGCTCGTTTTTAATAAATGTTTTCATATAGCCAGCCCAGTCTGGAGAATAAAACCCCTCAGTGTTATTTTTATGTGCTCTGAAATCTAATTTTTTTTCAGTCTCGAAGCCCTAGTATTTAAAATATATTTATCTATTAGAAAGGTCTTGCTGGAGACAGTGAATAGGAATGTTCAGGTGGAGGAGAGATGCTCCTGGAAAGACACAGTGACCACGACAAGGGCAGTGGATGATGAAAAACCAAAAGAAATTGGGAAAAAAATGGATTGAGAAAGGTTTAGCAAGGCTGTGCCCCCAAAAGCAAATGCTGTTGTGCTCCCAGATTGGTCCTCTGCAAAGGCTGTAATTATGATCTAAACTCAACAAAATTAATGAAAATGCAAGAGATTGCTGGAGAACAGCTGGTGAAATCCAGGAATGACAGGTAAAGGATAAAAGAGGGACCCTGAGCCAAGCCAGGCTGAGCTCCTGGGCTCACAGAGATGGCATTCCACTGAAATTAGAAGACAATTTGTCAGATTTCGGCATCAGTGTCTAAAAGTCTCATTTGTAGTGGTGAGAGAACACAGAGTGACCAGGCCAACGTCACCAGTGTGTTTGGGGTATGGAGGATCCCAAAAGATACTCAAACCTCACCCTTGAACACCAAAATTCTCCTTTCATTCATTCATTCATTCATTCACATTTCTGTCTCACTCTTCGTTAACCCAACTCTAATTAATGAGATGAACAAGTCCATGTTTTCCAAAGCAATCCCTGGCAAACATGGGGAGAGAGCAGAGGCCTTCCTATGGATTCATCCCTCTGAGGCATCCCAAGGGATATCAAAATTGGCAATTAAATTCACTGCATTATTTTCTGTGGCTTGATTTTATGCAGGGTAAAGGCTGATGTTAAATTGAAAGGAAAAAAATATTTCTGAGGTGAATTTCTACCCAAATTTCCACACAAGAGGCCAGAGATGGCCAGAGGGTGACAAATTGGTTCTTCAGGTGTTTCTAATTCAGGTTTCTCTCAATGAATGGCTAAAATTAAAGAGTTTTCCCAAATTTCCATTAGAACATTCCAGTGCTGGAATGCTATTATAGACAAATCCAATGGAAAGGAGAGGAATTGGTTAGGAAAAGGATAGGAAGGAGAAGATTTTCTCCTCAGATCATTTGTTAAATTCGTTGAATTTCAATATTTTATTGCACAGGTCAGTGCTGGAACCACTGAACTCCAAGACAAGCAAGACACTGGAATTCCCAATCTCCATCTTCTTTAATTCCAAAGGATTTGAATCAAATCCAGTGCTGGGATGGAGAAATCCCAGGGCAACTCAGCAAGGAGGTGCCTCCCAAGCACCTCCAGCCAGAACCTGGGCAGAGCTGAGGGCTCCTCCCAGGAATGACTCAAAAAGCAAAACCACTGGGAAATGAGAGGTGATGGACTCAAGGTTTCCCCTCAAGAACAGAATCCAAATATCCTTAATCCTGAAAAAAATTAATTTAAAAAAATTATTCTTTTTTTTTAATTAACCCTTGGCATTATGCAGAGTTTCTCAAGGTGGAAGCTACGAGAAGAGAATTGCCTCGTGTCCTGCAAAATGAAGCAGAGGATTGAAAAAAATTAATAAAAATTGCAAATTTTGCATTCTTGCATCATGGCACGAGCAGGGGTCGAACTGACCAAAATTTAAGGGTGACTCAGAGGATCTTTGAACATCCCAAAAGGAAAAATCCAGCCTGAAGTGCTGCCCCCAAAAAGCACAGACAGGAGAAAACTCAGGGAAGCTGCAGGTGCTGGCACCACTTGTGATTTATTCAATAAATTCAGCCTTGTGCTCTCCACATCAAAGACTGAGGAGATCACAGCTCTGTCCCTGGACGTCTCCAAAGGATTATTTGGAAATTCCTCATGCGTGGAGGCTGCTCCCAGGATCTGCCAGCTCATGTTAACATCGCATTCATCAAACCACAGTGACCACCCCAACCCCTGGGGGCTCGGCAATGACAAACTCAGCCTTTGATTCCTGCCAGGAGAAGCAGGAATCACTATGAGATCTGTGGGCTGGGAGCAGAATTGAAACATTTTTAACTGTTTTCTCCTTCTTTTGTCTCTTCTAGACTCAGATCCCACCAGGTCCAAGGGTGGAGGCATTCCCGAAGGAAGATGATTCCAAGGAGCCACGGTGTGGGGATGAGAGCTGTGGCCATGTACCCCAATCTCTGGAAGGAGGGATGGATTTGGAACATGCCAGAGGCCTGCAGGGCACTTTCCCTTTCAGACTGACCTTCTCTGCTAGGAAAGCTTGGCCACACCAGTTTAAAACAGCTTGGGAATGGAATAATTTGGATCTGTGGTGGAGTTGACATCCCTGGAGGTGTCCAAGGGATTCCTGGATGTGTCACTCGGTGCTCTGGGCTGGAGATGAGGTGGGCATTGGGCACAGCTTGGACTTCATGGTCTTGAAGGGCTTTTCCAACATCAGGGATTCCTAATTTGCAGGAATCCAGGGATTCTGGGATTCCGTGATTTGCAGGGAATGTCATAGATGGGACACAGATACCTCCATGGCAATCCCAGAATGGTTTGGGTTGGAGGGGACCTTAAAGCTCATCCTGTTCCACCCTTGCCATGGCAGGGACACCTCCCACTGTCCCAGGCTGCTCCAAGCCCCAATGTCCAATCTGGCCTTGGACACTTCCAGGGATCCAGGGGCAGCCACAGCTGCTCTGGCAATTCCATCCCAGCCAGGAATTCCCAATTCCCAACATCCCATCCATCCCTGCCCTCTGGCACTGGGAAGCCATTCCCTGGCTCCTGTCTCTCCAGGCCCTTGTAGTAAAGATAAATCCTGAATTACATACACATCAAGGACACCTTTACTTCCTTCAGATCCCAATTTTATCATTATTTTCCTAAAAAACTGTCCATTAATCCAACAAACCAAACCAAAAAGAAGCCAAAATTATTCAGCTGCACTTTACGGTTCCTCACACTAAGCACTGAGTATTTCCACTCCTTTAACTCCTGGCAAGGAGTAAAAATAACTAAAGGGACCACTCGGGATTTTAGCAACCACCTGCTCCTAACTCAGGATTTCTGTCATCACAAAGCCTCAGGGGACAGCAAAACCCTGCTCCCAAAATCCAGCAAAAAGGCTGTGTGAAAAATAAGTCATCTTTTCCCCAAAAAATGGTATTTTAGGAGGAAAAAAGAATAAAAGACATCAAATTGGGAAGTGAAAAACCCACTGGGTCAGCTCGTTACGGGAGATGTCTGCTAATGGTGGCACTGCTATTGTTCAATCCCCAGCTGGTGCCGTAATGAGCAATCCCTCTCGGAAAATTGGGCTGGAGGAGGCCATGGATCTTCCCTTCCCACGTGGAATTTGTGCATCATTTCCTGACAGAGCCATCTCCCCTTCCCAGCAGCCAGAGCATCTCCGAGAGGCTCCCTGGGTATTACAGATTGTTGGGAACACAGAAAAGGATTTCTTTCAGGTAGTTTATGCCTCACCTCTTGCAGCACCAGGTCAGTCAGAATTGTTCTCAGGTTGAGAAAAATGTAAATATTGCAGTTGTTTTGGGAATGTGCTCTCCTTGGCCAAAGAGAATTTCTGTTTTGGGATGTGTTTTCATAGTTTATGTTGTACACACACAGGGACTGTCTGTTCACACAGACACAGATGATTCCTGCAGCCAAACCAGGCTGGAAGGATCTTGATCTCTCTCTCTCTCTTTCCTTTTTATTAATATATATCTATATATCAATCTATAAATAAATGCCTTCTGATTTCTGATCTTCAATCCATGTGATGCCTTAGGTTTTAACTTTTATATTTTTCAAGTCCTGTACTACTGATGTGACTCTGAAGTTTTCTGTAGCTCCTTAAGTGCTGTTCTCTATGCTAAGATAGACCTAAAACCTCTAACTTGCTCTCCAAGGACACTCAATAACAAGAACTGTAAACCACAATCTTGGGGAGAGGGGGAACAAGCTAGGAAAAATCACATCCTTGGCTGGGTTCTGATTGGTGAATTTATGTTGATATAAAAGTGTGAAGAACTCATGACCTGCGAACGTCCATTTTAAGATTCCACTGAGACAGGAGCCTCTGGAACCCAAAATGTGCACCTGAAGGCCTTTCAAATAAATACCACATTTTTTTCCTGTGTAGTCTCTGTTTCTGAGTAGCCATTTAAGGCATCACATGAACTCTGAGTCTTTGTAGAAAGGGCCCTGGAAGAACAGGGCCTCATCTCATCAACAATGGATGGTGGGGAAGGAGCACTTTGTTTTATCACCCATTGTTTTCCTGGCCATTGTCCCTGAGGATCAATCCATGCAGGCATTCAGTGGGAAGGTGAGGGAGCCAAATTGGGCATGGATGGAGGCATCCACACAAAACATTCATCCATTAACCAAAGGGCAGAGCTTCCAAACCCAGCGGGGTCACCTGCTGGGAAACAGGAATGAACTCGGAGCTGAGATCGTTTGTTGTCAGAGTCTAGGGAAGCCTGAAAGCTTCTCCTGCTCCTCTGGTGGTTTCTTTATAGCCCCAGAGCTCCTCAAAAGTGGCCTAGGCAGAGACCTAGGCTTTTGGAGAAGCTCCCTCCACTTTTGGGAGAACCTGAATGCACCAGAGAGGTGAAGAGATTTTTGTTTAGTGAACCACAGAGAGTTTAGTTGTAGTTTTAGGATCTTGCTCTATGTGTTATATAGGGAAGATGGAGATTTTTGGGTGTGTTTTTTCCTTCTTTCTTCTCCTCCTCTCTCCTCATTCTTTTCCTCTCTCCACTGACACCAGTTCCTGTGGTGTGTTGGTTGGTGGAAAAAAGTTAGCATTGAAAAGACATATCAATAAGATGAGGGTTTACTGGTGTTGGAAAGAAAATAAGATATGTATTGTTTCTTGGATGGTTGTTAGTAAGATATAAAAGGCAGCTCCTGATCTGCAGCCATTGCCCTTTCTGCCCTGGTGTCCTTGGAGGATGCTGCCACTGCCTCCGAGGTTTTGATAAGAAAAATAAACAACTCTGAAACAGCAGAAGAAGATCTCTTGCTGCATTTTTTCCAACATGACGAACCAAAGGAAGAAAAGCCCCAGGGCAGAGGACAGGGTTCCAACCCCAGTGGGGGCCCAGGCCTTCGACAGTTTGTCTCTGGAACGCTGTTGTCATATTTGTTGTCATATCTGCAGATGAACTCCAGGCTTTATTGGGAATGCAGGTGGCATTCAAGATCGCTCATGGGAGAGGCCTTGGAATGCAAAGAGAGCTGAGGAGAAATTCATCTCCCACAGATGGAATGGAGGGAATTCATCTCTGATGTTGTTGCAATGAACGGCAGCAAATTGCACTCAGTTTCACACAGAAGGAGCAAATTGGAGTAACTCAGTTACTACCAGGTTACTACTCAGTTACTGCTTGCTCAGGTTTTTGTTTCATTCCTAGGTACAAAAAACATTTCCCATCTTATCCAGACAAAAACACGGCCAGGCCTGATGGGGAACATGCACCAAACAGTGGAGGTGTTGGAGAAATGGGATTGGGCAGGAAACAGACAATTTGGGGCCATCACTAGGCAAAAAAAAAAGGAATTTTTGGGGAGGAAAGAGGAATTTTAAATATTCAGTGATTGCTGCAACATGGGGTGAATCTGTATTTAAACATCTTCCCCTTTGGCAGCACAGAAAGTCTGAGGGACATGGCTACACCAAAGGAGTTCCCTTGACTCCCTACAAGTCAAGAGCCAATTAAATACCCTTTGGAAATGAATTTCTTTTTGGTCAAACTGCTTTCACAAGCTCCCATCCCTCAGCAGAACCATGGCACAGAGCACCCTGTGGGAAAAGGGAGCATTTTTCACCCCGGGTCACACAAATCCCAACTCACCCAGGAGCCTCACCAACAGGAATTCAGGAATTCCGAGGCAGGGAGAGTTTTCTGGGAGACCTCATGGAACAAAAGTGAGGTCAAAAGCTCAAGGTGATGCTGAGTGGTTCAGCTGCCACTAAAATAAAGCATTCCTGACTGCTGGATCCCAAGTCCAGCACTTGGGAATGCTGAGACAAATCCTGATGTTTGCCCTCCTGAGGCAAGGAAAATCCAGTGAGCAACTGTGGAGTAAACTCTGCCTTAAGGAGGGGAGGGTTTCACCCTGAGCTGTGAGCCCACCCTGAACCAATTTATAAAAACCACCCGAGGAGAACAAGGCTGATTTTATTGACAGCAAAAAGGGCCCTGAAGGTCAGTGAAAAACACGATTTTATTGACCAATTTCCACCACCTTTACCTAAATGTTGGAGTATTTCCCTGCCAGCCATTGAACAATTTGCTGCACCTCCGTTGGAAGGTGGCAGAAAAGAGATTTGAGCATTTCCCTGCAATAAGTTGGGAACATAAACCAGAGTTTTAAATGCTCTTGCATTTTGTTCCTACAGCAGCTCTCGAGAATTGATTGAAAAAGCAATTACAGAGTTGGAGTTTTCTCTGCTGTTTCTATTTTCATTTTCCTTTCCTGAGAGTTGATACACAAAAATAAACCAGGAAGGATGCTGGAGGCTCCACCAGATCATAAACTGGTGGGAAAGCTGAGGGAGAGGGGAGATGGGCACTTAAATTGATGGGAAAGATCCCAAAAGTGCTAAAATACTTTAAATTATCACCTGTCTGCTATTTTTACCATGATAAAGGTGCTTAAAAATGAACGTTATCATGCAATTAAATAAAAAAATAACGAGAGGTTGTGAAATAAACTCCAATAAATGACTTTAAATTTAATTATTGCAGAACGATGTGCTCAGAACATTAACCCAAACCACACCAGCTCCTTTTTGAGAGCAACATTTGAAACCTAAAGTTAGCTGGAAAAATAAAAGCAACCCCTGTACAACGACCTCAGGTCTCAACCTGCCCCTTCCTGTGCTGCCCTGAACATTCCAACTTAGTTTAGAACATCATTAGGATGTTCCCTAAATTCCTTTCCATTCCTCCAGAGTCCAGGATGAAAATAATAAAAAAAAAAAAGTTGTCTCACAAGATGGACCTCTTAAAAAAAAGATGAATTCCAAAATAAATCAATGGAAGGGACTGGAATTGAAGCTCTGGTGCCTCCTGGCCACCACTCACTGCCTGTGGTGTCATTTATTTATTTCCAATATCATTATTTCAGGATTTTTATGGTTTTTTAAGGCATGGGAATTCCTCCTCTGGCCAGGGAGGTCATTCCCACCTTCATTCCAACCTCTCCTGAAGCTTTGTGCTGGAATGATCCAATTTATGCACAAGGCAAATAGGGAATAATGCATAAAAATCCTTAAATTATCTCCATTTATAATCAAGTTATAATTAGTCACTGGGGGGAGGGGGGGGGTTTAGGGAATAAATATTTTTATTTCTATTTTTAAAAGAAATAAATAAGATTAAATACATCAATTGGAGATAATTTTTGGAAGATTTTGTGCTTGCCACAAATCTGAGCCCTGCCCAAACCTTCTCCTCCTTGATCTATGTCTGAAGGACTTGCAGCATGAACTTGGCTGCAAATTATTCCAGGATTTTGCTTTCTCACATCCATTAGGGCAATTCCTTGATTTTTTTTTTTTTTTTTTTTAATGTTCTAACCTCATGTCAAACCAACATTCTGCAAAACTGAACTGAAGGTGCTGTTAAACCTCTTCAGGGCTGGATTATTTCCCATTATTCCCCAAAAGAGGTTAATTTGTGATCTCACACCTTTGCAGACAACCAAACCCCTGAATTTCTCAACTCCTGGGCTAAACTTTGCTTTTCCTCACCACCAAATCAACATCTGCACTTGGCTCAGCCTCTATCACTCCTTTGAGACATGGAAACCTCAAAATGTTTTTCCAACCACACAGGAAATTCCTTTTAATTAGACCTGATTGTCTTGGCTCGATTAACAAACCACACAAGTGTTGCCAAATTATTTTGAAGAGCCTAAAGCCTTGACACCCTCTGGCTTTTTGCTGGTTTAAACTCAACAGATGATAGATCCTGCTCATGGATTTGTTCTTACTGTCATTAGTACTATTATTATTATTAATAATATAATTATTATCATTATTATCTTTGCCACTCTTGGCAGAGTTTCTCTGGAGATGAAACCTGGATGATGTTCTGGCAGCTCCTGAGGGCTGTGATTGGCCTGACAAACCAGCAAACAGAAAATTCCTCAGGAAGAATGAGGAATCCAATCCAAATCCCCCCAAAACCAACATTTTGACACTCAGATGAATTCCTTTTAATGCTGCTTTATTAGAAGGAATTCATCTGAGTGTCAGAACACTGACAAGGAGTCCAAGGTGCCAAAGAATGGGAAAACTGGCTTTAAACAGAGCAGAAGTCACCTGGGAGCAGCTTTGTTTTGAGAGGATCTCTCTTCAATGACATCCCCAAGGTGGAAATGAGTTTTTCTAAACATTTCTCCCAATCCCCAAGAATCTGCCAGAGCAGCTGGGACCCCTCAGCACCATTTTCCTGCATCACCCACTGCAATCCAACACCATTCCTGCTTTTCAGCCAGGAAATATCCTTCAGGTAACTCTCAGAAGACCCAAAGAATTTTTCTTTTCAAGTCCATGACCTGACCAGCACCTGGAGCTCTAAAAGCTCAGCTCCTGCACATTTTGGCAGTTGATATTCCAGGAAAATGTGTCATGGAATGGCAGAGTGGTTTGGGTTGGAAGGGAACTCAAAGTCCATCCAGTTCCACCCCATTGCCATGGGCAGGGACACCTCCCACTGGGCCAGGCTGCTCCAAGCTGGCCTTGGCCACTTCCAGGGGTGGAGCATCCCCAAAATCCCTTTGTTAATTGGGAGAACAGGGATGAAGAATATTTTTCATTTTGTGATGGAAGACAACAGAGCAGGAATTAAACAGGGAACGCCCAAAGAGGGTTCAACCTGTCCTTAAATGAGAAAAAATTGAGTTAAACAAAGAAATCTCAGTGCCTTGTGCTGAAAGCATCCTGGGGCTCCCTTGGAGGCTGCAGTATTTTTCATTCTTCTTTTTCATTTTCATTTTCATTTTCATTTTCAATTTCATTTTCATTTTCATTTTCATTTTCATTTTCATTTTCATTTTCATTTTCCATTTCCAAGCTTGTTTTCCTTTAAATGGTGTGCAACTCCTGAGGTTATTGAGGGATGCTGTCCACTCACCAGATCTCCTTCTGTCCTTTCCTGTTCCAAATGCCTGACATTTATTATTTATTATTTAAACATTTTTTCAGGGCCAATGGGATGGCTCTCATCTCCCTCCCACCAAATAAATCTGGTGCTACTCCAGTGACTTCAAGGTCAGATGAGATCCAAACTGAGATTCCATCCCCACACATCCAATGCCTTCCAGTCCTCTCCTCCTTCACCTTTTCCAGCAGCCAATAATCAGCACTTCATTAATTAAAACAGCCCTGGCCAGGGTTCTGTAGAGTTGTAGCATTTCCTCGATTTTCACACCCTGTAGCAGTTTCCTTTACAAGCACAAAGTCCTTAAATATTTTCATTAAAGAGCTCATCCCAGTGGTTTGGATTCCCCAGGAAATCCTGGATCAGCCCCAGGATGAGCAGACCTGGTACCCCCCAAGAGTGAGAGGAAAAAGCTTTTCCTTTCTCCACCAAGCAAAACTCCCAGCACAAAAGCAGAGCATTTACAAAAAATAAATCACAATCCTGACAGCTTCACCTGCGCGAGGGAAACTGCAATTTTATTTTAGTTTATTTTACTTAAATGGAAATGCTCTATTTATAAATTAGAACCAAGAGGGGAAACTTTTAATTCACTGCCTTCCCTCAGCTCTTTCAGATGTAAATTCGAGTGCTATGAACCTTGCAACTGCTGAGTTTATCCTCTTCAGGAGGAAGATTCCAGAGGCAGGGAGGAAACCCACGGTGCCAGGAGGAATATTCCAACGGAATGGCAGCATCCCTGCACTGTTGCTCATGTTTTAATTCTCCTGTTGACAAGTCCCTGCCTCCCAAAATCCCAACTACTCCCACTGAACGTCAGGGAGGGGCAGCCCCTGCCACGCACAAAAAAAAAGAGCTTTACACCTTCCCTTTCAACAATAGATTAATGTCTCTTTTGTTCTCCTCCAGAGCTGGGTGTCATATTTCAAAATGCACTTTTAAATCAGGTATAATTAAAGCTCTGCGAGAGGAGGGAGGCAGAGAAATGAGCAGCCAGAAGAGTAATAAAGGAATTTTAGGTGGTGCACGAGCTGGAAGTTGCCTCATGCCTCCCTCTCACCACACAGCTACAATTACATTCCTCAGTGGGGGAGGGCAAAAGGGGAAAAAAAAAAAAAAGTAATTATAAAAATGAATTTTTCCTCGAAAAATGAGCACGTTGTCAAAGGATTGCTGCTTTGAACGTCGCAGCACTTCAAAAGGAGGATGAATTAGTGCTGACAACTCAATAAAGTAGCCATCAATTATTCAAAATGTGATGGCTCTCCTCGTGCAGCACTTGTGATTAGGAAAACATTTTCAAAACCTGGAAATGAGAGTTCTTCTTCCTCCCCAACGAAATGGGCTTCAAAATGTGAGGGAAGAAAAATAAATGGGACCTTGGAGGAGCCTGGCAAGAACACAGGGAAGTGTCTCCTCTTGGAGCCATCCATCAAGTGCTTCGTGCTAGACCATTCCAGGCTGGATTTGGGATTCATGGAGTGGAACAAAGAGTGGGAAAGGAAAAAATCTCTGTGATGTGAGAGAGGGACACAAGATTCAGCTGATAGGTGCAGAGAGCCCAGCCCAAGGAAGGCCCCAAATTAAATAAATTAAATTTCAATATGTGTTTTGAAAAAGGAAATATTAAACTTTCCTAGGGAAAAGAAAATGATGGAAGAACCAGGATTCCTAGAGAAGATTGGGGAAGTTTTTGATGTCTCAGCCCTGGAAGTGGCAAAGGCCACGGCTTGGAGCAACCTGGGATAGTGAGAGGTGTCCCTGCCCATGGCAGGGGTGGCACTGGATGGGCTTGAAGGTCCCTTCCAACCCAAACCATTCTGGCATTCCATGAAAGAAGTTCCTGGAGGAATGTTGGTGATGGAGCAACACAAATTCCTTTAAATGAAGCTTATCAGACTTCACCTTTCCATGTACTGGATGTTCATCACCAACACAACCCCAGCGAAGGCAAAGCACCTGTTAAAAACTGCAGAAATCTTGGGGGGAAAAAAAGGAGCTGGAGGAAAAATGGAAAACTTGGTGAGTGTCACTCCTGTGGCAGCTGAAGCTGTGACTTCACACTGGATTTTCAGCAGCACCCTTGGGCTGAGGAGAAGCTGCTCTGCCTCAGCATCCCAGGGTCCTGCTCTCCTGCCAGGGATCCTTAATGAGTTTGCAAATGAGGAATGTGCAGCTGGAGCTTTAAACAAGCAGGAAGGTGGCCAGGATAAAAGGCTTCTCCTCTGGCCAGGGAGGTAACAGGGGCTGGGTATGACACCAGCCCTGGGAGGCAAAATAAGGATTTATGACAACAATGGTGCTGCTGAGGGAGCCTGGCAGGGCTCTTTGGGTAATTAAAATAATCAATCAAGACCTGGGATGGAGGCTGGGGGTAGATATATGTGGTTTACTCCCAATTTCTGAGGAAAAACTGACAGCTAGAGGGGAAAAAATGAAAATAAAGTAAATTACAAGGAAGTTTTAGTGGTTTTATGAGTCCAGTGAGCAGGCCAAGAACTGGCACTGAAAAGCAGCTGCACAGGCCAGGGTGAGGGTGAGGTCCAGAAAATGGAATCCCAGGATGGGTTGGGTTGGAAGAGACCTTAAAGCTCATCCAGTGCCACCCCTGCCATGGGCAGGGACACCTCCCACTGCCCCAGGCTGCTCCAAGCCCTGTCCAGCCTGGCCTTGGACACTTCCAGGGATCCAGGGGCAGCCACAGCTGCTCTGGGAATTCCATCCCAGCCCCTCCCCACCCTCACAGGGGAGAACATGGCAAACTCTCTCATGGCTGAGATGAACAAAACACGTTGGTGGTCTCAGGTAGGAGCAGGATCAACGTTTTGCATCCAACTCTCAGTGGAAATACTCACGGCTGCGTTGGATGGGGCTTGGAGCAATTTGGGATAGTGGAAGGTGTCCCTGTCCGTGGCAGTGGGGCTGGACTAGGCCTTTAAAGGTCCCTTCCAACATTTTAAACATCCCTTTCAACCCCAAACATTCCACAATTTTATGATTCATCACCGAGCAAATGAGGCTTATCCACTTCCTGACCAACTCCAACGCACGACATGGAAGAGGCATCAAGAGGTAATGATGCCTTAGGTTTTAACTTTTATATTTTTCTAATCCTGTGCTGCTAATGTCACTCTGAAGTTTTCTGTAGCTGTTAAGTGCTGTTCTCTATGCTAAGATAGACAGAACAAAACCTCTAACTTGCTCTCCAAGGACACTCAGAACAAGAACTGCAAACCACAATCTTGGGGAGAGGGGGGCAAGCTTGGGGGAAATCACATCCTTGCCTGGGCTCTGCTTGGTGAATTTATGTTGATATAAAAGTGGGAAGAACTCGGGAGCTGTCCTTGTCCATGTTGGGATGCACTGAGGCAGGAGCCTCTGGAGCCCAGAGTGTACCTCTGAAGGCCTTTCCAATCAATCCCTCCTTTATTCCTTTATTCCTGTCTGCTCTCTGTTTCTAGGGAGCCATTTAAGGCATCAGTTTCAGGGATTAATGGGATCCAGAGGCCTCAAACACGGAGCTGTTCCCTTCAGGTGGAACACGACTCACATCTGTGGGATGCTTTGTGAAGCACGACTTTGCTTTTGTGGATCTGAAGAGCATGAAAATAATTCTGCCTGCAAGGGGCACTGCCTGAAAATGTCCACACCAACTCCCCTGCCCTGGGATGCACTGAACGTGCAAGTGGAACTTGAATTTTTAAAATAAATTGAAGGCCTGACACTGCCTAAAGCTTTTGTACAGCTCAGAACTCCTCGGTGGAGAACTCACACATCCACAACTGACTTATACAGGAACCTTCTAAAAGCTTCCACAAAAGGCAGGGACTGCACTAAATGTTCCCCCCAGAGGAAAAATTATGTGAAGAAATATTGGAAGCAACAGGGAGAGTCAAGACTCCCACTGAGAGGTAATTTTGTCTTTCATTTTAAGCTGAAAAAGAAGATTTAGCACAAATTCTGCAGTCGGTGGGTTTCACCCTCTTGACATGAAAAATATAAATAAGAAATGAAAACATCTTGGTTGTAACACCATGCCACTGCAAAAAAAAATGAAATATGAGGCTCAAAACCATTAAAACTCCTTCAAAATTATCTTTGAATGGGAAAAACCCCAATTGATCAACCATGCCTGCTCCTTAATGGATGCTGCTGGCTGGGAGCCAGCCTGGAAAGACAATTAATTTGTTTACCCTAATAAATAATAACATCCAGCCTCCATCAAAGCATGGAGCCATCAGCACTTGTGAGCCATCGAAAGCTGCTGGCTGGGACCATTCTTCTCCTTAATAATCACTCGTTTGATGGGAAGAAAACATTCCAGAAGCTCCCGGGGATGTCTCCTTGTAAAGTCACAAGTGAGTGACTCCGTGCACGGAGTGGCTGCTGTGGTAATTAGCTCCAGCAAGTCGTTATCCAGCAAAACAGCTGCACACCCCGAATTTTTAAGGAGTTTTTTTGTGGATTTTTAGCCGCTGGAGTTTGGCCAGAAAAGTATCAGGAGCATCATCCACACAGTGCTGAGATAAGAAACAACAGAAGCTTTAAAGGAAAGGAAAAATCTCATTTTGCTGCTCCAGAGTGAAGCAATTTGCATTTTTTTGGAGATGGAGCACCAGGTTTTTAAGGGCAGTGACCACCTGGGTGGAAAGATTTATCACCTCGTTGAGAACCCTACAAGAACAGGCTGTAAGGTGCTGTCGAGGCACTTGTAGCCTAATTTAGGATCGATTTAAACAATTACAGCCTGAAATTTAATGCCGAATAATTTGGAGACAAATGAGTTTCACGGTGATTCAGTCGCTCTGCAAAGGAAAAGGGTTTCGATGTGAGGAGGGAAGAATGGAAAACAAGGCCCCGCTGGGGGTAAAATGGAATATTCAGAGAGGACAATATTTTAAAAGGATAATCTTAACAGGAATGGATAATTCATCTGTGAGGACACTGGAAAATCTCTTATCTCCCAACTAATTCAGCTCCAACATGTGCTGATAGCGATCCCAAAGCAGCTTTATCAGCCCGAGCAGTGGGGGCTGATAAATTCCCAAGTTGTGTTCAAATCACAGAGGCTTCAGAGAGATCTTTGGGATAGCAAAGAGTGGGATGGTTAAAGCAGGAACCCACGAAGCAGGCAGGAAAAAGCTGGGGGAGAGCTTCATCCACCACATTTCCATTGTATCCATGGATGGGGGAAAAGACTTTGGGTTCCAGCACTGCCATGCAGAAATAGCCCTTTTTTTTAAATTTTTTTTTCCCCCTTTAATGGAAAATCAATAGGATTATTTTATGGAACTATTTGGATGAGTTGGTTCAAAGAGGCAGCAATTTTTCCTCTCTCTTCAGAGAATTACCCTTCTCTAATGTCAGGAACAAGGAGACCTCCTGACCATGGATGGTTTGACCAAGAATAATTCCAGTTCAAAACGACTGCCATCCATCATGAGAAACAAATTGTAGGAACTGGATGAGAAAATTCCAAGGCTTTCTGACTCTTCAACTCCTAATGAACTTTAAGGAGATATATTGATATTATGGAACACATTTTGATGTTAAATGAAGCCACGGAACACAAAAAATACTTTATCCATACTAAGGCTGGTAAAGGAAACAATCCAAGGATTCTGAGTGGCTCCAAAACTTCATTTCAACTCCTGGAAAGAGACTTTTGGTCCCTTTCTAAAGAAGCTGTTCCCCTCTAAGGACTTCTGGAAAGGCTCTTTAGGAATCTGATTTTGCTTTGGCTCTGAAAGGACCATCCCAGCCCTGCAGGCACAGAGTTAGTGGCCATTAATCCATCAAAAATCCTAGAAATGATAAGAACAATCACAGTTCCTATTATTGCAGAGCATTATAATATCCCTGGGTCTTACAGCTCTAAAGTGGGATAGAAAATGACCACATAAGCCTTGGGATAAAGGTGCTGCTTCCTAAGGACTCTGCAAGTGTTATTCATTTCTGACAAGAGGATTTCACAGGAAAGAGGGAATAACTTAAAAGGATTATAAGAGCTTGACATGGACAACAGCAAGAGTTAATTCCTTCCTTTCAGTCCCAGGCAACTCCTGAAATTCAGAATTTTGGGGTGGGATTCCTTCCACACTGTTCTGTTCCCCACAGAGTTGGGAGGAGAACTTGTTGCTTTTACCACTGCTCCACACTGGAGTTCAAAAAAGGCATTTCAAAGGAGATTTCTCCTACAAGCACTCCATCTCCAACCCAAATCTCCTACAAGCACTCCATCTCCAACCCAAATCTCCTACAAGCACTCCATCTCCAACCCAAATCTCCTACAAACACTCCATCTCCAACCCAAATCTACAAACACTCCATCTCCAACCCAAATCTCCTACAAACCTCCATCTCCAACCCAAATCTCTCCAACCCAAATCTCCTACAAACCTCCATCTCCAACCCCAATCTACAAACACTCCATCTCAAACCCAAATCTCCTACAAGCACTCCATCTCCAACCCAAATCTACAAACCTCCATCTCCAACCCGAATCCCTCACATCTTGTCCTGACCGAGGGAGCCATGGAGCTCCACATCAATTACCAATGTGCTTGGGAGGACTGGATCCCATCTCTGCTCCTCCTGGGAGCTTGGAATGTGTTTTTATCCTGATTGCACAGCTCTGAGACTGGCAGCTGTCCCCAGAACTTCTTAAAGGACACACACACAAAAATCTTCCCAACATCCCACCCATCCCTGCCCTCTGGCACTGGGAAGCCATTCCCTGGCTCCTGTCCCTCCATGCCTTGTCCCCAGTCCCTCTGCAGCTCTCCTGGAGCCCCTTTAGGCCCTGGCAGGAGCTCTGAGCTTTCCCTGGATCCTTCTCTCCTCCAGGTGAACACCCCCAGCTCTCCCAGCCTGGCTCCAGAGGGGCTCCAGCCCTTGGAGAAGAATCTTTGTGACCTCCCCTGGACCTGCTCCAGCAGATCCATGTTTTTCCTTAGGGGACACACAACCAGGTCCTGGCTGGACATGGACAACCAGGGATGTCCTGAGTGCTCACTCAGCTCCTACCTGCAGCAGAGGCCTCTGCACTCCCAGGATCTTCATGGTGTCAGCGTTGGCCAAGATTTTCAGCGGATCTGACGCCTTGGTGACGCCTTCGATCTCTTTGTTGATCTCAGCCAGGACTTGGTTGAGGAAGATGTTCTTGATGTACATGGTGAGGAACTCCCGGAGTGGGCACTGCTTGGCTGGGCCCAGCTCCATGGCATACTCGATCTCCTGGATAAACCTGGAAAACAAGAGAGAGGAAGAATGAATTGGAGCCAAACCATGCAGATCCTTTAGATTTCTTAGTGTTGCCTTTGCCCTTCCAATACTTCAGAGCCGAGCACCAGCAGTGTTGGAATGACCATGGACTGTCCCAACATGAGGAATGAAGAGGAGAAAAGGTAGTTTTAGGGAAAAAAAAAGATAAAATACAAACAGTTGGTGAGACAAAGACTAAATTGCTGGGGAAGAACAGATAAAATGAGAGAAGATCCCCATCCCAGGCATAATTCCTGTTTATTTGTCCAAAAAAAATTGGCTTTTCCATTTGGGACATGCTGTGAAGATGTCCTTGTAAAAATAAAATCACCTTTTAAAAGACAAAGATGCCACAAATCCCTTTGAAAAGCCAAACTTCCTTCTGGCTGTGGTCACTCAATTCCCACAGGTGGGTTCCTCATCTCTAAACTGAACTGCAGAATATTCCAGCCCAAAATCCACAAAAACATGGAAAAAAAGCAATGTCTACGCCATTATCCTCCTGCATTATGGATGTCTGTGTTATGGTGTATTTTTATCACCCTTTATTGTTCCATCCCAGGATCCCATTCCTGCTCACACAGAGCAGCAGGATGATTCTGGGAATATTTTAACACCAAATGTTTGCCATCTCCTGCAAAATCTCTTTATTTCTGTGCTGCCATCTGGTTACCACAGAGGAGTTTTCTTCCAGAAATTACCTCGTCATGTCTTTAACTACATCTGAGGCAGTGAAATTGGTATTCCTTTCCAAATAATTAGGGATTGAGTTTCAGGAGCCATAATGGATTGAGACATGCTGTCCTGAGTTGTGATGAGGGAGGTTTAGGTTGGATATTAAGGAAAAATTTATGCAGGGGAAAGTGGTGAGGAAGTGGAGCAGGCTGATAAGGAAGTGTGGAGTCACCATCCCTGACAAAAGCCATGGATAGGGCACTTAGGACACGGTTTGGTGGTGAACAATGACTGGATTTGATGATCTTAAGAGTTCTTTTCTAACCTCAAGGAGTCTTGATTCCTTGCCACTGACCCTATTCCCAAACCCTTCAGTGAGATCTGCTTAATCAGTAATTTTCTATCTCCACGTTCTGTACTCCAGAGGAGGCACTTCCCTTCCCATCACTGACTGAGGAGCCAATTCCCATGGATGATTTCTTTCCAATCTGAGCTGTTTTCTCCCCAAATCCTCTCCCTGTTGACTCCATGGGTCTGGAGTGACACATTTGGACAATGCTGCTTCCATGGGGGGATCCCTTTGGAGTTCAGTTGGAAGATTGGTCCTCCAAGGACAGAGGTGCTGCAGGGAGGGAATCACAGAGCCTGACAGCTTTATTCCCTGGATTTCACAGGGTGAGAATGGGAATCAGCTTTGTACAACAGGGAAACAGCAGAGTTGTCTGGGAAAACAGCAGAGACTCCACGGAGCTGATCCCAGAAATACCAGGGCTGATGTCACCAGCTCCGAGTGCCACCACTCCTGTCCTTGAGGGGACATTGTTGGGGTAGATGGGACTGTGTTGAACTCACTCACTGTGTCCTTTTATGGCTGCCAGTACAGCTCTCACTCTTCCTTTTCAAGTTTATTTACAGAGCACAAAACTCCCCCAAAAGTCAATTTTACCATTAAACCTCATTCAGGTGGGTCGGGAGCAGCAGAGGAGCTTGAACTGGGAATGAGCATTGTCCAGTGAAGTGACAGGAACAACTTCTAAAATCCAGGAAATGCTTAAAAAATGGCCAAACCAAGTAAAAGAAGCCTTTTAGAGGGAGAATGGCCACGTGCAAACCATCAGGGCTCAGATGTGCTGACCTACAACAGGAGTGGCAACTCCTCATCCCCCATCCTGCTGATGTTCCCGAGTGTCTCCTGCACCACTGACTAAAGGTCAGTGCTGGAAAATGCTGCCATCAAGAATTTTTGTTTCCCAGTGCTTGGTGTTAATCACCATTCCAGTGATGCCAGAATGGTTTTTTGCTTTTTCTTTTACACCCCTCTTACATACTTTTATAGTTTTATGTATTCTCAGTGCTTTTAGCCCTCACACTTGTGCCTTCCCAAGGCTGATAACTCAGCTCAGCCCCACGGCACTGTTAAACCAGGAGAGCAAACATCCTGGGAGCCCCAGACACCAAAATCCTCTCCAAAATATATTGTAAACTAAAATAGGCCCATGCAGGGAGAAGGTTCCTCAGAATGAGAAGTTCACTCCAGCCTCTCATTGGGGAAACTTTAATAAATATGTTAATTTTGCAAGGCCTATAATTGTGTGTATTTCAGTGTGTGGGGTGGGTGTGTGCATTTCAGGGCATTCCACCTGGACAAGTGCTGCACCCAAGGATCCTCAAGTAAATCCCGAGGTAAAAACCTCTTTTCCCCATAAATCCTGTTTTGGTTTTAATTTTAAAACCAGGGAAAGACAACACCAGATCTCTCCTAAAGACCTTCACCTCCAGAAAACTTCTCCTTGATTGTGGTTTATGTGTCCTATTAAGTTTGAATGTCTTGGCACAGACAAGACAAGAGTGGTTCGGTTAATGCTGGTCAGGATCAAAGCATGTCCCTGTTTTCCTTGATAGGAACCATAAAATAATCATGGATTACAAGTGAGCTGCCAGACAGCACTGACTGAGAGGGGATTTTGTGAGTGCTCAGCATCACTTGTGATAAAGAACAAATGATCAGGAGCTTAGGAAGGAGATTTCAGCTCGATAGCAGCAGGAAGTTATTAAGGCTGAAGTTGTGCATGGCACGGAGAACTGGAGGATGTGGATGGGAGACCTTCAGTTGGGATGTTCAAGGATAGTTTGATGAAATGATTATGGGAATGGAAACCAGTGAAGTGTTCATTTAATCCAAGGATCTCTGCTGAGGGAAATGGAAGCAGAGAAAAGGTAAAGAAAAATGAAATATGGATGTCAGAGTGTGGCTTACAGCCTGGGAGTTCCTGGATTTGATAATCCAGTGGGACAGGTTAATTTTTATAGCCTCAGAGGACAGCTGGGATCCCATTTGCTGGGATCATCTCATTCAGAGATTGAATGAGCCCTTAGCCCCTGTCTGGGCTGTTCTTTCTTCTTTTTCCAGGCTCCATACCAGGAAAGAAAGGAGTCACAAGTGCAGCTTCTGTTCTTGTGTTGTTTATTAAGTTCTTATCTATTTTCTGTGTGCTTGGGCTCAGCACTGTCAGAATCACTGCAAAATGGCCACAAGACCTTGAGCACAGAATGTTTTAAAGACTTTTTACCCAATTAACAGTTCCAACATAAGATATTTTCAACAGTGTACCAATAACTATTATTCCTAGTTCACACATTTCTTCTACCCCAAACCCATCCTAGCAATCCCTCAGTGCCACCAGCACAGCAGGAATGGAGGAGAAGGAGAAGAAGGAAAGACCCAGGGCCACCACCCTGAATCCTCCATGTTTGTCCCCATTCACCTCCATACTACAAACCCCAAAACTCTGATTTTTCACCCTGTGATAAACTAACTCCAATCTGTCTCACGTTCTCCATGCTTGCAAGTTCATCCAAAAGTGTTGGGAGCTTTTTCCAGGGGCACAGATCAAAGTGTCTGATATCCCCTGGGATGTCAGGGGAGGGTCCCAGACCCCCCTGAGCAGCAGGAAAGGGTTCCCAGTTTTCCTGGACTCCAATAAGAGATGACCTCTCCATGTTTCCAGCAGCCAGGATGAGTCCCACACTGCTCTGCACCTGAAGCAGCCACTCTGGAGCTCCAACCTTCAAAACTCCACTGGGCACAGGCCCAGGGGGCCCAAGCAAGAGCCACAAAGCTCCAGGTACAGATGTGGGTGAGATTTGCATCAGGAATCCTTCTGGGACATTAAATGTGAGCACTGGTGCAGCCTGCATGCCCTGGACTGGGAGAGTTACTCAGAATTCCATTAAGAGCAGATTAATAATGGAAAACATGAATTTTCAGTATTTAAGAGAACTGGGAGTTGCTCAGAGAAGTTGTGGCTGTCCCTGAATCCCTGGAAGTGTCCAAGGCCAGGCTGGACAGGGCTTGGAGCAGCCTGGGATGGTGGAAGGAATTGTGGAATTGTGGCCATTGGGAATTTTGGCTGCCACAGAGCAGAAGTGTGAGCACTGCACTTATTTCAAGGGGTCCAAATAAGGCAAATTTGAGGTTATTTTCCATACCCTTGACCCAACAGTTCCTCTTACTGAGAAATGTGGAGATAGAAATCCCCAGCCCCAGAATTCAATATATTTCTCCTTCTCAGGAAAAACTGAGTATCTCAAATGTATTTTTTCCCAAAAATTCAGCCCCAGTTGGCAATAGAAGAGCAGCAAAAGCAAATGAAACTGAAAATGAGTGTTTGAAATGGGAAATATTGGGTGGCATTAAAGAGCTGACAGATATTCCCTATTTTCTGCCTGGCACACACAGCCACTCATTCACAGGCACACACAGTGCTATTTATTTATTTCAATTTTAAATGCTGCTGGCTGCCTTATTCCAACAGAACTCAGTCCCTATAAAGAACAAAAAAATGTTTAACAGTATGTAAAAATATATAGTATAAGAATTCTTTCCAAAAAATGTTGTGCTACTCATCTGAGCCATCCACAGAAGTTTTAGAGTTCAAAAAAGGTGATTTGACCCACAGCTATCCCAGAAATCTGTATTTAGCCCAGAAAGGTTGGAAGAGACCTTAAGGATCATCTCATTCCATGGGCAGGGACACCTCCCACTGCCCCAGGCTGCTCCAAGCCCCATCCAATCTGGCCTTGGACACTTCCAGGGATCCAGGGGCAGCCACAGCTGCTCTGGGAATTCCAGCCCAGCCAGGAATTCCCAATTCCCAAGACCCCATCCATCCCTGCCCTCTGGCACTGGGAAGCCATTCCCTGGCTCCTGTCCCTCCATGCCTTGTCCCCAGTCCCTCTGCAGCTCTCCTGGATCTCCTTTAGGCTCTGCAAGGTGCTCTGAGCTCTCCCTGGATCCTTCTCCTCTCCAGGTGAACATTCCCAGCTCTCCCAGGCAGTTTTCAGAAGCATCAGTTGTGTCTCACTTTCAAAATGCAAAAATGCTTTGTCTGAATAAAAATTCAGAGCGAGAGGTGTCACTGGATCGTGGTCACTGCAAATATTCCTGGGAATTGCCTGAAATCCTAAAAAAAGGCTCCTAGGGATGTCCCAGCTCTGAAGGACAATTTTAGGAGATGTCATTGTGAGGATGGAGATATTCAACAGAGCAGCCAGGGGAAAAAAAAAATAGAAATTTTCATCTTATCCTGAATTCAGAACCCGCATTTTTAAAATGATGCACAATTTTCAGCTTGTTTTATCCTCCTATAAAAGCATTTGAGGTGATTTGTGGCTGCAATTAAGCATTCCCCTTAGACAGAAAAGCACTTTCAGGAAAATGAAGTAGCTTTTGGTAAATGACAGTCATTTGGATTAAAAAAGAAAAAAAAAAAGCGCCTCATTTCAGAAAATTTAATTCATTCTAACTCATGGCTTAATTGGCTGCGAGCACTGTCTTACCTAAGCTGAAAGTGTGGGATAAAAAGCATAAAACCTAAAAAAGCTGCGTGGATTGATTTAGAAACCTACAACTGCTGCCTTCCCAAGGCTTTCTTCTGACTTCTGCTTCTCAGATGTCTTCTAAAACATCATTAAAGGAAACTGAAGGCACTCAAAGTGCAGAGCATCAATGACTCCTTGCCTTAATGATGATGGTAATAACATCTGAAATTCCCTCCTCAAACAAAGGAATGACAGGAAAAAATATTAGATATTCCAGAATCTTATTAAGAATTTTTTTTCTGACATTCAGCCTAAATTTACATTTCAGCTTGGTTGATTTTTGTGGGATCCTGAACTGTTCTCTTCCCTCTGCCTTAGTCATGAAATATCAGAGTACCTGGGATGAACCTTCTGGGGAGCTTCCACAGAGCAAGGAAGGATTAAGGAAACATCTTTGAACTGGATCCTGGTTGACAACACAACAGAAAATTCCAAGCTATTTGTTCAGACTCAAGGAAATTAAGGATAAAATACCCAGGACTGGAAGTTTGGGAAAATCTGAGGACACATTAAACCAAGAGAGAAATCTGGAGATGCCTTAGGTTTTAACTTTTCTGTGTTCCCAACCCTGCCCTGCCCAGTGTCACTCTGCAGTTCCCTGGAGCTCGTTCAGTGCTGTTCTCTCATGCTCACACACACACAACAAAGCCTCTCCAGCTCTCCAAGGACACCCAGACCCTCCTAGGCCCAACAACTGCAAACCACAATCTTGGGGACAGGGGGGCAAGCTTGGGCAAATTCCATCCTTGCCTGGCTTCTGCTTGGGGAATTGATGCTGAGATCCAAGTGGGAAGAACTCGGGAGCTGTCCTTGTCCATGTTGGGATGCACTGAGGCAGGAGCCTCTGGAGCCCAGAGTGTACCTCTGAAGGCCTTTCCAATCAATCCCTCCTTTATTCCTTTATTCCTGTCTAGTCTCTGTTTCTAGGGAGCCATTTAAGGCATCACAGGGAGATCCCACATTATCCATGACACACTCAGAAAGCCACCCCACGTCAAGAGTGGGAATTTCGGGAGAGGATCAATGGAATCATGGAAAGAATTGGGTTGGAAAGGACCTTAAGGATCATCCAGGCCTAACCTTGTGGGCAGGGACACCTTCCACCACCCCAGGCTGCTCCAAGCCCCATCCAGCCTGGCCTTGGACACTTCCAGGGATCCAGGGGCAGCCACAGCTGCTCTGGGAATTCCATCCCAGTCCCTCCCCACCCTCCCAGCCAGGAATTCCCAATTCCCAACATCCCATCCATCCCTGCCCTCTGGCACTGGGAAGCCATTCCCTGGCTCCTGTCCCTCCATGCTTTGTTCCCAGTCCCTCTCCACCTTTCCTGGAGCCCCTTTAGGTCCTGGCAGGGGCAAAGCAGGGCCTAGAGATGCTCCCAGACCAAAAGATCCTGATCATTACACAAGTGCTGAATACAACCATCACAATTAAATTAAAATAATTCACTGCAGCACACGGACCATGGATTGTTTACCATTGAAGACAAATCAAATAGGTCCTAAAGTAACAGAAATTGAAGTATTTTGCCTAAAAACTTCACTGCAGGGAATTATTTTGGTTCATGATCAGCTACTCCAGGATTAATGTTTCACACCTTGCTGATAAATATCGTGGCCATGCAAGGTAATAGAACTGACTCTGCATAACATCACTCCTAAGAGAGGAATAAAGGTTTAAAATCCTTTCTAGGTGATCCCAAATGTTATTAAAATTAGAATTATCACAAAAGAAGTGTAAACAGCTCTGGGAGACTCGAAGGAGCTTTTGCTACTTTAAGTGTGTTTTAAATATTAGCAAAATCACACCAAAAAAATCACCAAGTAGCAGACAAAACCCACGAATTTTCTGCTATTTTGAAATATTAAATAGCCTAGAAAACATCCAGGAAGGTGACAACCAGAGGAATGACTGCTGCTAAGAGCCAACAGGACATTTGGGGTGTTTTCCAATAAAATATTAATATTACAAGTACCTGGCAGCACCAGCCAGAGTTATTCCCACAACCCCAAGCTGAGTTTAATGGATTCTTTTGGGTAAATCACCAAATTCAATCCTTCCCCTGTGCAAACACAAATTCCCAAACCATAAAAAAGCTCAACTACTCGAGATAATTCTTTTGGTTACTGCAAAGGTTTCTATGTCCCCACAGAGCTGAGAGTTTTAGAGCTGGAAGATGAAAGAGTCCAGGACTTCTCTTTTTTAACAGCAGCTAAAAAAATACAAGGTTTAAAGAATCGATTTCTGTGTTGTGGTTGCTGAGCCATGAGATTGAGGTAAGAAATGTCTCCTCCCCGTGCAGGTGTGACAGAAAAATCAGTGTTTCGTTGTCTCTGAGGTCCTGCAAACACCACGGACACTCTGGAAAAAAATTAAATTAAAATGAAGCCCTCAACTACTGCTAAAAATATTGTTTCTTTAATGCTCAGCTGCCACCTGAAGAACACAAATTTCTGATGTAAGGACTCACTCAAGGTGCAATTTCTTCTGATGTCTCCAGAGGGGAATATTGGCTCATATTTGGGACCAGCAGATGTAGAGCCAGAATTAATCAGATCTAGAGATTCATGTCGTGGAGGAATGTTTAACTCGTGTCCTGCAGCTCAGATTCCTCCCTCATTCTTCCCAAATATCACTTCTGGTGTGGTTGGATGGATGCTCAGATCTCCTGCTCTCCATCCTCTCACCTCTTGTGAAGGCAGGAGGGAAATTCAGGAATCAGCAGCAAAATTCCATGCTTTGCCAAACCTCAGTGAAGAGCCAGGTGGGATTTTCCCAAAGGTGGGAAATCTGAACGAGGAGCAGCCCCGAGTTTGGGGAACCTCTTGGAGAGAATGAGTTTCAAAAGGAACAAAATGGTGCAACTTGGAGCTGTGGCTGGGAAATGAGGGCTGGGAAATGAGGGCTGGGAAATGTATCAGCACCACAGCCCTGGGCACTGGGAAAACACTGGGAAAATATTGTGGGGGACAATGGAATGGGGTTACTTTGCTTAAGGAATGGGGTAATGGGTTTGAGATGGAAAATGTGGAGTTAGATGGGATTTTGGGAAGGAATTCCTAGCTGGGAGGGTGGGGAGGGGCTGGGATGGAATTCCCAGAGAAGCTGTGGCTGCCCCTGGATCCCTGGAAGTGTCCAGGGCCAGGTTGGACAGGGCTTGAAGCAGCCTGGGATAGGGGAAGGTGTCCCTGCCCATGGCAGGGGGGGCACTGGGTGGGTTCGAAGGTCCCTTCCCACCCCAAACCATTCCAGGACTTTGGAGTTGGCTTTCACCCCTCTACAGCAGATGGGACCAGTTTGCTCCACAGAGGTTTTAGCCCAAACCTGATAAAACTTGAGCTTTGTCCAAACCCTAAAGACCCTCTGAGCCAAAGCCCTGTCCCCAGGGAGCAGGGACAGCCCAGGGAGTGAAAACAGCTCCCTCCAGGAGAGCTCCAGCAGAGCTCTGGGTGCCTGTGGTTACATCCCCCAGCATGGAACAGCTCCCACTGCCTGACCCACACGCAGACTTTGGAGAGGCTTTGATCCTGCTCACCCCCTCCGGACTCCTAAGGACACCACGAGGCCTCTGAGTTCATCTGGAGAACAAACAGGGAGCAGCTTTATTCCCTCCAAGCCATGAACCTGCTTTTCATCCCCGAGAGCAGGCACAGGTTCTTTCTGGAAGCAGGAAACCTGTGGGAGAATGGTTTGGTCTCTTCCTCATTTATGGAGGATCTTTTTGGGGTTGTCCAGGTACACAGAACTTATGTTTTCCCATTTCTGGATGTTTTCCAAGTGAGAGATGCTCTAAACTGCAGGAGGAGATGGGATCATGACCAAAAAAACCCAACTGTGCATGTCCAGGGAATAGGGAAATGTAAAATGCTGCTTTTCCAGGGACTGGGGAGCAGAGCTGGGATGTGCAGCTCAGCACAGCACCAGGCTTCACCTTCAGCCTCAAACCCAGCTTTGATGAGCTCCTTCTTCATCCTTTGTCACCAATAAAATAAATTGATAATTGATATATCTTCACTTTTATACAGAACTGAGCAAACCCAGCTCCTATTCCAGCCACCTCTTTGCTCTCCTGAAGCTGCAGCACCAAATTTCTCCTCTCCCCTCCTTGAATCCCGAAATTCCCAGCCCAAAACCAGACTGAGGTGGAGCCAAGTTGCTTCCAAGTAACAAGATTGCTCTGAGATGGAGATGATAACCCAAAATGACCACTGAACTAAATTACCCTCCCTCAATCCATTTGTAATTTAAATCCAATCCTACAGAAGATAAATGCTCCAACCACTCCATCAATCTCTCTCTCTCTAAAGGTCTGTGATGTCCTTGTTTTATGTGAACCCAGGGCATGAAGCCAAACCTGGAGGATTCCACCATTTCTTCTTCTTTTTAGAATTATATAAAAGCAAAGTCAAGGCTTTATTTCCCACAACAGGTCACACCATTTCTCTGCTACTTCACTCTGTGCAGGGTAGAAAATACATCCAGCCCTGCTTAAAAAGCACTGTCATTTTAAACAATCCTGACAATTCCACAGGAGCTCCTGCCCATCACACAGAAATATTGTGAGGCAGCATTAAATGTGTGTAAAACACTTGAGGATCACAGCAATAATTATGTTAACAGAGCTGCCATATAGTGTCACCCTATTAAGCAAGAGATGTGAAATATAAAGTTCACTAACTTCAGCTTTTCCTATTATTAAATCCCATTTCCTTTAATGTCCCATTACATTCAGTTTGTTGACCACCACTGCAATGTAACGATGCCCCCCACAACTTCCCATTTCCTCCTGAGCACAACAGCTCTCTAAAAATTAACTTATTATTCCCATTACTTGTTTTCAAATGGATCTGGTGGCTCATTCATTGTCCTCCAACCCCCCCAGCTCTCAATCTGGCCCCTTCCAAAAAGCAACATATGCTGTGGATAAATCCTTCAAATGGCTCTATTAATAGAGGAGCTGCAGTGACAGCTTTACAAATGGGCAAACTGGGGGCTATTGGATTGTATCATCCTCATTTGGAATGGGAATGCAGGGATGGCTTTGGAGGAACAACTGGAAGCAGCCAGAGGTTTCAAAGCCCCTGGATTTGGTGTGGCAGATTCTGTGAGCCTACAAGAGACAGGATCGGATCAGCTTTGCTGCACCTCTCTGCCACCTTGCTTTTCTCAATCAGACAGCAAAGAGCCTCATCCCTGTCTGTGCCTGTCACTCCAATTAGTCCTGTCTGCCTCGTGCTGCTGACATTCCATTAAATCAGTGGACAGATGGCACAATCCCTCATTAGCATTCCCCTGACTCCTGAGTCTCCGGAGTGGGGACAGCCAGTTAAATCCTGAAAACACACTGGGGGCAAAGGGAACTCCAAACTGAGGTTGTAACTCCAGAGCCCACCTGGAGACAATGCTGGAGTAGCTTGGTGGAGCTCCAGTGATGCCTTAAATAGCTCCCTAGAAACAGAGAGCAGGTAGGAATAAAGGAATAAAGGAGGGATTGATTGGAAAGGCCTTCAGAGGTACACTCTGGGCTCCAGAGGCTCCTGCCTCAGTGCATCCCAACATGGACAAGGACAGCTCCCGAGTTCTTCCCACTTGGATCTCAGCATCAATTCCCCAAGCAGAAGCCAGGCAAGGATGGAATTTGCCCTAGCTTGCCCCCCTCTCCCCAAGATTTCCAGTTTTTTTCCAGAAGGTTTCCAGTTCTTGTTCTGGGTGTCCTTGGAGAGCAAGTTAGAGGTTTTGTTCTGTCTATCTTAGCATAGAGAACAGCACTTAATGAGCTACAGGAAACTTCAGAGTCACACTGGGCAGTGCAGGATTGGAAAAATATAGAAGTTAAAACCTAAGGCATCACCAGGAGAACTTGGGACGAGTTGAGATGTGTCATGGACACCTCAGCTGGGCAGCACAACCTGAGGCACCACCAGGGCAGCGTGAGGAGTGATTCTGGCTGTCCTCTCACAGCAGGTGGATTTTCTGCCATCCAACATGGAGAAAAGGCCAGCAGGGCCAGTTAAACATTCCATAACCTGTGTCTGTGGAAGTATTTGGGGAAACAGAATTCTATGGACAACCCTGTGGAATTCCCAGACTACTTCATTTAACAGCTGGAAATAAAACACCACCACTTCAGAGTGCTCTGGCAGAGCATTAATTCCCTCTGTCCCAGTCAACATTAAGTTGATCCTTCCATGAAGTAACCCTTTTATTCACATTTTAGTCCTGTACCCAAAAACTGTTGATAAAACCTTGAAACACGTGGGATGGAGTAGAAGAACACAGATCCCAGATGATTTCCACACTTTTTTGCCTGACTTGAGAATCAGGATGGGACAATCACAAAATGATTCAGGTTTGAAAAACCCTCTAAGATCATCGAGTCCAACCATTCCCAGCACTGCCAAGGCCACCACTGCCCATGTCCTCACGTGCCACATCCACATGGATTTGAAATCCCTCCAGGAATGGGGGCTCCAGCCCTGCCCTGGGCAGCTGTGCCAGGCTGGATAGTCCTTTCCATGCAGGAATTTTCCCAATATCCACCCTGAGGCTCCCCTGGCCCAGCCTGAGGCTGTTCCCTCTCCTCCTGTCCCTGTTCCCTGCGAGCACAGCCTGACCCCCCCCCGGCTGCCCCCTCCTGTCAGGGACTTGTGCAGAGCCACAAGGTCCCTCCTGAGCCTCCTTTTCTCCAGGCTGAGCTCCTTTCCCAGCTCTCTCAGCTCTCCTGGGGCTCCAGACCCTTCCCAGCTCCATTTCCTTCCCTGGACACACTCCAGCCCCTCCAGGTCTCTCCTGTCATGAGCTGCCCCCAGGATTCCAGGGGGTTCCTCATCAGGGCCAGCACAGGGGACAGTCCCTGCCCTGGGGCTGTGCCCACACTGGGACTGGCACAGCCCAGGGGCTATTAGCCTCTTGCTCACCTGGGCACAAGAGTTTGGTTTTACCCACACTCAATCCCATGGAAAGGACGAGAGAAGAGCAGGGACAACACGAATCCCTCCAGGACACCAAGGTAAGGAATCACACACCCCAGTGGAGCAATGGGAGCACAAGGACTTTCCTTTCTCACCAACCCTGGGCATGCAACACCACAAAGGAGAAAAAAAAGCTTCTCCAGAGCAGCTGTGGCTGCCCCTGGATCCCTGGAATGTCCAAGGCCAGGCTGGACAGGGCTTGGAGCAGCCTGGGATAGTGGGAGGTGTCCCTGCCCATGGCAGGGGTGGCACTGGATGAATTTTAAGGTCCTTTCCAACCCAAACCACATCTGTGGTGCTCAGTTCCAGGTGTTTGCCCAGGAACACAAAGATCCTGTTGACAAAGACCTGCCAGGGTAACAATAATGCAATTCTGAGGTCTACAAATCCAGATTTTGAGATGACAAATCCAGCCAGATGATTTTAACCTACACAAAATTCCAACCTAATCACTTCCATTAGTAAATTGGCTGAAAAACTCAGTTGGGGCACACAAGTATTGCCTTTTAGGAAGGCAAAAACAGTGATCAAAGACCCAGCTGTGCTCCAGGCTGTCCTTAATAAATTCACACCTTGGTCACAGAGCCAGAGCTGCAACCAAAAAATGACTGGAAGTTTTCCCACACGAAGGAATTGAAGGCAAGGAAACACCACCAGGATTTCGTGGCTCCTCTGGAGGGTTGAGAGGAGGCTCAGTGGGCTGTGTTTACAAGGAGGAGTGTTGGCAGGATGTGTTTGGGGAAAACAGAATCAGCTTCCAGAGGAAATAGAGGATCTGGAATTACCTTGGATCATCCACCTCATTTGGCATCCAGGGTCTGGGCCAGGCTAATGAGGAAAATGGATTTGCAACAGCCCTGTGCTGCTGGAGGCAGCAAATTTGGACAAATTGGATGCTGTGCCTCCATTAAGGATCCCATTCCTCTTCTCCAAGGAGTGAAGGCTTTGCTTCAATGGTCTCAACACCACTTTACATTTTATTATTACAAATCAAACCAATTTCACTAATTCCCTGCGTAGTTCCATGCGTGGCTGACATTTTTTTTTTCCCTGAACTCCTGATCTCCAAACCTGGAACGAGGAATTCCTGACAGCTGATGATGTCTCCTGCCCAGACACTTGGCTCCTGTCCACAGAGTGATCCTTACAAATCCCACTTAATTCATCAGCCTCACAGAGCTGCTGCAAAGCAGAGCACAAACACACCAAGGGCTGTTATTTCCTCCTTCTGGGAAGTGCCACTGGATGCTCATGGGTGTGTGCCAGGTTTATTATCCCATAATTGTGGGGCAAAGCTGACACGTGGCACATGGGGAGCAGATCTGGTTCTATCAACGTGGAATTGTGGCAAACGTGGCTGGAAGGACAGAGGAAGGCACATTCTGGCTCTTGGTTACAGATTATCAGATCCAAGGGTCATGTTTTGGTGGGAGTTGAAATTATCTTTACACACAGGCCCAGAACAGACTCGAGTGCAGGGTGTTGACTAGGAATATTCTAAATCCATCTAGAAGAGGCTGCTCAGATGTTTCTGAGGTTTTTGGGGAATTCCATCCCCCAACAAGAGGCACAGAGTGCCTGGCACTGCTCTTGGTGATTCTGCCACTGTCCTCGTCCTCCTCCTGCCACAAATCAGTGCTCGGAAAGGGCCAGGTCCCATCCTTTCCCATGGGAAGGTCACGTGGATGGTGCTTCCCTGCATCTGGGAACTCTCCTGAGGCTTCATGGAATGGTTTGGGTTGGAAAGGAACTGGAAAATCATCTCATTCCATCCCATCCATGGGCAGGGATACCTCCCACTACCCCAGGCTGCTCCAAGCCCCAATGTCCAACCTGGCCTTGGACACTTCCAGGGATCCAGGAGCAGCCACAGCTGCTCTGGGAATTCCATTCCAGCCAGGAATTCCCAATTCCCAATATCCCATCCATCCCTGCCCTCATTCCCTGGCTCCTGTCCCTCTATGCCTTGTCCCCAGTCCTTCTGCAGCTCTCCTGGAGCTCCTTTAGGCCCTGCAAGGAGCTCTGAGCTCTCCCACCACTACACATTGGAAGAGGAAGCCTCCAGTGAAACCTGTCCCTAATTAAGGATGGGGAAGCTCCCATTCCTGACAGGAATGACACTAATTAAGGATCTGGACCAGATGGGCTGATTTAGCAGGATTTTATCCACACTGATCCCAATGGCAGCTCCCTGGTAGCTCCTCTCCCCAGCTCGGAGTGTTCTGGGATGGGATGAGGTGTCATGCTCAGAATGCCAGGATTTTCCAAAGGACACTCCAGAGGCACAGCGCCAGGAAGTCGTTAGCCTAATTAACAGCCTAATTAACTCTTCACTGTCAATGAGAGTTCCTCCTAATCCAGTTACAATTTCACAAACTCAGGGTCAGTCAGAGTTTGTGGTTTTCCAGAGGGATGGCAAAACCCCACAGTTATTGGTTTATGAGGATTTTACAGCACTGGCGGTGGGAATGCTTCCAGTCTGAATTCAGAAATATCCCTGCAAATAAAGCCTCATGTTTGTGTTTATATTCCTTCAGGGCATGATAGAGCTCTGAAAGAGGCAGAAATAAATCCTGGGAACCACCAAGATATTCAGCAGTGATCTGAGAAAATACGAGTGAGTTTTTCTGATATAAACCCTGCCTTTGTGGCCACCTGCACTGTAAATTGTGCTCAGTTTCCCCACATTCTCTCCTCACAACTCTCAATTCTTTTCAATTACTGAAAAGAGGAAAAAAAATATGTGTACAGTGTAGCACTGCAGCTTCATGGATATGATGGATGTTGCAGCAGTTTTAGTTTGGATTTTTTCCATGAATTTTTATCGCCCTGTGCTGTAAAAACTGCACCAGGAATCCTAATACTTGTCCTAACTCATCCAGCCCTGTGTGAATCATTTCAGTCCTCTGCATTCCATCTTTTCCCTCTAACTAATAGTGCTTGAACACTGTGAATAATTTACTATTCAGCCAAATTTATGATTATGCTGATTCTTTTCCTTGTAAAGAAATACATTTTCAGAATATATTGATTTCAGCTGGAGGTGTTCCAGGTTGGATGGAGCTTGGAGCAACCTGGGATAGTGGAAGGTGTCCCTGCACGTGGCAGGGGAGTAAAATGAGATTATTTTTCAGGTTTTTTCCTTTTAATGGGATGTTTCAGCCTTCAGCTGATGAATTTAAACCTCTGTGATGTCATTTAATTACAGAATTTAGAGAAGAAAGCTGAACACAGATGGAATGCCAACCTCTGCCACATTCCTCAGGGGAGCAGGAAGAGGAATCCAAGAGCTCCTTTCTCCTTGGATTTCCCCCCTTTAACATCAGCATGCAGCACTGAGCCCCAATGAAATAATACCTGAAGATTGGTCTCCTCTCAGTTCCTCCTTCTCTATATTTATCTACACCCCCATGCTCTTATCAATGAAATCATAATTGCACCGATAGCAGTGCAGCAGCCAAGGTGCAGCAGCAGATGGGCCCCTGGAAAATGTTAAATAAACCCAAGATTCTGCCAATTCGAAGAATTCTGGGGTTTATAAATATTTCTTTTCGTATCACAAACGCAACATTATTTGAGATAGGCTCTACCTAAGTAGTTAGAGATCAGCTTATCTTTGAAAGCTGAGGGATTTGGGAGATGTGCAGTTTGCAGGAGGAGTTTGAGAGAGGAGCAAGAAGTGGGAAGAAAGAGGAGAAAAAGTGAGGAAAAAAGGGGAAATGGCAGAATGACAACAGAACATTTCTGGTCAGTGGTTGTGGAGAAAAGAAGGGAGGAGGAAGAAAGGGCTCAGGGAAGAGACACCTTTGGCATTTCCAACAGATCCATCACCTGTGGAGGGGTCTCAGAAATCCCTGAATTTGTCCAGAGGCAGCACTGAACAAAAACAGGAACAGAAGGAAGGAAAATCCCAATAATCATCAAGAGGTTCCATCCAGCAGTGAGCACAAAGCACAGTCCCCCAACACTGTGGGTGTTAAAGCAATGGGGATAATTATGGGATGTGAGCTTGGAGTGATGGGATGGGGATTGAGGAGACAGGATACAAAATACAGAATGTGTAACTCCATAGGAGAATGGTGTGGGAAGCAAATTCTAAAAGTGATTAACAGCATTTACCACAATTAGTTGAAAATTGAGGACAGCAGAGATCAAGGATACTCTGATAAAAGGAAAAAAATGGAAAAATTTAAAATCAGTTAAGGAAATCAGCCTAAACTCTGAGCCCTAGACCTGTGGAGGACCTAAGGAAAAGAAAATGGATTTGGTTGGAGGTTTTAATTAAAGAAATAGAAAAGAAAACCTTCTGTGTTTCTTTACCCATTTCATTCATCCCTGCCTTAGGATCAGGGTATGGAACATGGAAAAGTAATGGATTTATATCTCAACAGATGCAGGCAGCATTAAAAAGGCCCCAATCTCCATCCAAAACCATCCTCATCACTCCTTGGATTTACCTCATGCTGACAGTGGAGCAGGGTCTGAATGAAGTCAAGAAAAGTTAATTAAAAATTAATAATATCCCTCATACTTGATCCCTCCTGCTGCACTCTTCTTTCACCTCCTTCGTTTGCCACGACCTCGAAGAACTGAGCACCCAAAAATTAAGTTAATGAGAAAAAAGGCAGGAAAAGGCATCCTCAAGAATAAACAAAGATTCTTTCCATTATTCCATCTGACCAGAAAGTGGTCATGTGATTTAAAAAAGTGAAACTTTTCTCAGCACTTGGTCACATTTCAAAGGCTGCTTGGAAAGGATGGAAGAAGCATTGGGAAGAGACAACTTGCACTGTCCCAGCTTGCTCAGAGCTCTGTCCAGAGCTCTGGAACATTCCATAAAGTTACCTTCTGTCAGTCCTGAACTTCTCCAAGGAATTCCTCTGCTTCCCAAACTGGGTTTCTTTAGTGAATAAAGACTTCTATGAAGGTGAAAGCACCAAAGCAGGAGGAAAAACCAAGATCCTTGAAGCCATTCCTGACCTGCAGGGTGGTTCTACATGGCCTGCACAAACCCTGAGGGAGTTTCCCTCTTCGTACAATTTGGGCATGAACTCCTTTCCAAAATATCTTATGGATTAGTGATTATTAGGAAAATAAATGGATGGATGAAAGCCAGACAAGGATCCCATAGAGCACAGATGCCCAAAATAAACAACCAAGCAAAGATAGAAGTCTGGAAGATCCAGCACTGCCAAGGCCACCACTGCCCCATGTCCCCAAGTGCCACATCCACATGGATTTGAAATCCCCCCAGGGATGGGGACTCTCTATTGCCCTGGGCAACCTCTCCCAGTGTTTTTCCCATCTCTTCCAGCCCTTTCTACGATGAATACCAGCAAAAAATAGATGTAAAATATCTTGCTTTATTTATTTTCCAAATAAACCCCGAAGTGGACGACGATGACAAAGTACAGGGGATGAGAGGATGTTGAGCAATGCCCAGAAAATAAATTTCCAGCTGCTGTTTTTGTTACTTAGATTTAAGAAATAAAAACCCCTCACATAAAGGATTGTAAGTTGGAGCTATTGAGAAACCAGAGACAAAATGTAAAATTCAGCAGCATCGAGTAAACTATTACAAAATGTCAATTTATAGACAAGCATGTTAAATATTCTGTCTTCAAGCTTTTCTGCTTGCACAGTGAAAGTGGCAACTGGATATAAATTTCAAGCAGAAACTTGCATCCTGCAAAACCAAAAGTACAATGCAACTTTGGAATGGAAATTTTGACTCCAAAGGTAATTTCCCACTTCCAGAGCTCACTAGTGCATGAATTATCCTCTCAGGGATGTGTAAATAGGATTTGTTTGATTGCTTTATCAGCCCTCGGTTATATCAAATCTTCTGGAGCAGTGGGAGACATCCCAGGGCTGTTTGGAGATTCCTTGTTGGAAGACACAGTGGGGGCAAAATCGTATCACTCCTATGGAGGAGCAGGGCCTGGCCATGAAATCATAATTAATGTCACAGCAATCTACTCAGAAATCTCTGAAGCAGCCAGGACGGGGATAAATTCGACACAAAATATTGTCAGGATTTTATTTAAATGAGCTTTGAAAAAGTCTGACATGACAGGAGCAATATTAGAGCCTAATAAGGGATTAGATGGAGCAATTACAGCAGAATTTGATGCAAAAAGACACAAAGTTTGTCACCATCGCTGCTCTGAAGTCACAGCTCCAAGTGATCCTGAGCTGCAGGACACTTGCTAAGAGTTGTGGTTTTCCTGAGTGCTGAGAAATCCAGCAAGGTGAATTTTCCTACTCTAAGTCCTAAAATTCCTGGGAAAGAGTCTCCAATTCAGCATCTGGCAGATCCAGCTGGGATTTCCTAGGTTACTGCTGAATTCCCAACCACACCAAGAACCTCCCTCACTCTGGGATTCCTCCACTTAGGCTGTGAGAGGAAACTGAGGGTGAGGAGTTCCAGATTCACAGAACTGAACTCCCTGAGTTGGACCCACAAAGGTCATCAAGTCCAACTCTTAAATGGACCAAAAGAACTCTCTGAGCACCCTGATGGCACCTTCAGAACATCAGCTGGAGACAACTTTGTCCCACCAAACCTCAAGGGCAGCAAACAAACCAACAAAGAGAAAGAACTTGGAAAGTCAGGAGAAAACCAGGAATGACACAAACCCAGGGAAACTCCCTCAGTTATGAAATTCCATCATCAGACTTTGCTTCAAAGGACTTCCAAGTGCAGTATGGAGCTGAGCAAAGGCCAATACATCCATAAACAGGTGACCAAGCTGGAAATTCCTGGCTGGGAGGATGGGGAGGGACTGGGATGGAATTCCCAGAGCAGCTGTGGCTGCCCCTGGATCCCTGGAAGTGTCCAAGGTCAGGCTGGATGGGGCTTGGAGCAGCCTGGGATAGTGGATGGTGTCCCTGCCATGGAGCTGGAACCAGATGGGCTTTAAGTTCCCTTCCAACTCATTCTGTGATTTATTGAGATAAAAATGAAGTGGGAAGAGAACTTGGTTCTACATTGCAGCTGCTCTGAAGCCAATTTTCCTGAAACACCACAGCAAGCACCAGGAATTGCTGGGAATGAGGATTTCCAGAATTCCATAAGAGCTTGCAAGAGTGAAAACACAATTACCTCCTTCCTAGAACCTGACCTACATGTGCCAGGATAATAATAATGGAGGAGAGGAGAGGAGAGGAGNAGAAGAGAAGAGAAGAGAAGAGAAGAGAAGAGAAGAGAAGAGAAGAGAAGAGAAGAGAAGAGAAGAGAAGAGAAGAGAAGAGAAGAGAAGAGAAGAGAAGAGAAGAGAAGAGAAGAGAAGAGAAGAGCACCCCTGGAAAAGTCATGTGGGTTCAGGTATCTCCCAGTTATTATAGGGAACCCTGAGAAGGAATCCTTGAGAAAGGCTGGAGATGGGAGGAATTAGGAAATATTCCAGGAAATCATATCCCTTTCACCACACCAAGCCCAGCAGGAATTCCAGCCCTGCCCACGGCATGTGGGAAAGGCTCTGTTAAGTGTCAAAGCACCTCCTCGGATATTCACAGTTAATCCTGGCAAACCATTCCAATTAGGGAAGGAGGGGGAGGCAGCTCTTGTGTCCCTCACGTTTCCAGCCTGGATGAGGCCTGACAGCCCATGATTGCTGCAGACAGCCCCTAATTAACTGTCATTAGCAAACACATGTCAGGGCCCCGGGCCGGTGCTGGATCTGCTAATTTACCTCCAGAATATTAAAAATCTGCCTTGAAACAAGCTGGTGAACGAATTTTGTTGTCTTATTAAACATTCCCTACCTCCCCAATTCGTAAATCCTCCTGTTTGGCAGACAGTGTTTGGAATAAAAGATGGATTAAAAGGGTTTCTTTTCTTCCTCCTTGCTGTAGGCAGGCCTAAGGAGAAGGATTAGAACACAAACACAGGGGAAAGTGGGAGCTCTGCAGAATCAGGAGGTGATGAATGAAACAATTCTATCCAAACAACCACAATTAATGTGGAGCTGAGTTTTGTGGAGCACCCTGCACAGTCAAGACCTTCGTTCTGTCTTATTTTTATTACTTAGAGCAGGCTTAAATTAATCTAGCTCCATTTCTGCAAGCACATGGGGGAGCACAGTGGAGGAGCTGGATGGAAACCTCTTCATGGAATTCCTGGTGACCTCGAGCCCTTTGCTGCACAAAGTCACCCAAAGGAAGACGATTTTATGGATTCAAGTATGAATTTTAGGGGTTAAAAGGGACACAGATAATTCTTCCCCGTGAGGGTGGGGATAGAATTCCCAAAGAAGCTGTGGCTGCCCCTGGATCCCTGGAAGTTTTTCAGGCCAGGTTGGACATTGGGGTTTGGAGCATCCTGGGCTAGTGGATGGAACTGGATGATTTTAAGGTCCCTTCCAACCCAAACCATTCCATGATTCTTTGATATCTGTTTTAGCCCTTCATTCAACTGCTGTGGACGCTTGTGATGCCCTGAGAAGTTTTGACCTCGTTGCCAACTGCTCTGAGATTCATTTAATGACTCCCTCCTGAGGCTACCATCAGCAAGATTCCAAAGAAATCTTTATTTAACTTTTCCTTCCTGCTGAAACACTGAAATATTCTCATCCCTTTTCCAGGTGGACAGAAGTGCAAAGGGACTCAGGGGCCACGTGATGTTTTTCATACAACCCATGGGAGACAAACACATGGAGGTAAAGCAGAATCCTCTGATGAACCAGGTGGGTTTGGGGAATTTTGGGAACTGGTTCACATCCCTGAGATGCTCCTTGTGTGGGAATGCAAAGGGACTGATGACAGGAAATGATTCCTGAAGCAGATTCCCACTAATGGCCACTTCCAGCACTTCTCATTAACATCATTATTGATTCTTCAACTTCTCTGTATTTTCTCCTGTGATTCTTCAATTTCCTTTTTTTTTTCACCCTGTGACTTTTCAATTACAATACCCAACAGTGGCCTCGTGCCCTTTGTTCTGCAGAGAGGAGTAACTCCCTCATTTCTGTAAAATGCCCATTTCCCAGCACATTTTCAGTGGTGATTATGAACAGACAAGGTGCATTTGGAACATTTGCTCAGCAAAGCATTTCGGGCCATGCCGTGGAAGCACTTTGCAATTCTTGATGGTTTCACTCCTCTGTTCACAAAGTTTCTCAGTCACAGAGCAGAATTCAAATAAAAAATGCCAAAATTGGATGGACAATAACCATGAGCCAAGTTCTGAATTTGTCTTTTTAAATAAAATCTTCCTGCTGATTTTGTGGCAGAGTTGAAAACAACTGCAATTAGTGAGTGTTTAAGATGAATAGATTGGCTTGTGTGTAAATTACAGAGGACTCCAGGAAAGTTTGCATTTCCTGCCCAGTTTCATTTCAGAGTTTATGAAGGCACTGAAGGGCCTTGGAGGCTCAACACCCTCACTAATATTCTGCTCCTCTGCTGATCAAGTTCTCATTCAACACCACATTCCTTGAGAAACACAAAGAAACATCCCCAACCTTCCTGGGATGTTTGAAATCCTCCCTATCTCCCTCCATAATCCTGGCCTTGTTTATATTTTCCTTCAGGAGAATTATTTCCTCCATCTGCTCCTCCTGGAGGAGTTGCTTCCTCCTTTACTTGCTGTCCCAAGGTTCCCAACTGAAAACATTTATTTGGTTCCCCCAAAACACCAAACACATTTGGCAGAATTGATCAGCGACTCAAATTAAGCAACGACCTGCAAAAATCAAAGCCCTAAAAATTTGTCAGATAGGGAGAGAGACGACCCAGATGGGTGTGGGTGTGTGGACATACACAAACCCTACTCAGAAATAACAATCCTTGGTTATTAACTCCCTTCAGGAACAAATTAAAGATATTTATGGCATCGCTTTTCTTTCTATTTTAGGGACTGAACAGAAATTTTCCCCCTGAGTGGACACAGCATTAAAACCCCAACAGGGCTCTGGTAATGTGTTTATAGTTCTTTGCATTTTAAAAAAATTAATTAAAAGCTTGGTAAAAGGTCAGAAGTTGCACAGGGCTACATTTTTTAGCATGAGAAAGCAGTCTCCTTCCAAAGCCTGAAGACAAATGTATTTTTTCTTTGTCAGACAGAAAAAGGTCTTGGAAGGTGATAAATAGCAGAGCTGTCCAATTTTGTAATCCAGTCAGAAAAAATAGACAGCTTTGTGCTGAGGTACAAATCAAACCAGCTTTTTCTTTCTTTGCTTAATCACCAATTAAAAATGCAATATATTATGTGAAGTTTCAGGTAATCTAAATTGAATTTCGTTCACATTAAAGAAGGCAACCTCTCATTTGACAAAAATGGAGCAACTATTCTTTTGGAGAGCCCATGGAATGAGTAATTTAGTTTCACTGGGAAGTGTGTGGCTTCTCAGAGAAGAATTACACTGCTGATTGTGTTAAGCAAATAATAATTAACACAAGTACATACAGCTCTAATTAGCGAGGAACTTAATTAAACAAATACACCAACACAGCACAATGCATAACAAAGTAATTGTACAGTGCCTTGCAAACGTGGTTTATACTTTTACACGGTGATTAAAGGAAAATTTTGGGTGGAGAAAAGCAGAAATCAAACTCTGCCCAGACCCTCTGAAATACACAGAGCATGGAAAATGATGTGGAATTCCCTGCACTGTTTGGAATTCCCTGCACTGCCTGGAATTCTCTGCATTGTCTGGAATTCCCTGCACTGCCTGGAATTCCTTGCATTGTCTGGAATTCCCTGCACTGTCTGGAATTGCCTGCATTGTCTGGAATTGCCTGCATTGTCTGGAATTCCCTGCACTGCCTGGAATTCCCTGCATTGTCTGGAATTCCTTGCATTGTCTGGAATTCCCTGCACTGCCTGGAATTCCTTGCATTGTCTGGAATTCCCTGCACTGCCTGGAATTCCTTGCATTGTCTGGAATTCCTTGCATTGTCTGGAATTCCTTGCACTGTCTGGAATTCCCTGCACTGTCTGGAATTCCCTGCATTGTCTCACCCCTGTCTATTTTCTACGACATGGAAGAGCTGTGCACAAAAATTTTTAACAGTTCTGGGTTTTAGGATTCCGAAGGAAAATTCCTGTTTCCTTAAATTAAAACAATATAAAAGTTCAACTTGTCATCTCTAACCTTTTATCTTGTTCTGACAGCATGGAAAATGCACCCTGATATGAAGGGATGGAGTTGGGGAAGAGTTGAAGTTGGAGGATTGTCCAAGACCATGTCCAGGTTGGTTTTTGGGGATCTTCAGGGATGAAAATCCCACAACCTCCTTGGGCCACCTTTCCCCCACAGGAAAAAAAGCTTTCTTGATGTTCACAGAATCCCAGGATGGCTCAGGCTGGAAGGGAGCACAGTGAGATCATCTGCTCCCAGCTCCCTGCTCTGGCACAGAATTGCACTCAGATAACTCTGGGAAATCTCCAGGGGAGGAGATTCCACACCCTCAATCAATTCCAGAGCTCGGTCACGGCACAGGAAAGAAGTTTTTCCTCATGTCCAGGTGGAATTCTCTCATGTTGAAGTGGAATGTGATGAATTTCATCACTGATTCCAATCCTGCTGTACCAAACATGGAAAACTTGAATTTTCCAATCATTTTCTCTTTGACAGTCAGCAAGCCTGGAAGGATTGCATGAAGAAGGATTCTCCCATCCTCCTTCCATCATGGTGTAGGACAATTCCCAAGGGATTCTCAGTGCTTGGACGAAAAATATCTCCAACCACCCCAAAAAAACTTGGAGAGTTCCCTCACAAAGACCACCATGACCAACTGGAAGTGGTTTATTCCAGAAAAAAATAACAGTTTTATCCAAAGCACACCTCTGGGTTTTCCCACAAATCCCTGGAGTTAAGGAGAGGTTTGTCAATGCTCCAAGTCCTTCACACCAAGGTGTGGAAGTTCCTACACCTGCTCTACTCCCAGCTCGTTCTCACTCTCCCCAGGGGTTTTATCCATCCCTGTGTCTGTGAGGAGAGAGATGAAGGTACAAAATTCATCCCAAATTCCCAAAAAAACCCTCCCATTGTCCCTGTGGAATGGACTCCAGGGAATTCAGCATCACTGGTGAGTTATCCACAGTCTGCAGGAAGATCCTCCCCTCCCAAATATTCACTAATATCTGGATGGACACACCTTGACCATTGGCACCAACACAGATCCTCTAGAGAGGAGAACAAACCCTTTTTAAACCCTTTTTGTTTGTTCTCAACCCATTTTTTTCCATACCAGTTGCATCCTCAATCTTTTAAGGTTGTAATTTCCTCCTAAATAATTTATACATCAACGAGGATTTTTGCCCTGTTTTTGTCTCTGTATAAATGTTTTCAGCCAGCACAGATTTATTTTTAATCAGTAAAAATAAAGGAAAATGAATAGGGGGAAGCTCTTTATGACTGAGGAGTCGTGGGCATCTTTGAAACAAAAATGCAACACCTCAACTGCATCTTTAATATCTTTTATGAGTCTGTCTCTGAAGCAGCAGCAGAAGTGTTGATAGATCCTAATTAAACCAATTCATCTGTGGAACTTTGCAATGCTTGGACTTTTTCCAGGAGGGCTCCTTGGAGCATCTTTTTTTCCATTCTCTATCTCTTCCTAAAATTTCTGAGGTAAACAACAACAACAAAAATGATAATTCCTTTCTCGACACTCTACAATCACTGAAGGTTGAGGCCCCAAAGGGTTTTTTTTCTTGATGTTAAACTCTGTGTTTGTCAGTCCTGTTCTCAGCCTGCAGCTCCTCACCACCATTCTGCTCTTTATTATTTCTTAATTTATTATTTGTATTACTGTGGTGCCTGCAGGCTTTGAGGAGCACTGATTTAGCCACGGTTTTCCTTTCCTTTCATTTTTTTTATTGCATTTCTGGATGATAAACTGGAAGGTGAGGGATTCCTGCTGGCTTAAAATCCATGGAATAAGGACCACAGGAACTCAGGGTGTCATTTGGAATTGCAGGCACTGAGTTTGCTCAAGGTTCTGGGGGTGCTTTCCCACCATGGGATGTTTTTATTATCCTCTGTCACAACAGAAGCACTTCCTTGTCAAAGACCTTGAGATCTGGAGAGGGAAAGTTGCTTTTTTCATTTACTTATAAACTTGGGGGTTTTTGTGGTTTTGTATTTTGGCCCCATGTGTCATGTCAGCATTTATATTTGTGATCAAAAGACCAGAGAATCTATGAAGAATTTAATGAAATTAAAGGTTGCTGTCCTCAACTAAAAGATCCCAAACACCCCAGAAAACTGAAGGAAAAGATGGACACACTTATCCCAAAGCCAAAGACTCTAGAAATTGTTGTTCCAGTTGTGTTACATCCACAGAATCCAAAAAAAGCTGAGTCTTAACAAAATTCATCTCCAGGAAACCACCCTGGTCCCAAAGAACTTGGTCTTAAGGAGTTCAAATCCAGAAATGAGGATTATGGAGGTATTTTCTAATTCATGGAATCACAGAATTGGTTGGAAAGGACCTTTAAAGGTCCAACCCTCCTGCCTTGGGCAGGGACATCTTTATCAAGATCAGGTTGCTCAAAACCCCAACCAATCTTGAGGGAAAACCTAAAGGAACTTGGTCTGGGGGAAGAAAGGAAACCTTGCAAATAAAGCCCCTAAAGCAATGAGATATTAAACAATAGAGAATTTATCTGAGGCATAATAAATACTCCCAATAAAAGTAATAAGTTGGGCAATACACACACAGGTGCAGCTGTTTAATCAGTGCTGGTTTCTAGGGAATCTTCTCCAATTCAATTCAAACAGCAGCAGAAATGGGATATAAAACTCTCTTATATGGTATTTTAATATGGTATTAGACAGGCCAAGCAGCTTATTCAGCATTCTCACCACACCAAGATTCAGCCTCTATCCCATCCAATGGAAATAGAACCTTTGGAAGATATTTTCTTTCCCCCACCTTAATCCCATCCTTAAAAAAACCCTAAACTTCAGATTAAACTACAGAACAAGTTCTATGCAGCAACACAAACTGAATCAATATCCAAAATAAACCAATCTGCCTCAGGTAGATCCCAATTTCGATTTTATTGACTTGGGTGAACAATTGTGACTCATACCCAGAATCTGGGGGGCAAAGTGCACATTTTGGACAAAACCCCAAATGTTTTTTGGGTTCTGTGTGCAGAGAGGGAATTCCCTCTCCATTCTTGGCCTGGACTTGTCCTCTCCTGTTTCTGCTGGAGTTGGGAACTTGCCCAGATCCAACCCTTCCTAACAGAAGCCACTCAATATTTTTATTTCACTCTGCTCCTGCAGAAGTTTCTGCTCTTTCCAAGAACTTTTCCAAGAACCACCAGAATCAGCCACAGTTACCACAGGGGAAACTCCAAATGAGGTCAGTGTGACAACATTAACCCCTCTCATTAAAACTTCATTAATTTCCCAATAAAACTCTTCCCTTATATCCCATTTGCCTTTTCCACAGCTGCACCTCCTTCCTCCTTCTCTGTTGTTTCCACCTCACTCCACAACCTCCTTTTCCTCTCACTTTTCCTTCTGTCAAAGCCTCTGCAAAAAATTCTGAGCTGCTTAAAAAGAGCAATAAAATGTTATTGCGTTCAATAACTTCCAGCAGAATCAAATCTTCTTTCGGAAAGAATCTAATTCTGAAGCCAGGATCCACCACCTTCCCTGCAAAGCACAATATATTGGGAGAAAAACCAACCTCAGCCAGGCTAAACTGGGATTTTAACACTTGCTTATCCTGGGAGAAATCTCTGCCACGGAATTGAACACAGGAAAATGCACAGAGGATTTCTGGGATGGTTGTTCAGCCTTTTGTTTTACCTATTGTGAGCAAACAGATGATCAGAGACTGGGATAAAAGGCTTTTTCTCTGGATAAAAGATGATTTCTGGAGCGATGGAATAGGGCTGATCAGAGGAAATCCAGCTGCAGCAGCGAGGAAGGGTTTGTATAACGGATTATAAAACCTTAATGCATTATAAACAAACAGAAAAGGAGTTTAGTTTGGCTTGCAGGAGTTCAGGGCAGCGTGGAGAGACATCAGCAAGTCAAAGCAGCAGTGGCATTACTGAGGGATCAAACAGAAACACCTGAATTTTGGGGTATTTCGCTTTTTGCTATTAATAGCCTGGCTAAACAAGTTCTAGCCAGGTTTTTGTAAGGAAAATAGGAATTTGCAGGAATTTTTGCTCAGCAGGGTGGTGACATCTGCGAATCTGTGCTGATGCAGTTTGATTCCAGTGCCCCAAGTCCTCACCCATGTGGGACAGGGAGCTCTGTGAGGCACATCTGCAGGGTTGTGTCCAGCTCTGGGCTCCTCAGGACAGGAGCTGCTGGAGTGGGGCCAGAGCAGGNCACTTTCATATCAACAGAAGTTCACCAACCAGAGCCCAGCCAAGGATGTGATTTCCCCCAAGCTTGCCCCCCTCTCCCCAAGATGAAGGTTTGCAGTTCTTGTTCTGGGTGTCCTTGAAGAGCAAGTTAGAGGTTTTGTTATGTCTATCTTAGCATAGAGAACAGCACTGAACAGCTACAGGAAACTTCAGAGTTACACTGGGTAGTGCAGGATTTGAAAAATATAAAAGTTAAAACCTAAGGCATCAGATATCCAAAGGGAGGGTGCCAAGAGCAGGGCCTGGCAGTGGCACCAGAGGAACAGGCAGGGACTGATCCCAGGGAGTTCCACCTGGGCATGGAGCAGAACTTCTGCCCTGGGCAGTGCCTGAGCCTGAGCAGAGCCAGAGGGAGGTGGAATGTCCTCCCTGGGGTTATCCAAGAACATCCCGTGCCCTGTGCTCTGGGATGGCCCTGCTGGAGCAGGGAATGGGACCAGATGATTCCCTGTGGTCCTTCCATCCTGCCCCATCCCCACAGGGATCCTGTGAAAGCACTCTGCAGCCCCTGGGTGACCAATTTCCAACAGCCACGTATCTTTGGGAAGAATCCATCCCAAGCTGAGTGCCTTGCTTGGCAACTGTGAGCTGAGTTTTTAGTGGATCTTAGAGAAATCACAGCAACGAGCTTGAAAAAAGCAATTTCTTCTTAAGCCTCTTGAGCTGTAACACTTCTCCATTTCTAAAGGGAACATTTGTAGGTTCCCAGGAAAAATTTGACAAAGAAATATGAGAAAGATGTTTTGATAGGGTATTCTCCTTGGCCAATGAAAAAGCTTTATCTCTGTTTGTTTCCATATATTGTGGGACACTGTGCTGTTCACAGAGACACAGAGAGACAATCTCTGTGAGCAGCTGCTTGCCAGAGAGAGAAAAAGCTTTCTTGCTTTTTGCTTCTGCATTTTCTGCATCTTTATTTGCTTGCATGAAATGAAATGAAATGAAATAAAATGAAATAATAAACCTAAGCCTTCTGTATTTGAAAATCTATGAATGGAGTCTTTTGTGGAGAAGGCCCCAGCATTAGGGCTTCATTGTTCCCACAGGGAATGAAGAAAAATCTCTTTTTACCAGGAGTCACACAGATAAAAAAAAGGGGTGATGGGCACAAGTTACTCCTGGGGAGATTTTGGTGGGACACAAGGGGAAAATTCTTGTTGAGAACAAGCAGCCACTGGAACAATCTCCCCAGAGATGGGAATTTCAAGACTGGGCTGGACAGGCTGCTGGACCACCTTGTCCAGGCTGTGCTTTGCCAGGAAAGGTTGGACCTGATGATCCTCGGGGGTCTCTTGCAACTCAGGATTTTTGTTTCTATGATGAGAGTATTTCCCTCAGTAATGAATTGCAATTAATAAGGATGGCAAATCCAAGCAGGAGATGAGAGGCAGGAATGCCACAGCTTATTTGAGGCTCCCTGTTTGCTCTGTCACCATCAGGGCATCCCAAAGACCTCACATTTCCAGAATGTTTTCAGTCATAATTTGGTGCAGCCATTTCAGGCTGTAGCTACAACCTGAAATGATTGAATTCCAACAACAACTAGACTAAAACTGATTAATGACACATGGTTGGGATGGAGAAGCAAGAAAATCCTTCAGGGGAGCAGCTGAAGGAGTTTTTTTGGTCAGCAGTCAGGCCAGCACAACAATCTCCAGCACCTTCCCGAGGCACTCTGGATGTTGGTCTGAAGAGGGAGAATTTGCCACCTGGAGGAAACAATATTCCTGCTTCCAGACCTACAACCTTCTAGATGTTGTGTGGTTTTGGATATTTCCTTTCAAAGCTCTTTGAAAGAAGCTCTTTCAAGGGAGAGCAGTGTATAAAAGGAACGAGAGCATTTACAAGAGGACATATTGTACAAAGGACTGGGCTGGAATTTAATCCCAATATCCTCTGTGCCTTGAATACATGATGTTTTCACTCCTTGCAGCACTTACAGGTGGCTCATAAAAAAAGAGAGAAGGGCTTTTTCCACAGGTAGATAGGGACAGGACATTGGGGAATGGATTTAAATTGCCAGAAGGAATTCCTGGCTGGGAGGGTGGGAAGGGGCTGGGCTGGAATTCCCAGAGAAGCTGTGGCTGCCCCTGGATCCCTGGAAGTGTCCAAGGCCAGGCTGGACAGGGCTTGGAGCAGCCTGGGACAGTGGAAGGTGCTGCAGTTGGAACTGGGTGATTTTAAGGTCCCTTCCCACCCAAACCATTCCATAATTCCTTTGTCTCCATGGTCAATGTGACAGAGGCGTGCAGAGGATAAAAGTTCACCAGGTCAAACCATTCCCAAATCCCCCATTTTGTTATTACCACGTGAAACTCCAGGAAAAACCTTTGCAAAAATGTTCTGATGCAAAGTTATGGCTGTGATGGGCTCAGCTCCTTGAGCTGGGAAGGTAAATGTGGCAAGGGAACAACAGCACTTGCACAAACTCCTTTCCACATCAAAGGGGAATCGCTGGAGAGGAGCTTGAAAGGGCTTCATCCACGCCCTCACTAATGCAAAGAGCACAACAAAGCTTTGGTTCAGCCTGGCCACAAAATTAACAGGGAAATAGCAGAGACTGAGGTGGCTTTGAAACCTGATTTGCATGAAATAGCCACTCCAAAAGGAGGCAAAAGCTGCCAAGCACTAATGAAGATAAAGCAGCTCCATTGGAATGATGCTTTTAAGTGAATCCCCCTGGGGCCCCCTGCCCCTGCAGGTCCTGCTCGGGGGTCTGGGGGGGAAAGGCTCCTCTGGGGACAAACCAACCTGGGAGATTTGTACCAGGTGAACTCTGATGGCTCAGGAGAACATTGGTGACCAAATCCCAGCCCTGGAGGTGTTTGGCCATCCCTGGAAGTGCTCAAGGCCAGGTTGGATGGGGTTTGGAGCCAACTGGGATAGTGGAAGGTGTCCCTGCCCATGGAAGCTGTCCCTGCCCATGGAAACTGTGCCTGCCCATGGAAGGTGTTCCTGCCCACGGCAGGGGCTGGGATTGGATAATCTTTAAGGTCCTTCCAACCCAAACCCTTCCATAAATCAGTGCTTGGTCCTTCAGACGCCCATGAAGCCAAACCTCATGGTAGGAAAGTTTAAATTGGGGTTAAACAGTCCAAAGTCAAGCTCAGACCACATGGAACCAGCAGCAAGGGCCTCACCTCCAAACACTTTAATCTCTCGATTTATCCAAATCAAGATTAATTCCTTGTGGGAACTGAGTCTCCCTCAGAACATCAAAAGGAACCACAAATTTCTGTCATCATTTCAATGACAGCTCAGGATCTCATTTTATTTTCATGTGCTCGGAGAAACTTCTCATTCTTAGCACAAAAACTGATGTTGTTGTTTTTTATTTTCAGTTTAAAACCCGACAGATGAGAATTGGACTTGGCATCAAGACTGGGCAACAAGAGACTTTCAGAGAGAACAACTTTGAACTTGTGTCTGTTGGTCAACAGCAAAGATGATCCTAAAGGGAATTGGGAGGAACTTTTAGGATCTTGAGATCAATGGCCACAATACTACAAAAATATTGGCCAGGATTTCTTTGTGTGGCTCATCTGGGCCATCAACAGCCAAATATTTGGCAAATTTTATCTCAAAATAAATATGTAACTAAATTTTCAGGACAGCGAGAAGGGCCCATTTTTTTTTTCCATTTATTAAAAAGCAGCTCAGGACATGAGGTTTGGCTGATTCTCGAGGTTTTCAGACCAAGGGAAGAAAATTGAGGGCAGCAATTATGTGACAATCTTACAATTCACACGGAGCCACTGTCACACCTTGGATGTCACCTTTGAAGGGTTCAGTCTGTTAATGGTCTTGAGAGTAGGGGAGGGAGGGAGGGGGCAGCTCCTTGGGTAAAGTCATTAAAATTCCATGATTCCACCTCCTTTCCCTACGAAGCCATGGTGTGACTCGGCTGACACCAAGCAGGGACACCTGGGTCACCACCATATGGCAGCACAGCAGGAGCACAGCACCAGAACGTGGCAAAATTGAGATTTTTAAAAAGCTGCCTCGGATCCCTGAGACATGACAAAAAGCTTCTGCACATTTGGGGAAAAAAAAAAAAGAAAAGAAAAGAAAAAAAAAATATAAATTTTAGATTTCCCCAGTGACAGCCAAGCTCTAACAGCTCTTTGGGGGCTTTTGCAGGTCCTGGTGCTTTTACAGCTGTGTCTACCAGGACTCCTCAGTAACACTTCCAAATTAATTCCGACACTTCCCACATGAAAAGCAGAACTTTTGGAAACAGGGGTAAAAGGAAGTGTGATAGATTCAACTATTAAAAAAAAAAAACCCCAACAATCCAAGAAATCATCCTGCTGCTTTCTCCCTTTCTCGAGGCTCTTGTGAGATCTCTGGTGGGCAGAAGGTGCTGCTCAGGGCCAGGATGGTGTGGGATCTGTTCTGGTTCCTCTGGATGCAGGAATAACATTTCCACAGCCTTGAAAGGATGGAGGGAAAGGCTGGAAAGGGCTCAGATCCCCTCTGGAAGGAGCTCAGATCAGCCTGCCCCTCTCCAGCACAGCTAGTTTGGGAAAGGACACTCAAGAGAGACCTTTTATTGAGCCCCAGGGTAGGAAGTGAAGTTATGGAGAAGGGAAAACTGTGCAGGATCAGATTTTTCTCTCCAGCCACCCAGACTGCTCCTCTGGATGTCTTGTGTCACCTCTCCAAGCGAGGCAGGATCTGGGTGGCAAAGGTGGCACCTGAGGTTCTGCCCCCAGCCCTGCTCTGCACCATCTAAGAAGGCTCTGTTAGTACAGCAATGGAGATCTCATCCCTCATCCCTCATCCCTCATCCCTCATCCCTCATCCCTCATCCCTCATCCCTCATCCCTCATCCCCAGCCTGGATTCCCAGGCTGAGCAAAGTGAAGAATTGATGCCTTAGGTTTTAACTTCTCTATGTTTCCAACCCTGCCCTGCCCAGTGTCACTCTGCAGTTCCCTGGAGCTCGTTCAGTGCTGTTCTCTCATGCTCACACACACACAACAAAGCCTCTCCAGCTCTCCAAGGACACCCAGACCCTCCTAGGCCCAACAACTGCAAACCACAATCTTGGGGAGAGGGGGGCAAGCTTGGGCAAATTCCATCCTTGCCTGGCTTCTGCTTGGGGAATTGAGGCTGAGATCCAAGTGGGAAGAACTCGGGAGCTGTCCTTGTCCATGTTGGGATGCACTGAGGCAGGAGCCTCTGGAGCCCAGAGCGTACCTCTGAAGGCCTTTCCAATCAATCCCTCCTTTATTCCTTTATTCCTGTCTGCTCTCTGTTTCTAGGGAGCCATTTAAGGCATCAGGATCAGGAAATGCCATGGAACACTTTTATGGATGATTCAGCACTGAAGCATGTGGGTTTATGGAGTTTTTTCCTCCCATCCACAGCAATTCCATCCCCAAAACCCTGCTGTGGACAAGCCATCAGCTCCCCCTTCCCTCCTGGATCTATCCAGGAAATAAGTGGCCTCAGAAATCCATGGATGTGACAAAGGCAAAGAGAAACACATCCCTCAAAACTTTTTGCCTTCCTCTGTTCATCTCCCCAGAGATCTTCCCAAACATCCAAGCCCTGGGTTGCTGCCAGGTTCCAAGGCAGGAAATTGAGGCCAAACAGGTAAAGAGAGGATGGCACAGCTGCTCCTTGGCACCATGGAAAAATCAACTCTATTTTTCCCTCATCTCCCTGGGAACCCCTTCATGTGCTGAGACAGAAAGCACTGATTTGACTTCCCACTCGGTTTTGTGGAATTCTGAAATGTCCTCAGCCAAGCAAGATCCCTTCCTTCAATCAGCCCCCATTTTCTGGAGATCCTGGAGAAGGAGGAAGCTGAAGTAATTATTGCAAAATCATAAGCAGCAGCTTTGGCCTAATTACCAGGACTCCTTTGTCATTTTTTTTTATTGATTCCACAAATATTGACTGAACTCCCCAAGTCTTGTGCTGCTGTGATAAGAACAGCAGCCAGGGAAAAACAAAATGCAATTAAGTGACCCAATATCCTCTGAACATTGGTGATTGGGAACAAAACAAAGAAGAAAGGAAAGAAGGAAAAGCAAAGCCTGGAAGAAAACCCTCACTGGTCTCTTCCACAGTCAGCAACTGCTGGATCTCTGTGCCCTTGTCCAGAAAATGTGAGTGTTTTATCTCCTACATTCCCAAAGTGTTTGCATTTAATTCCATATCTTAGAAATATGGAATGGTTTGGTTTGGAAGGGACCTTAAAGCTCATCCAGTGCCACCCCTGCCATGGGCAGGGACACCTCCCACTCTCCCACGCTGCTCCAAGCCCCATCCAGCCTGGCCTTGGACACTTCCAGGGATCCAGGGGCAGCCACAGCTGCTCTGGGAATTCCATCCCAGCCAGGAATTCCCAATTCCCAACATCTCATCCATCCCTGCCCTCTGGCACTGGGAAGCCATTCCCTGGCTCCTGTCCCTCCAGGCCTTGTCCCCAGTCCCTCTGCAGCTCTCCTGGAGCTCCTCTAGGCCCTGGCAGGGGCTCTGAGCTCTCCCTGGATCCTTCTCCTCTCCAGGTGAACATTCCCAGCTCTCCCAGCCTGGCTCCAGAGGGGCTCCAGCTCTGGAGCAACTCCATGGATTCCTCTGGACTCTCTCCAGCAGTTCTAGTTAAACGAATTTTTATGGATTTGTTTTGATTTTGTTTCTTCTGTTGCTTTTTCCCTCCCCTGGCTTGAATTGATTTTTTGACCATCTCAACTCCAACCACTAAACCAAAACAAAACCTCTCTTATTTCCAGCTGTTCAGTGCCCATCTCACTCAGCTCTGCCCTTATCACCAAAAACTTTATAAAAAAAGCTGCTTTGATTGCAACAATTTAATGAGCAATTTTTATCACCCTTCTTCAGTAGAAAAAAAACCCCCAGCTTCATTGCACAGCAGCACCTGAAATGTAACAGAAGAAAGGAATTGTATCCCAATCCTCAGATCCATCTGCTTTCAAACAGACAAGAACAACTTGCAGGAGGCTCCTGTTGATAAGCCTGGTTTGACGTGGGTAGGGATTGCAGGAATTGATTTCCTAGGTTGTTTCAGATATGATAAGAAGCATAAATAGTGCAGAAGAACTTTTGAGTTTGCAGATACCACTCTCTCCATCACTGCTCTCTTCCAGCTAATTGTGATTTTTTTTAAGAAAAAAATCACATGTGGATTTTTAGCATTTAAAAATAATGTTATTTTTCGAAGTCAGACCATCCCAAGAGCTGCAGAGTTCAGGGAGGGCAGGTATGGTGCAGGTCAATTAAACCACTCCACTTTTCCACATGAACAATCATTAATGAGAAAAAGACAATGAAAAATATAATATTAAAATATCTTTACTGCATTATTCTCAAAGGTTGACCAGGGGAGGTGCAGTGAGATGGGTAAATAATGTCTGTAAAGGTAATTACCAGGTGCAATCATTTATCCAGGATTATTCAGAGATATTAAACACAGGGGATGGGATGGGATGGAATGGAATGGAATGGAATGGAATGGAATGGAATGAGCTGTCAGCACTTAGAACTTTTCACTGAGTTCAGCTCTAAGTACTAAAGTTTCACAATAAACCACATTTTGAAGATGAAGACAATTCTTCCAAGAAGACTTTTCCCCTCTGTTTCACAAAATATCGACCTGCTCTTTCTGGTTATGAAACCAAACTAAAATTTAATTTAACTCTGGTTTGTTTCTTGCTTTTTTAAGTGAAGCTGGACAAGGAAAGTGGACAATTTAAGGCTTTTTGCCTGCAAAAAATGCTCAGCATTTACACCCCAGCTCAATACAAACTATTTCACCCTCTGCAGTGTGTTGTAAAATGAAATTCTATGCTTGTTCCACAATTCCATGCAAAACTTAATAAATTCTGTCAGCTGAGACATTGCAACTGCAGGGTGACAAAACCACAGCCACAACTACAGGAACGAGCACCTTGATGGTGGAACTCAGCACTGCTCCCTCGCTCAGAGGCTGTTCTGGTGTAAAAAAAGTGAATTTTCATGGAATGAATCCCAGCCTGGTTTGGCTGGAAGGGACCTGAAAGATCATCTCGTTCCAAACCCCTGCCATGAGCAGGGACACCTTCCACTGGACCAGGCTGTTCCAAGAATTGTGCCAGCATTTCTAATTGCACGACAGAATCGTTAATAACCAACCATTTCCAAATGTCAGGGATGAGGATTTAGGAGTGGTGCAGAGAGAGAGATTTCCTATAACACAGACAGGTCTAAGCCATGTCCCACCCCAAAGGATGAGCAGCCCCAGAGAAGACATGAGGCGATGCTAGGATGATTTTTTCGTTTTCTTTTATACCCTCTTATATACCCCTTTATATAATTTTATGTATTCTCAGTGCTTTTAGCCCCACACTTGTTCCTTCCCAAGGCTGATAACTCAGCTCAGCCCCACAGCACTGTTAAACCAGGAGAGCAAATATCCTAAAAACCCCAGACACCAAAATCCTCTCCAAAATATATTTTTATAAACTCAGAAAGGCCCATCCAGGGGGAAGGTTCCTCAGAATGAGAGGTTCACTCGAGCCTCTCACTGGGGAATCTTTGATAGATGTGCTAATTAGCAAGACCTATAATTGTGTGCATTTCAGTGTGTGGGGGTGGTGTGTGCATTTCGGGACATTCCACCTGGACCAAGTGCTGCACCCAAGGATCCTCAAATAAATCCCGAGGTAAAAACCCCTTTTCCCCATAAACTGTGTTTTGGTTTTAATTTTAAGACCAGGGAAAGGCAACAGAGGGAGATGTTTGGCTGCAGCACATCTGCTTGTACTCCAAACTGCTTTTCCCATCCAAAATCCAGCTGTGGGATCGAGCCTGTGGCATTTTCTGAGGCTGTTGTGACTCAAAGGGACAACCCAGCACTTGGTCCTGATGTCCCTCACCCCACTGGCCTCAGCCCATGGATCCAGCCTGTCCAGACTCCTCTGCAGAGCTCCCTGCCCTCCAGCAGATCCACATCCCCACCCAGCCTGGTGTGAGTGTCCTCGATCCACTTTATCAGATCTCTGATAAAGACCTTACACAGGACTGGCCCCACTGGACACCACTGATGTAAATCCTCTGCCCACCACCCTCAGGCCCAGCCATCCACACTGAATCCCAGGACCCCTGAGGTTGGAAAAGCCCTCCCAGACCATGGAGTCCAACCTGTGACTGACCCCACCTTGTCCGGAGCCCAGAGCTCCGAGTGCCACATCCAGGAATTCCTTGGACACCTCAAGGGATGGCGACTCCAAACCTCCCTGGGCAGCCAATTCCAGTGTTTAACAACCCCTTCCATGAAGAAATTCCTTCAGATGCCCAACCTGAGCCTCCTCTGGCACAGCTTGAGGCTATTTCCTCTCATTCTATTGCTCATTCCCTGGGAGCAGAGCCTGATCTCCACCTGGATCCAACCTCCTGTCAGGAAGGGTGTGTCCATCCAGAGCATGGATCATTTATCCCTAGATAAGTATCAATCACTACAATGCTTCTTCACTTGCACAGCAGCAAATTCTTCCCCTCCCATTTGGAATTTCTTTTCCTCAGGCTACACCTGCAGCACTCCTGAATTTGAATCCTAGCTCTACAATAAAAATTCAGTTTCCATCCTTCCTTTTCCAAAACCCATGAGGTGAACAGCACAATGAGAGCATCTCAGGTCTTCTCACCTGCCCTGGTTCTTGACAATTAATTGGGAAGAAATCTTTAAACCAGAGGAAAAGACAAAGGGAATGAATCTCTTGTGCTCCATCCTCTCACACATGAGCACAGGTTCTGTATCCCTGCAGGAACAAACCTGGGGCCAACAATTTTCCTGCAAAAAGGAAGGAATTGCTTCCCCTGGCACTTGGCCCTTTAAACTGTTACCCCAAGATTTCCTGGAGCTTTGCCCTCTCTGCTGTGCTCCCCTTCTGGAACCCCAAACAATCCATTTTTAATGGAATGTTTAAAGGTTTGATGAAAAAGTGATAAGTATTGACTTTTGCTCCGTCTCAGCTCCACTGATGAACAAGGAATGTGGGATTTCATGGGACTTCAGCAAGGGCTGTTGTGGGACCTCCAGAAACCACGGAAAGAAGGAACAGGAGAAGATCTCCATGAGCAGTGGGAGGTGCCAGGGAGGGTGGCTGAAAGAGGAGCCTGCACTTCCAGCTCTGTTATTTGCACCTTTTATTTCCACTTTCCAGTCCCATTCCGTGCTGCAATTTCCCTTTTGTAATCCCATAGCAAAGGGAGCAGCAGATGGACCAAGTCCAGGGGATTGGATAGAAAAACAGATGTTCAGTAAATGCAAAGAGAAAAACTTGTTGCCCATAAATAATGGAATCATGGAATGGTTTGGATTGGAAAGGACCTTAAAGATCATCTCATTCCCCCCCTGCCATGGGCAGGGACTCCTCCCACTGTCCCAGACTGCTCCAAGCTCCCTCCAGCCTGACCTTGGACACTTCCAGGGATCCAGGGGCAGCCACAGCTGCTCTGGCAATTCCATCCCAGCCAGGAATTCTCAATTCCCAACATCCCATCCATCCCTGCCCTCTGGCACTGGGAAGCCATTCCCTGGCTGCTTTCCCTCCAGGCCTTGTCCCCAGTCCCTCTGCAGCTCTCCTGGAGCTCCTTTAGGCCCTGCAAGGAGCTCTGAACTCTCCCTGGATCCTTCTCCTCTCCAGGTGAACATTCCCAGCTCTCCCAGCCTGGCTCCAGAGGGGCTCCAGCCCTGGAGCAGCTCCATGGATTCCTCTGGGCTCTCTCCAGCAGCTCCAGGTCCTGCTGCTGTTGGCTCCAGGGCTGGGGCAGCTCTGCAGGTGGGGTCTCAGAAGAGCTGAGGGGGAGAATGGTAACACACACATTCAAAAATCCCTTAATTATTAATTACCATTAGCGTAATCACTAAAATAACATTTGCTTTAAAGCTGTTGCTGGAGAAGAAAGTAACCTTCAACTCTGAGAAATATTAAAAATAGAGCAGTCTGCAAGGAAATGATGATTGACAGAGGCAGAGGTAAAGAGCAACACTTAAATAATATATGGAAACCTGTAATTCAGCCTGACACAAATTCATTTTTCTTGCTCTGCCACTCCGAAGTATCCAATCAATGAGACAAATCTCCATGGCAAAGCCATTATTTAAACAAAGCTGGCTTGGCTTAAAAATGCAATAATTTGGGCCAATTTAGGACTGTGATATTATGCACCATTTCGCATTGTGATGCGCTGAGAGATCTGACATTGATCTGGAAATGAAAAGCCAACAACATTTTGATAGTTCATAGATTCCCCCCTTTCTCTTTGCCTCCCAATCCCCAGATGTTGAATAGCCCAGCAGCCACCACCTCTGCTTTCAGGTTTGTTATCCCTGAAAGCCAAATTGGAGAGACTTCTTGAAAGAAGCAGCAGCAATAAGAACAGATAACGACTTAAATGCAGCTTTAACAATGCTGCTTTCTTCCCCTCTGAAATAAGCATCTGGGTTGTTTTTTTTTTTTTTTCCCAAAATATGTTCAATTGCTGCCTCCAAACACATCAGCAAAGCTGTACAGGATGGCTGAGAAATGGGAGGAAAATGATTCCTTTAGTTGGTGGATTGGATCCGATTTCAAGGACCCGACAGGAGTTTTGGTTCATCTCCTGCTTCCATCCCTAAAACTCCGAGGAATTCAAGATCCGAAGTTGCTCCAGGTGTTTGTTGGATCAAAGCCAGGGGGGTGCAGCTCTACAGGACTCAACAGCTCACGAGGACTGGAAGAGGGAAGGGGTGGAATCACCATTCCTGGCTCAAAACACCTCTGGGTGAGGCCATGGTTTGTGGTCCTTAACGATTCTTTGCTCAATCCCTTGATCTTCCTGGCTGTTCATTCCCCGGCCATAAAAAAGGACTAATTATCCTTCTATTGTCCCAGCCCTTGTTTGCCCACTTTAGCCACATTTCATCCTCTTTTCATCTGCCCGTGCCCTGCTGGGCCCCCACCGAGGCTCAAGGGCTGCTCCATCATTATGATGTTCATAACAAACAGAGATGCCACACCAAGATAATCTAAAATGGATTTTCACCTCTGGTTATTGTGGTTTTGCTCATCAGAAAACATCGAATTATCTCCATTTAGCAGCTGGCACTGTGCCACCCTGCACTGGTTAAACTGGCTCAGTACCACAGTGACTGTGCAATGAGCATTCCAAGAGAGCTCTAAAAAGGTGATCTGATGCAAAAACTCCGACTTAAATGAGAATATTCCCTTTTTTATTGCCTCACAATTGGATTTCAGCACAGCAGTTAGAAAGGAGAGGAAGATGAATGATCTCTAAACGTCCCCAAAATTCGAGGGGCGCTTGCCAAGAGCTCCTCGTGGCAAGGTGAAATCCATTCCTCGTGCACTGCTTTGTTTTCAGAGATTCCAACCCAAAGTCTTGGGGGTTTATTGCTCTGTGAATCAGCAACTGCAAAACAACGGCAGCCCAAAATGTGACAGCTCTGAGGCAACTCTAATCCAGGAGGGATTTGGGAGCTGACACTGGAAAGCACCGAAAGAGACATTTCAAAAGGAAAAGTTTTTTGAGGATATTTGTGTTCAGAAACTCTGCCTCTTTTGAAGTGTCAGTGCTGGTTCATGTCAAAATGTTTTCTCATCACAGGAAACAGCCCAAATTTGGCTTTTCACTGCTGTGATGCAACCAGGAGCGGGAATCCCTGGGCTGGTTTTATATGGGACACCACAACAGACACTCAAAAGTGCAGGGAGAAAATACAGAACAGAAACTCAAGAGGAGTTTGGTCCTTGCTGTTCCTGCCAATTCTCTGTGGGTTTGGCAGTGCTCAGAATTGGGATAAAAGCAATTTAGTGAGATCAGGGCACTGTTCCCTCAAGAAAGTGTCTCCCTAATACTTACAGGAATAATAATAATAATAAATAAATAAAAATCACTCTGATCCCTCCACATGCCCCTTCCCAGTGCTCCCACTGAGCTTCCAACAGGCCCAGCCTGCCTGGTCAGCAGCACAATTAGGGAATATTAAGAAGATCTGAAAGCCTCAATGCTGCTGGCAAGAAGGACTCACACGTGGGCTGTATTCACTGATCTCCATGTAATAGATCATGGGAAACTCCACATTTTTTCTCCTTCAGCTGATGAGGTTGTTCTGCTGCACTGTATTTGATGGGATGGGAAACCAAGGGTTATTCCATTTTGTGCTGCTGGTGTGTTCAGATGACAGCTTGGCTTTGTCTCAGTCTTTTGCATGGAACTCTTGTGTCTCTGCTTCCCTAAATTCACTCTGGAAGGAGCAACTTGGGCTCAGATTTGCCCTAATGTTGATAGATATTCCTCTGAGACCTACAGACAGCTCTTGGGGTGTCCTGTGCAGGGCCAGGAGTTGCACTCAAGGATCCTCATGGGTCCAGGATATTCCCTGATGGGGCAGAGTCTCACTTTTCTCCCTGGATGGGTGAAAATCTTGGGAGAGAGAGGCTTTGCACAGCATTATTGAGGTGCACAAATACACAGGGAGAGGCACTGAGTGAGATCAGTGAAAAGAGGACAAAGCAACCAAGTACAAATTGCCCAAATTGCTAAATATTAGCAACAAGCCTTCAAATTACCCAGACTGAAGCAGCTTCTCTGAGGTAACTCAATTCCTGCATTCAGAGCTGAAAAAATGTTAAATCAGAACCAAAGAGTGATTATATTGATTTGTATGCTGGGAACCACAGGAATAGGAAATAAATGAGAAAAAAAACAACACCAAAACCACACAGAGAAAAGGAGAAAATGTTTCTAACAATTTCATATATTCCTCTCAGGGGTCCACAGCCATCAAGGCACAAGAAACTTCTGTTCCAAGAGGGAATGATCAGTTTTTATTTCCAAATACACGACAGAAGATTTTTAAATTTTTTTTAAACGAATTTATAATTAACTAATTTTAACTAAATTTCAAACCAGAAGTGAAGCCCAAAGTGAGCTGCACACCCTACCCCGGATATTTCCTGTTCCTAATGGGCCAAATTAGGCTGCTGCTGATTAAGGCTCAAGCCTTGGATAATGAATGGGCTCCTCACACCCCAAGCTTCTCATCTCCAGGGCTCTGGACTGGATCCAAATGGAAGTGAAGTGTGAGCACTGGGCAGCTGTGGGGTCTGGGATGTGGCCACTGTGAGATGATCACCCTGAGCTATTTTTAGCCCATTTTAAGATGAGCTGGGCTGAAATGTGGCCGTGCACCCCTGAAATATCTGGGAGAGCTGTGTCACCACCGTGTCTGCTCTACTGACACAGATTTCTGCTTCAGAGAGGATTTTCTGGAGGCAGGCAGAGCTTCTGCCTGATGAGCAGAGCAAAAGTGATGGAAAAAAGGGTATTTTTCCAACAAAAAGATGCTGTCAAGGCTTCCCTCATTCTCCTCTCCTTAATCCCAATTTTTCCCCTTGCCTGTTAGTGCTGCCCTTAGAGCAATGTCCTGCCTTGAGGACTTTGGACATCGCCAAAGCAGGGAAAGAGGTTCCAATGCATCCCATTCCCCACATTAAACAGTCACATCCCAAAGCAAATCTCATTTCTGGGTTCCTACAAGTGCGTTGGAAATGAAGAGGCAAAGCCCAGAGAGCAGAGAATGTTTCTGGTAGTGGCTGTAGTTAAATATAAAGGTCACTTGTGCTCCCTCAAGAAACGAACAAATTATTTCTCTGATTGCTGTGATTGTTTTCAAATCAATTTGAGAAGCCTCCAGAGCCACAGCAAATGGAATGTAGGAATGCAGAGGTCACATGGAGGGAGTGGGGACAAGGAGATTGGAGCTTTACCTCTCTCTGTGCCAGGTTATTCACGGCTTCTCCTACATCTCTGCTTTTCCAGCCATAAAAAACAAGACTGTGACCCCTTCTAAACACAGAACCTGCCAGCTGCTTCTCAATCTTCAGGCAGAAGCCACCTTAGAAATCAGCTATCCCAATTTAAGTGCCAGCAAACTCATCAGCTGAGGTGCAAATGCTCAGAATTGGAACAGAAGGATCCAGGGAGAGCTCAGAGCTCCTTGCAGGGCCTAAAGGAGCTCCAGGAGAGCTGCAGAGGGACTGGGGACAAGGCATGGAGGGACAGGAGCCAGGGAATGGCTTCCCAGTGCCAGAGGGCAGGGATGGATGGGATGTTGGGAATTGGGAATTCCTGGCTGGGATGGAATTCCCAGAGAAGCTGTGGCTGCCCCTGGATCCCTGGAAGTGTCCAAGGCCAGGCTGGACAGGGCTTGGAGCAGCCTGGGACAGTGGAAGGTGTCCCTGCCCATGGTAGGCTGGAATTAGATGATTTTTCATGTCCTTTCCAAACCAAATCATTCCATATTTCTGTGGTTGTTAACAGGTGATTACAAGGACACGCAGTGCACTCCCAGCTTTTGGATGAACCACGTGAGGACGAGTGATGGACACTGACTGAACAGCTCACACCACGTCCAAAAATCAAGTTCTGTCAAGCAAAGAAGGCAGAAAGTCAAACTTTACAACTTAAAGGGAACCCAGGTTAACATGGACTGAGACATCCACACGATGCCAAAGTGCTCAATCAATACCCACGGAGAATATTCCACCTCCAAACCCCATCCTCGCCTTTGTACCCCACCTCAGGAGCCGTGAGCCATGGAAGCAGAGCCTGTCAGGGGATTTGTGTGAAAACCTCTGCGTTCAGCCTCACCCTGAAGCATCTCCCTCATCAAGCAGTGCTTCAATCCCACTCCACAGGCAGCAAATTGGGATGTTCAGGGCTGCGCTGCTGAGAGATTGGCTGTGAAAGGCGAGCGCAGCAATCAGGACAGCAGCAGCACTCGCTCAAATCTCACTGACGACAGCCCTGATGTCGAATGAATGATTTAGCACTTGTTAAACTTCTCCCATTGTGAAAGCAACCTATTATTTTCCTGCTTGTGCTCTGCGAGGCCTCAATCACTGACAGAACGAGTTAGTGAGAAATAATAGAGTTCATTTTCGATTGCTGTCGCTCAATAGATGCGTTCTGTGTACCCCATCTGCCATTGTTTCAGCAACAACAGAGCTGATGGCTTTTTCTCATCCCTTTTTCTGATGTTACACTGATGACTCCTCCGCCTTTAATAGCCCCCAATAACATCCTGGGATATCACAAGTGTTCAATTCAGGTGTTTTTGTTAAGAAAAACACGGCACAGAGCTCAGGGGAGGGCTGCAGTTACAGCAGTGCATCAGTTACAGCAGGGCAGCTTCCAAATCTAAAGTTTAAATTCTTGTCATAGCAAGATTTACTGATTAAAACTTTGGGTTTCTGTCAGCTCGAGGAGTGGTGAATTTGATGAAGTTCGAGAAGGGCAAGTGCAAGGTGCTGAAGTGGGTCAGGGTTTCACTGAAGAAAGGATGAGAGTGTGAAAAACGAGGTTCACTCCTGGTGAAAGTTTAAAATGTTTAATAAGGGGTTAAATAAAAAGGACAATAGGAGACAGAAATAAAGCAAAGAGTTAATAGGGCCAGGTGCTTGGCATGATGCCAGGGGGACAGCTTAGCTACCAAACCTCTTCTGTTAAATGCCCGAGTCTCATACATATTCACAGATTTCTATGCACCATTCAAATATTCCTTTTTTGGTGTTCTTTCGGTTTCCAGCCTCCCCCATCCTGCCTTTGCAAGTCTGTTTAAAATGTGACGATCCCTTGTGGTCCAGTTCTGCTGAGCAAATCCTCTGCTTATCCTGTGTTCCACTTCCTGATCAATAAATTCTTCCTTCCAGGTTCTGAAGCCTGGCATTGTTATCTTCATCCAGGCAATCCAGGAATGTGGGGAACTTCCTTGCTTATCTTTGCTATTCTCTGAGTTAGCTACATGAACAAAAAGGAGCATTCTCCATCTCATGCTATAATCCTAAGAAATCACACTGCTATTTCTAAGAAACTATATTTATGCAACCAAGTTTTCTAACATTACACACATGACATTCATTTAAATATTTGTGAAAAGCCAATAATACAATATGGATTTATAACAAGAGCAGCCCTGACAGAGGGATTGGTGCTGGGGGGTGAAAAGCTGGACATGCCCT
>VZTN01004935.1:24373-56349 GCA_013400515.1 Erpornis zantholeuca | reverse complement strand
AAAAAATTGATAAAATTTTTCTTACTTCTTTCTCTTCTTTTTTTTTTATTTTTTGTTGCAAAGTGTTTAAGAAATAAGATTTATTTGAAAAAAATTTAAAAACTGAGTTACTGAGAGGAAGGAATAAGTCAAAAGAGAAAAGCTAAAGAAAAAAAATTGTCTTCCTGATGCTATGAAATATTGAGAAAGCCACTAGAGGGAAATGCTGTCATTTTCATATTTCAAGGCTTTCATTTAGCTTTGATGAACATTGAATAACATCCAATTTTCCCAATATTGTAAAGCATTTCACACAACTGTGCCATTTTCAAGGGACAAGTAATTTCAAAAGTCAACAAGTTTAAAGATGATATTTGACAGAAAGGGTAGTTCTCTAAAAGCTGAAGAGTGGTCCAATGACTACACAGGTATCCTGGGATTTAGAGTTCATAGTTTTGTCAAACTGTCTGTCTGATCTTGGACAAGTGATTTGATCTTTTTGTTGTATTTCCTTATCTGTAAAATGGGAAAGTGTAGCATTTGCTTCTCTCAGAGGAAGCTGCAGGGATAAATATATCTACTGTCAAGAAGAAAGTTCAGGAAAAAAGTTTTCAATTAGGCCTACAAAATTGCTGATTTGAAATGACATTGAAATTCAATTGCTGAAACAATTGTCTAAGCTGTTTAATGCAGTAACTCATGTAGCTTCAAATCATTGTAACTGCAAATAGCTATAAATAGTTATGAAAAATCTTCAGATACCATAAAGCACTAATACAGAAATTTCCACTATCAGATTTCCACTACAAACTCTACTGAGATTAAGAAAATAATTTCCATACCTACAGTGTTTCCATACCCCAAACAGTAATATCCTGGAAGAGTACATGGAACTGTACTTTGTAAAGGGGTGCACTAATCAGAGATGTATCTGTCAGGAAAAAAAACATACAGAAACAGCTAGCTACCTTGAAAGTGTTCAGCAGCCCAGCCTGTTTCCCAAGCCATGTATTTGTCTGCCCACACTATCAGAGCCAGGAGCAGCTTTACTTCCGAATCCATACCCATGTCTGGGCTATCTTTTTGACAGTCAGTGTTAAATAGAGCTGTGTGAACTGTACTGCACAGAAATTAATCTTGGCAGTTTCTAGTACAAAGTAGTTTAAGATAAGCACCTGAGTTTCATGTCATTCTTCTTAAGTAGGTGAGCTCTAAATATAAATACTGGGGAGGGATAATGGCCTCACATAATGCTGAAACCTACGCTCATAAAGGTATTCCAGAGCAGTTTTCTTATTTCATATCTACTGCATCCATTTTTGAGCTCTTTAGTTCACCTTCAACTTGAAAGGTGTTCTGCTCCCAGCATTCAGGCTTGCACATCACCTGCACAAAAGCAAGCTGGATTCAGTTCTACTCTGCCCATCACTGGCAGCTTTGCCAGGAAAATGTTCTAATTGACTCTATTCTTTGTGGTTCTGGATGAGGAAAACCTAGACTATGTTTTTTGCTCTTTGGTTGAATGTGACAGGGGTGGTAAGTAATAGTTTATACTCTAAAAGGCCAAGGAAGTCTTTAACAGCACTTAAAAGAAAAAGATGGCATTTGTAAAATATTAGATTATACTTGTAGCTTAATTTTGTAAAAATAAATAGTTAAATATTGAAAATTATACTTTAATATCCTTGCTCCTGTGGTATCAATAATCAAAGTTTTTATTTCCAGTATGAAAATAGCTGTCCGGTGATTTTAAATTATGAAAATTCATGACCAAAAAAAAAGTTTCAAGACAAAAGAGAGGATTTGCAACAGGTCATGACCACTTGAGCAAGAAATATGTATAGCACTAACAATATTGTAAAAGAATATATGGAACATACTGCAATGAAATTTGCTTCAGCTTGATTAGGATACTTAACATGATGTAGGTCTCCAGCAAGTGCTGACAAGAAGAAATACTGTGATCTTCAGTACTACTTCCTTTCTCTCTAGAAGCTTTTAATGTCACTCACATGGTATAATCTGAACATGTGCCTTCAGCTCTGGCTGGAATGTAACGCCCAGGAACAGCTTAGTTGCAGTGCTACAAGTTCTTTCTGCATGAAATAAAAATATGTGTTACTAAACTAACTTTAGGATAAAGTCTTTTTTTCTTTCTGTGAACTAGAAAAATCCTACTGCCTGTCAGCCAGCATGTGTACCAACTTCCTACTGGGTAGAACAGGTACAGTGAATGTGTGCTGCGGTCCAGTGCAGAGACAGGCTAAAATCTGGATAGTTATTGCTGTTGTCCCAGTTCAGTGCCAGGGCTGAGTTTATACAGGGACTCTGATGAAGCACATGAGTCCTACTGTCTGTGTTTGGTCCTCATTACACACTGACACTTCACTACCACATTGCTAAGCAGTGCAGGTATTACAGAGCGGTGACACTGAACTTTTCTAGTGGAGTATGCATTAGCCCATTTTCACATGCCTGTTTCTCTTTTGCCTCTGAAAAAGACAGTTTGCTTTGTGGTCCATTGACTTCTTGACTGCAGTAAGCCTGCTAATGAGCTGAGTCAAAGCTCCCAGAAAACTTCACATGTGTTACCAAAAACAGATGCTAAATATCTATGGCAGAGATAAAGCAATTATACAAATGGGAATCATGTTTTGTCTTCTTAGGCATTGATGTCCTTTGACCATGCAGATTCAAACTTCCATTTACATGATATATATACTACCTGTAATTCATAACCAGAGCATATTCAAAAGGGGAAGATGCAGTAAAGATGTTCAAAGAGACATTATCACCAATCATTGAAAATGCAAGCTTTTGATTTCATCATTATGTTGGAGAAGAAAAGCAAACCAGATCTGAAATAGTTTTATTGTTTCTGACATGGTTCATTTCAAGATGTCTATCTGAATTCCCAGTCTGCTTCCCTTGCCTGTTTTAGCATCGCCTGCTCTCTGTCCTGTGAAATGTGAATGTCATCTATGTGCATAAAATAGCACTCTCTTATATTTTTTAACTGTCTGTACCTTCATGATCTGTCTTCAAAAGAACTGAGAAGTACTCCTTGTTGTTATTTGTTCTGTATATGAGTTATTATATCAGTGTTCAATCTGTCTTCAGTCTTGTACTTTTCCATTCCTACTCTACCATGGAACTTTCCATTACTTTCATTTAGCTCAGATGTCTAAAAATCTTTTCATCTTTAAATTTGTCTTTTATAGAACAGGGGATTTTTCTGAGTTAATTATGGATGACGTCTGGAATCACTGAGAAAACTCTGGTGAGTTCCACAGTTTTTGTAATTCGCAGTTTCATGTTTTTGCTTATTTGCTCCAGGTCCTTTCTTCTATGTTTGTTTGTAATTATTTAAGTTGTTTATTTTAGTTTCTATTCACTGAATGCCACATTCACTCATATTTTGGTCACTTATGTATTTCAAATGATGCTTCAGCTGTCCTGCTTACAGGGTAGAAATAGATGAAAACATGCACTTTGCAAAAAAACACGTCACCTAAATTTGAAAAGAAGCCCTCTACTCCATATATTATCCCTGTAATTGGCAATAAATGAAACAGATACTGAAAATACCTAATTTTTTTTTCCTGACCATAATTCTGTTGTTGCTGGTTTTTGCCTTTGTTTATGTCTACATTCAAGCTGTGTACCTTTAAATATTTTTCTCTTATGCTGATAAACTGTTTTCATATGCTAATGATGGATGCTGTTCTATTCTGTTGCAATCTAACCCCATGTGATAACACCAACCAAAAGCAAAGCTTTTGACCTGTAATTTCTATATTCACCCTTTCTTGTCCTTCTGTTTCATTCTATCCATTTTTTTTTAGCTCTGAGACCAAGATTCACATATATCCAAAATCTTAGTAAAGAGTTTCTTTACCTACATTTGTTCTATCCATTTGTCACACATGGCTCTGATTTCAGGGTGCTATGTCACATGATTCAAACCTTCTGTTTATTTTCCCTTCATTGTATATTTTATGTTTCTGCCTTTGAATTTTATTTTTTTATTTTTAGTTATTTCTTTTTTTTTTTCACATTTTATCACTTAATATTGTCCTTAATTTTCTTACACCAGACAAATACTCAGGCTGGTTGACTTGGTCATGTTAATTAACTAATCCAAGATAGTTAACTAATTTTGATTCAAACTACATCCCCATCTTCTTTTACTTTAGAGACTACATATGCCATTATAAAACTGGATTTTTTTTCCTAGGGCCATAGATTTATAAGACAGAAAGTTAATTTGTCCATTGTTTCCCACCACCACTGGGCTGGCATTTGAGAATTATCTATAGAGCAAATAAGGTATATTAGGTTTTTCTGACATGAAAAGGAGCAGAGTAACTGTAATGAAAAGACAAGAAATGAACTGTATTTCTGGCTTACTCCCAGTCAGACTGGTGTAATTTAGTATCTTCAGAATAAGTGTGCATTTACCAAAGACACCTAAGTAAGGATAGATACCCTGCTGCCAGAAGAAAACCCAGCTTGATTGATGGGGGGACAGGCCACGTTTTCTGTCAAGCTTACACTTTACTAAGAATTAGATCAGAAGACCTTGGTTTCTATTCAGTCACATCCTCAACCTCAAATTTACTTTTGAACTTGAGAAGACAACAGCGTGCAGTTTCCTGCCTTTGAAAAGGAGATGGCACTGCTCTCCAGGACAAATACATTTTAATGTCAGGCTCTTTTTCTATTTGAGGGGCTGAGATACTACACAGACTGAGCTTCCTCAGTTTAGAAAGAAAATAAGAAAAAAAGAAATCAGTATTTGACCTCATTAGTTACTTGAACTTATGTCAGTATTTGATTTTATTCCTTGGGGTTTTATTTTTTTTCCTTCCTAAGCATTTCATTGTAGGCTCAATTCACATTAACATAAATGAAAGGTGGATCTGACTTTTTGAGTTATTTTCCTACCTGCTTCTTAAAGTCCCAGAGGATACCATAGTGTCTTCCAGACACTGAAAATCCTTAAAAGTGCAAAATGTTTCTTTAGGGTGAAACAAATATCACAATATCAGTTTACAATAATAATTTCTTAAAAATCTAATAATATTAGATATTTCAACATTTTAAAAAATACAATATTTTTTAATGTGTTGGACACATGGCACTCTAAAATCACATTTATGAAACCAAAGAACCACTGTGAAACGAAAGATTATCTGTAGAGGCAATGAAAAATTAATTTTATAGTGTTATTTTGACATATAAAAGAAAGTTATAGCATTCAAAATAGATGACATAAAACAGAGTTGTACACATTGCATTTCCCTACTCCTAATTTTCTACTTCAGTCTCTGTAGTCTGACAGCTTCATGAGTCTCTGTACTAATTAAAATTCCATAAATGATGTCATAAAAACCTATTGTTTACATCAACTATAAGTTGATGCAGATTTTTTGTTTTCCTGCCAAAGACCACACAATAGCTTTCTTTTTGTTTCCTGAAGCTTCTGTTGATATAATTTCCCACTGAATAACAACTTACCTTGCCATGATAATAGTTGTTTTCTTCCTCTTGAGTAAGATAATTAATCACAGCATCACACTTCAGATGTGCACAGTCCCTTTTTTTCCAGTCATTGTTCCAGCTACTTTTTAAGCAGGGAGTATTTCAGTATTTCTCCATTTCTCCTTTGTATAATCACAAAAACCACAGCTCAACGATATGAATTTTCATTGCTACTTGATATCCTCTATATTTTGGGATTTATGTAGAGAGCATTTTGTCAAATTGCAATCAAAAACTGTTGTAGTACGTCTCCTATCTAATGAAAATTGTTCAAGACAGAGGGTAAGGGATGCAAAAAGCAGCAGAAGTGATCTTTTCAGTCAGAGTGTCCTTCTAGTTGAACCAATTCCTCCCTGTCCTGTCACTACATTCTCTTGTAGATAGTTTTGCCCCACCTTTCCTGCAAGGAAGGCCACAATTAGATCACCCCAAAGCCTTCTCTTTTCCAGGCTGAACAATGTCAGTTCTCTCAGCCTTTCCTCATGGGAGAGATGCTCCATCCTTCAATCTTCTTGGTGGCTTCCTCAGGACTCACTCCAACAGGTCCGTGTACTTCCAGTGCTGGGGACCCCAGAGCTGATGCAGCCCTGCAGGTGGGGTCTCACCAGAGCAGAGCAGAGGGGCAGAACCACAGGTCATGAAGAATGTTCGTACCTACAACCAGAAGAGGATCAACTACAGCAGAGGGCAAATAGACTAAAAAGACAAATTAATTCAGATCTTATCCAAGGTAGTCCAACCAACCTCATGTCTGACAGAAGATCATGATTTAGGATAATCTAAAAATTAAGTTTTATTCTGAAAAAGAACCATGCTGTCTCTACTGTTGCATCTTTTAACACATTTCTGCTAGCTCAACAAAGTGTTTGCCTTTATACCTTCCAGAAAGATTTGATTTATCAGCTCAGAAAGATTTGAGACATATGCAGTAAACTTTGAATTTCACTTGAGATCTGACATACTGAAGACAAAGTTCCATGGAAGCCCTAATTCCATGCATGGGACAGGAGTTTCTCATAGCAGATGTAGTCCTTAAATTGTAGCAAAATTGCAAATAATAGTAAATTTCAGCAACAAAAAAGACTGCTGAAGCCAAAGGCTCCTGCAGAACTTAGTTATCAGTCCCTCAGATGGTGCAGAAATTCTGTCCCTGGATCTGAATCTGGTCTACTGCCCCTAATAGCAGAGTATTTGTCATGGGCAGAGGGAAATTACTGCAGTCTTTAGAGGGCAGAGAAGAAAGCCAGTCTCACAAACGCCATCCTCTATTTCTGGAAAATGCATCTAAATGCCATTTCCAGACTAATTGGAGCTTTTACTCCATTACTATCTTCTAAAAATATTGTGCCACTAGTCTGCGTTTTTTCACTTTTTGGTGGGCTAAATGATGAAAGGCCTATTTGTTATATCAAATGACCCTCTTCAAATCATTAACACTGTAAGATATAAAAACAAATATAAGCTTGTTTTCCTCCCCTTACCTCATGCTGCCTCTTCCCCCTTTCTTTTTGTGCCCACTTTTCATTCTGAGAGATATGTAGTACTAAGAATATTATAATCCCTTCTGGCAATAGAACAGAAACATGGTTTCCATTACAGTTTATTACTTTTTTCCTTTTTTTTTTTTGATCAATCCATATGAACCCCAAAGGACTTCAGCCTTTGATAGAAACTGTAGTCAAGAAATATTGTGGGCCTAGTTCTCTCATATTTCTATTTGACTTAGACTGTGTTTTTAGTTCCCCTGTGCACAGTTAAAATTAAAATACAAGTACAATATGTGTCCATTTAGTATTCTGAAAATGAATTTGTTTTGTTCTATAAAAAACCACCCTCTTTAGTTTTATGCACACAGTATGTTTGGAAGTGTTCTAAGATAAAAAGAACAAAGAAAATCCTTTTCCACTTCATTAAGAAATATATTTTTACACAAAAAGTTTAATGTTTTAGTCTTTTAAGCTACTCTACACACGTATCTTTAGGGTGTTTTCTACTGCCCTGTAGCTCAGGTCAGCCAGTTAAGTCCCATCTGTAATCAATAGAGGCAGCAACCTTTTCCACCTGATGCTGTAGCTTCACAATCAATTCACAGCAGCAGCATCTGGCCCTCATGCCAGGAGAAGTGTTTCTATTGCCCCTCTTTCACCTCCCTGCCATCTTCTCCCTCCTGGGAAAGCTTTGTACAGCTGTACAGTGAACCAGGTTGGAGAATTGATCTTGCTTAAAACTAACATAGCAAAAAATCAAATGTTTAGTTTCAACTGGAAGGTAAATGCTTGCGCTGACACAAGGGAGAAATTGTACCCTGACAGCTTCATCTGGTTCAAACCGATTGTAAAACCACAGCATTGCATACATGGCTTTGAAAATGGGAATTTGCCTTTGAACACGGTCATTTTTATTCCCTATTAAAGGTGCTTGAATGACTACTTCAGCCTTTTAAGAGCTAGGCAGTTTGTCTGAAGTTCAAGGAAATTAATTCCCTCAAAATGATTTACACAATGACAGAAAGGGTTGGTACTCCTTAATTCTCTTTATGGTGCCACTGACTGTGTTGTGAGGCTGAAGGAGAATATACATTCATTTTAATCAGTTAACTGAATTATCTGAGTTACTGTATTTACCTTTATTTCCGTATTTGCTGTAAGACAAAAACAGTGAATAGGGTTCAGTCATACAAAGCTGCATTTTAAATCTGTTGTTTACTGCCTCCAACTTTAGATTTCACTACAGTATTATCTAATTCTAATCTTTGAAAAATCTTCCTAAAACATAATTTCCTTTGTAACAATGCTTTGACCAATTAACATCTGTGCTAAGTAAGGTGTGAGTCCCAAATGCTTTTCAGTTTACTAGATCAGAAAAGGAGTAATTAAACAACAGTTCAGAGGTTTAAAGAATCAAAAGCAATTGCTTCTTCTAAAGGTCACAAAAAAGTTAGACTAGTCTTAAGGACAGCGACTGTGAATGTCCTCAGCTTAACACACCCCATCAGTTCTTACCTTAATAAAGGTAAGAGAGGATGAATAGCTAAATGACTACATACATCCATAGAATGGCACTGGAAGTGTTTTATGAACTTGGTATGACAGACAGTATCTGTGGGTAAATATATTCTACATGTCTTACACGTAGCCAAGAAAGGAACTGAGGGCTGCCTTAAATAATTTGATGTGAAGCATAGCTCACAATGTAGCAAATCTCAACTTTGAATTCTTTAGTGAACAAAGAAATTAGGAAATGAAATTAGTATGAAAATAAGTATTAAAAAGGAGGTTTTAGGCCCATATCCAATGCTGGGAGTTTGTGAGGTTAAGCAAAGTAGCCTACTAGTCTGCCAGAAAGGACCATGAGTAATGCACCTCATTTAACACACCTTCATCAGCCAACAGTGGAGGTACGATGGATTCACAGTCTTGCACAAAGTGATTCCAAAGGTCATTTCAAAGTCTCGAGGTGCCATTTTTATGATTGCTTACAAGAATCTCATCATTTAATTCTTAAGTTAAAAAGTATAGTTAAACACTGAATATTTGTCAGGATTATTCTGGGTCTCAAGGCCATGAAACTGTACTCTCATAGAAACATTTCTACTATTTAAGCCAAAAAAAAATTCAGTGAGATGCCTTAAAAATTGAACTTAAACCATTATGGGAATTTCTCTTTTTTTTTTATTCTCAGAATATATTGCAGTGTGTTGAAGTAAACCCCTACTTTTTACCTCATATTCTTTACATTTCACTATTTATAACAACTATCTTCCAGATGAAATATATAAAACAGGGACTACATTTTGTACACGTTTGATTTGGGTTGAGGGGAAAAGAGGAAAAGGGATAGAAGGCACTGAATTTATAATAAGTATATGAAAATGTAATTTACACCAGTACTGATTTCTTATTTACATGGCTGTAAAGGTGAAGTAATTAAAAAATCTGTCATATAGACATTCTCTCTATGCCCTCTTTCACCCAAATATAGCAGTCATATCTTGGAACAAACAGCAAAATGTCTCTAAAGTTTTTAGGCAAGAAAATACTGTTCTGAGTTCTGTAGGTTTAGAACTGTAGTGTACTAGTTTGAAATCAAACCAGTGGGAGATCACAAGTCAGAATTATAATTTAATGGAAGAAAATTGAAAGAAAGAAATAAATGCAGTAATACAAGGATACTGACAAAAGTCAGAAATACAACCTGACACTCTAATGGTGGAGGCAATCCAAGCGAAGCAGTTCTGTTGACACGGGGATCCTGTAGAAAGGAAGGTCTGGAAGTCCAGCAGTAGCTCTTTCCCTCTGGGAGTCCAGTAGGCAAGTGCTGCTGTGGTGTTCAGGATTTCAGCTTATATCCATGATGGAATAGTTGGTTCCTCCCTCTGGGTGGAGCATGTCACAATGGGATGGTGAGTCATGAGATAAGGCACTGATGGGCCATTAACAGGAGGTAGTCCAGGGGGGAGTTATCTCTGAGTCATGGGACCAAGCATTGATGGCCCAATAACAGCAGATAGCCCAGGGGGAGTAGGCAAGGAAAAACAACACCTGGTTCCAACAGCTCATGAAGATGGTAACAGAATATACTTCAACCCAGGACATGTAGCAAGCATCACATTGTTTGGGATTAATTCACAACAAATGCACAATAATAGTACAATAAATCATGTATATGAGTATGTTTAAGTCATGTTTAAGTACAAGCAAAGTACATCCAGCCTTTGCCTCTCTGTAGCACTGTATTCTCAAATACAAACTCTTTTATATTGCAGCGATTAGAGGAGTGGTTTTGTAGGAGAAAGGTGACAAGCCTTTCTAATAGGAGTGTCTAATATACGTGCTCCTAAAAAGTTGCACTTGACTTTAAAATGTGCAAACTGTGTTGGTTTCTGAAGTGTTTTTCAGGGAGCATCACAGCAGAAAGTGATTGGTTTTGTTACATTTTGGAAGTGCATTTGATAAGAGTAACTGTGAAATACTAGAAATAAATGTTTTCTTTCTTTTAGTCTCCATTTTCCATAGTGAGCCTATGCCTCTTCAGGTGTATTTTTGGTGGGCAAATTCCATGATAAAGCAAGGATCTGTGGTGTTCTACACCTTCAGTACAGCCAAATACTGCAACCTGGAGTCTACATGAGGGACTACAGAATAGCATGTTGACAACTACAGCAAAAATGAAGTCAGGAAAACTACTCATGCTAGTGAAGCCTAAACAGCAAGACACATTCCTTTTGTTTTATTAAGCTAATGCTTTGGCCCAGAAGTGAGAGGTCAGACTGGAGGTTTGTGAGGTTTCTCACTGTTGTCTTGGAAGTCATTGAACCCTAATGACAATTGTCTGACTGCCACATACTCAGTAGTATTTACTCTTCACACTGCCCAAAAGAAATAGTCCAAGAGAAACAGTCCATAAGGGTCCTCAGGCCAAGGTTACACTGATAAATGAAATAGACTGAAGCCCTGAGAGCAAAGGACACAGTTCAAGGTCAGACAGGTTGTGCCATTCTTCTTCGTCGTATTTCCCAGCTGACGTAGCCTTACCCAAACTGGGTGCCAGGATCCAGCTGAGGCCCAGCTCTCCCTTCAGGCATTCCAGAACATCATCAGCTGGAGCTGAAACGGAGTCCTGGGGCAGGGGCAGACAGGGTGGGAGCTTGGTCAGGGCAGTCAGGCCTCCTGCGTACCCTCGCAGCCCTGGCAGCCTAAGGAGGAAGAGGAGGCTCTCTTGGTTGTCTTCCAGCCTGCATTCCTAGGAATTTGTACTGTAAGGTTTTGATCATTCTTTTTGTAGAAATGTTTGGGATGGCAGAGTTTTCCATGATGATTTGATCTGTGATAGAAAGAGGAAATTAGGCCTTGAGATTCCTAGCGCATTGCAAAGAAGGGCTCTTCTAATGGGCCATGAGTAGGTGTTGACCTTTGGGCTGGAATCCAGAGAAAATAAACTGTAAAATAAATAACATGGTAAACTCCCCCTTAGTTTCCAGCTTTTCTTGCTTTCGGGAAGATTTTTTTTTCTTCATTAAGGTGTTCAATTGTCTGCAGATGAAGCCCAGTTTATAAGAATATCTCTTGCTTTTTTAGCCACAAGGTCGGGAGGTTGTATGGTTTCTCTTTGCTGTTTTTTTCAGAAGGAGAAACTTCCTGTTGACATGTTTCTTTATTAAGTTAAATACATTCAAATAAAACCTGATAGTACAGTGTAGTTTATTAATCACCTCTTCTTTTTTTTAACTATAAAAGGCTTTATTTTTCATCTCTTTACATGCATAAGTTGAAGACAAAATTTTGCTATTTAAAAACTTAGAAAAATTACGTTCCATAGCACTCACTCTTAAGCCTTCTAAAAGAAAGAATTCTATCTTTGGAGAAATAATTATTGACTGTTTAGTCAAAAAATGGGAAAAAAAATTCCTGTATCTGAAGATTCTGTGTCAATGTTCTAAATTCTCACTGCTCCATTTCAGGAATATTTACTGGTTTAAAAGAGTTTTCCATTTTTATTTAAATTTAATACTGTACTTAAATTTAAAGTATATATATATATATAGGCATGTCAGAACACTGCAATATCATATCAGTCAAGGAAAAAAAGGACTTAAAGAAAGATGAAAAAAATCTAGAGATATTGTCTAAGGAGAAGAAATACAAAGAGGAAATGTTTATGAATAACAATGCACATATTAGCAATAAATTTTCCTCACATTTCATACACAAATTTTCTCTTTCCAATGCCACTTAAAAATGAAAGAAATTTTCAAGTCTACCCTCCTCTTATTTTATATCCTTTCATAGGACACAGGTCATTTGCCAGAAGCAGAACATTACTTTAATGAATCACAGGTAGCCTCAGCAATATGCAACTTTTAAAATTATTTCTCTACTGGAATAGATCAAGAACAGAATCTCACACATGCTGATTTTGTGCTTTCAAAATGTATCTTAAATCAAGCCTGGAAACGAGGTGAGAAGACCACTGAATGATACCTGATTAGGATGATATCATGCATGCCAGTCCCGGAAAAAGAACATGTAGCTGTGCTGACTTCATTTTCTCTTGGCCCACGGTAATAGCTGTCAACCTGCAGAACCCCTGATAGCACAGCGATAGGGGAAACAATAGCTGAGCATGCTGGAGCTGAATGCAAAACAGCAGCTTTTGAAGTGAAAATGTAGGCACAGGCAATGAGAAAAGAAATTTGGGTCTCAAGTGACAGATATATATAGGCTGTAAAAGTGGCTTTAAGTGTTTTTTTTGTTTGAGATTTATAAATATACTTGTTTATTTTAGCAAACCACGAGCTGAGGAATTTGCAAAATATACAAGTATTTTAATTTCTGTCGTTTAGGGAAGAAATCTTGTTAATAATGAAATACTATAGGAAAGGAAGCTTGAGTTATCTCCCGGGAAAATGTGTGATGCTTTTTGGCTGTTTTAGAAAACAAATTATATTATTACAGAGCAATGAATCCTTTGTGTTTGCTTCGTGGTAATTCACACAACACACATCCCAGCAAACAGAAAAGGTTGAAAACACTGAGCCTTACACTACTGGAAAAAAAGAGCTTGTGTGTTTCTGGATGTTCAGCCAGAAATCTATATGGTTCTCTCTGAGACTTTGGAAGAAGCAAGGAGAGTAATTGAACTAATTTTCACAAACATGCTGGTTATGCAAACTCTACAGAGAACCTCAGCATTAAAATGCAAATGATGCAGTCACTGATGAAGTCAAGGGCAGTGGCAGATGGATTCTGATGTGTTTGCCTAGTTCTGAACATGCAAAGCAAACTACATCCACAAGATTGTGCAGACCACTCCTATTATTGTAGCACTGCACATGCACATGCACATGCACATGCACTCCCCCCAGGCAACACCTTTTTTTGTCAGATTTCTGCAGAGAACCAGAACTGGGTTCTACTTTTCTTCAGCAGTGAAAGAAGAGACCAGTTGTGACCCACACCAAGTTTGTGCTAGTTAGGTTCAGGCATTCAGTGCTTATTATGGTGGAAGCACTATGGAATCTGTCACTTAAGTATTCATCCTTCAAATATTTACACTAAAATTTAAGTTTCCCATGTTGCAGATACAGCTATCTTTATGGGTATTAAAACCTGCCAGCATCCACACATCACAGTGTGCTAACAATCTAACTTACGGCTCATCAGTCTGGAAAATAAAAGATATTATTATTGATGAGCCTGTTTATCTATTCACGCCTCATTCCTTTGACCTTTAGGGGAAAGTCTGAAACAGACTGATGCTCATGGCAACAATCTGATATCATGCCAGCCTGCTGACCATATAATTGTTGAAACACCAGCAAAGTAGTGAAACTTTTATTTTAAACAGCATAAATGATAAAGATCACCACTGATTAAGGAGGATCTCTGGGGTCTCCAGACATTTGCAATTTACACTGTAGAGAGAACAGGCTCAATCACCCAGAGTGGGAAGCACTGTCGTGTTGTCGGCTGGAAGAAAGATTTATTCTTCTCCCTGCTAGATCCAGGAATATCTGTTGAGTTTCATTTAGGTGACCATCGCAGGTCATGCAGGGGGAGCTGACTTAACAGGCTGTAGGGGAGCTGCAGATGTTCAGGTCCCAGCCTCTCCCAGAACAATAATCACTCAGAGGATGCAGAGCATAAGAGGCCCTCAGTGTACACAGAAAGTGCCAGAGGTAAGTGTGACTATTGTTAATGAGTGGTAGAAGAATAGTTCTCTCTGCTCTGTGTGTGGGTGTGTGTTTTCATTCACAGTGATAACTTTCAATTCAATACCCTTTATAAAACCTCCACAGTGACTAATTATAAGAGAACTAGGAGCATCTACTATTAGCGGGATTGTTATTCAATAACCTTGGGAGGCTGCACATCCAATGACATTCTGAATCTGTAGCTATTAGATGGGGGGTCTAGTGAAGGTTGTTTCAGATTGCTGCTGGCGTCCTGCTGCTGAGCTCTGTATATTCAATGCCACAATGTCAGCAGCTTGAAATTCCCTGTCTGGATTTTACACAGCTGATAATCTTCAATTTAGAGAATGAGAATGAAATGTTTTCAAAGTAGGGGCATTCTCTGCAAGTCTCTGTCTAGGGGCAATCCTGTCAGTACATTCTCAGGCACTGCTCACCTGCAGCAATGAGTCATGTACTGAAATAAACAATTTGCTGAAAATGCTGTGATGTGTAGTGATACTGATTAACAGACTGCAGACATTTGGAATTGCCTTTGTATCCAATACATGGCTTTGTTTGCACAAAAGGTAGCACCAAGTAAACTGGTATGCAAGAGATTTCTGCAGACCCAGATCTTTGCCTCTTCCTGCTCTCTGAAAACAAGAGCACCAGTGGATTTCAGCATTGTAGAAGCAGGGGGGATATCTTTCATTTTCACACAGTGTGGATGTTGAAGAGGAAAGAACAAACAAGCAAAATAGGAAACAGACTAGACTTTACAGAGAGCAGTATTCAGGTCACTGGTTTAATTCCATTACAGAAGGTGACAAACAAAGCCAGTAAATTAATTTCCAGCCCCAACATCTGTGGTTTTGTAATAAGACACTTACTAGTCCCAGATGATTCTTGGACAAATTACTTTGAATGGCTGTTTTCAGTGGAAAGAGAAGCCAGCCCTGTCCTTCCCAACACAAAAGTTCTGTTCCACAAGCCATTAGTTGTTTCCCAGGAGTTTATTTAAAATTTGTTCGTTGGAAGATTTAGAGATTGTTTTTAGGAGCAAGTGCAGCAATTGTGACATATGTCAACCTCATTAAGAATCTGTACTTAAGACAGAAAAGCAAGATGAGGGCAAAAAACAAGATAGAGACCCATTTTCTCAGAGAGTAGGGACCTTTCTTCACATAACAGCAATGTGTTTGTCACACGCTGGGCTTCGGTATGGCTCTGTTCTGAGCTGACTGACAGGTGTGAATACATAGAATCTGCCTTGTCCTATCCATCCAGAAAAGCTTCAGGATGATTTCAGGGAGGTTTCTTCAGTGTGTGTGGGCTCTGGGAGCTTTTCAGAACCTGCCCTTAGGTTGCTCTGCAGACAGACATTCATTTCATTGGAAACTTGTCTCCCCAGCTTGCAAGCAGAGGTTAAGATATTCTTCAGGATTTGTTGCTTTCCCAAACCATTTTCATTATCGTCACTTTCTTTAGATAGAACTAGTAATTCAGAACAATTATTCAGAGATCTTTACAATCTGCTTGCCTTTTTTTTTTTTAATTGAACAGTTATACCATTTTTAAGAAATTTTAAGCCTGTTTTAGAATTGCCAAGCTCTTTCATGTTCCTGCTAAAAAATTATCTTTCATTTATCCTTCTTAAATAGAGAAAATATTCTTGTCTGTAACCAGAGTTGAAAAGCTGTCCCTATTTATTCAAATTTGTTAGCACTGATAATTAAGATCATACCACAATCTTGAAGCACAGATAATGTAGTGCTTCCCACATGGCTCATTGCAGGATAATGTTTATAACCCAACTGAACAAATAAAAATATATAAACACTAGAAAGTATATAATACTAATTCACTTACCTGAGGAACAAAAGCAGACCATTTCTGATTGCCTACATAGCTTTCAAGCATAACTCTAAGCCATTCTCAAGTCTGGACTTGTTCAGTATCCACGATGCTTGGAGAAAAAAACACATTTTGGCATGAAGAATGCTCAAGATTAGGAGGATGCTGATACTCAATCCTCTATTAATATAGACCAAAATAGCCCATCCTGCACTGTGGGCAGATGGAAAACAGGGAGATATACAAAACTGAGATATACAAAATGAAGATTTTATTTCCTGAGTTCACTATATTTATTGGCATGGGAGCAATCTATTTTACAGTATATTGCAGAATGGAAAGCTAATTCCTTTTGCAAAACTAAAATAATGTCCCAGGTCTCAAAAATCTGGTTCTATTCCCAATTTACAAGCTGAATCTCAGTTAATGAAGATGTCTCTTTTTGAGCAAGTACAAGCTTGAATTTAGTGAGATTAATCTGACTTTGCAAACTGCACTTGCTGCAAAAATTCAAAGCTATTAGTTTAGTTCTGATCAAATTAGCCTGTTTTGAAACCAGTGTGTAACTAGCCTGTTTCTTTCCAGCTGTGCCATGATGTTTGGTATTCTTCTGTTTCTATGCCCATATTGTTCTGCAAAATGTGGAAAAAGAATTAATCAGTGTACTTTAACTTCAACATGACAGCTTCAAAGGATGTATTTCAAAAAGTTTGGTTTTACTTTATTTTCTGTTTTATTTGGATCTGCAGCAGACTTTTGCAGCTGATTGAAATAAGAGCACAATTATAAGATTGCAATTCTAATTAAACCGTTAATTGGTACTGCTGACTTTTAATACCTGCCATTTAGCATCAGTGAATACCAACATAGTAAGCAGAAGCAATAGAAACAGCATTATTTTTCCCTTGCAAAACTCTGAACCTAATTCTTCTTTACATTTTGCAAGCTCATTTGATGACAGTGTTAAATCATAATTTGTTCAAAAGTCTCCAGCTCTCTGTTGGAGGAGAACTGTGTTTGTAATTAGGTATTGTTGAAGGTAGCAAGTGCACATCATATACTACCACACAACAGTATTCAAATAGGATATATGGAGTAAAGAATACTGAATTTGATAGTTTAGCCATGAAGATAAATGCCACCCCTGTGACTGAAATCAGAAAGCATGAAAAAAAAAGTACAGCAAAATGTGAAAAGCAGATAAAGAACAGCAGATCTAAAATTCAAGAAAACCTGTCTTTACCAAATGAGAAAAAAATACCATTTTCTAACATCTTCCTCTCCCTCCTAAAATAAAGCATGGCGTAAAGAAAAATGGTTGTGCTGAATATGCAAAAATGCCAGTATTAAACCATCCTTAAGTCAGCTATAGGGCATACAAAAGGCAGTCCTACAGAACAGTATAATACAGTTTGTTTACAGTTCCTGATATCAGCCAAGAGAATTTGCTCTTCTAGGATGTGAAAGGAGATAATTTCTTCAGAAATAGATTTTCAATGTATCATTGATATTTTGACTTAAAAATTAATATCTGCTAATATTGGTTATAATAAAATGGAAAATGCAAAGAAATATTTTTCTCTCAACTTCATTTTTAGGCAAAACATTATGATTTGTTTCAAGATGGCAAATACAGAAAACAGAAGAATAGTCCAAAAGATTGGACTTGTTGATTGGGTTGTTTATGTCCTAACACCAAAATGTATATTACATCTTATCATCTATAATCAAATGAACAAATCTCAACATGGAAAAATTGAGATCCTATTAATTCCTTCACTTTGAAAGCTATTTGTGTATTTTTATTAAATTCATGTAAGTCTGCATCCTCATGCAATGCTAAAAATTATGAACTGTTATGTTCTATCAAACTCATCATCTTCAAAGGAAGAGTTTCTAGAATCACACCTGCTTGTCTGCTCTCATTTAAACAGTCCTGCTGGAGACCCTGGGTTTGTTCAAGTAATAAAGGGTTGAATAGGAAAAAAATAAAGTTTAAATATTATGTATTATTAACGTAGATGTTTACCTCATTCAATGAAGCTGTATCTTTTACTTTTATTACTTTTACTTTTACTTTTATTTTTACTGATTGCACTGAATTTCCATAACTTAAAAAACCAATTTGGTTATATTTTCTAGTCAGATAGTTCTCTTCATAAAGCTCAGTGGAAGCTCATATAGCATTTAAAGTTCATTTCCACCCTGATTTTGGCAAGCAGTCTTTTAATACAGTAGAATCATATTTAAATTATCCATGCTAAATGACAGATTTTAATTGCACTTCATACTTTTCTTTCCTCTTTTACACTATAGTGATTTGGAATATTGAGCAAGCATGCTAAATCCCTGGCATGTAGTGAGTACTCATTTAAAAGGTAAATGGTATTGGAATGGAATATGCTTACTGTCTCCATCAAAGTGTGCTGTCCTGTTCTGTCAAAGCTCAATCCTGGATGGTACTTCATAGCAATAAATGTGACTGACTGCGTTGGCACCATTTTCAAACTATATCTTTCAAGGACATAGCAATAATGCTTATTTACACATTGATTTCAACTTACTCACTTGAGTGACTAAGGGCTGTTTACACAGGTATCACATTAACAGATTGAATTTGTCTCATTTAATGTATCAAAAATCAAAGACAAATGAAACATTGAACAGAACTGGTTTTCAGCTCAAGTCTATATCTCCTTACTAATTCTGTTAACAATTTCTCTGACACTTTCACCCCCTTCTTTATCCTAAGGATAGACAAAAAACTTTCTATATATTTTATTCTGAAACAGTAAAAAGACATGAAGGTAAATGAAGAAACTAGTTTCACAGAACAAATAAGATATGCAATAGTCTGAAATACTATCATCTCTTGGGAAGAGAAAAGGAAAGATAAGGAAATGGAGAGGGGTAGCTAGCATTTTACTGTCATCACAGAAATCTGCTTCATTAAAAATCAAGTGACCTTAAATGCCACAGGGCAGTTAAAAGTAATGGGATGTGATCTCAAGCCAGTGAGTGATGTGAAGCCAATTCCTTCTCAGGGGTTTAAGCTGTAACATCCACATTAATGTATTAGTATCAGTAGATGAAACATAACGAATACTACATCTCATTTACATAATGGATGAGACTGGAGAAGCTGTTCCAGATGGCAGATGAGCACCTTGAGCCAAAAGTGAATTTTTTTTTTCTTTTTGCAGATCAGTATCCACAAGTCTAAATTGCTGAGATTAGATCAGTCTGATGAGAATGTGGACTTTGAGTAATTTGTTGCCCTTAAATTTGAAGAAAGTTAAATACCCATCAAGAACAACAGCATTCCATGCAGCTGTGTGGCCTTCTCTGCTTATTGGTGTGTCTGGTAGTTCAATGGTAACTGAAGGTGTAAACTTCATAGAAAATTTAATTCTCTAATCAGTCCTGCTTAACATGTTGTCAAAGAGTCAACTCACATGTTCAGTCATATTTATGCATTGTAATGGTTTAGTACCTTAACACACAATGCACATTATGAAGAAATGCTGGGCTGTTCATGTACTCAGTAAAACACCCAAATGTTCAAGCAATGCAAAGACAAATGAGAATGTGGTGTCCTTTCTTATAACCAGAGGCTTGCTTTATAAATGGTCTGTTCAGGTCTGGCACAGGTAAAAAAATCAGGTGCATTGGATCAGCTTTAACAGTGTATTGAATTATGTGTTCCTGGAAGAAGGACTCTGTTTTGCCACTGAAAGAAGAAGCTGATGTCCCTGATGACTTATAGAGAAGGCTGTTTTTGTGAATGAGCTAAGTGCAAGAAATGTTTACCCTGAGTCCTGAACATTGTGCTGTAGGTATTTCAAGAATCCCACTCAGTCCATAGGTTAGAGATTTCTGTGAATCTGCTGGTAATGAAAAATTATAGCTGGTCTGATTGGTGTGCTTTGCTCATTATGTTATACTATGGTTAAGTCTAATTTTCTTAAACCAGTAATATGTCAGAGTTAGATCCATTTCCAGATTTGCAGTTAGGATAAAGTCCCATCTTACTCTTTTCCCTTCCCTGGTTTCAATGGCAATGACATTATAGACTTTTCTCTGTAGGAGACAGTTATCCTAGGAAATAGGATTTTCTATCAGTGTCTGCAGTTGTAGGAGGCTATTCCATTGGCAACATTGTTTTCTGGGGCACATTAAGTTATTCAAATTTCTTGCTCCCATGTATTAAATATGTTGAGTATAAAAGAGTCTTTTGAAGGAGTGATTCAGTTACTGTAAAGAGGTGGAGGTGAAACAGAGGAGATTATGCTTTCGCTTTGTGGCTGGGTGCTATTCAGTGTCTGGAGGGGCCTCGCTAGACTAGTGTTTCATAGCTTTTTCTACCTGGAACACAACATCTAAAAGAGATTTGACGAATGGTAATTGAAATATGATAGAATTCTATGTGAGCATGTGTGTGAGCACGCACACTTTTAAGTATATTCATTTCTTGGAGTTAGGTGTGGGAAGGAGTTACGTAGACCACTTGATAGAAGGATGTTTCATATTTGAGGTACAAGCTCAGAAAGTGTGTTAATAGTTTTTGGATTTCAAAATCTTGTCATCACCTGTTCTTTCTCAAACGTTGGTCTGAGTTTTTAGTATTTAAAAAAAAAATTTAAAAAAGCTGACAGAAAATTCCCACCAAGAAATTGCAGAAGGAAATATTTCTGACTACTGGAAAGAATAATGTGGAATTTCCAGTCCTCAGAGACCCAACTAGGTGAGATGCTGCTGTGTGGAATTTACGGCATTGTGCTCTATAGTGAAGAGAAGGTAGAGAGGGCTCTTGGATTTGTGAGGCTTGAAAAAATAGATTGTCTGTTTTCAATGTTCTCTTTCATTGGTTGACTTTGTTTCTGCAGTGGTTCTAAGACTTTCAGAATAAGAAATATCTGTTTAAAAAGTTTTGGGTTTTTTTAACATTGATACTAACAAACGCTGGGTTATACCTTGATAAGAGGTCAAAATACGAGGATGCTTTAAGTTATTAATCTGGTTCCCAATTCTTCTCTCCACAGAGAGTGGAGGGAAGTAAGGGGGAAAGGGGCAGAAATGAAATACAAATCTAAAAACACTATATTTAAATTATTTTAAAATGTAACTTGGTAAAGAGAGATTTTACTACACCATACAGCAAATGATTTCTTGAGGAACAACCTTACAATAATATTAAATTTAAAAAATACCAATGAAAGTATTTTAAAAAGGTTTCTTATTACTTTTCCCCTCATTTCTTTCATTTCTTAAAAGTCAGTAACAAAACTGTTGTTAACTTGATGTATTTTCCTTTGCTTCTGGCCCATGAGCACAATTATGGGCTGTGTATCACTGCAATCAGGATAAGGCATCACCAAAATAATAACAGTATTGGACAGTGAGGTGAAATGAGGAAGGTATGATGCAAATGCATCCCTTTGTGCTATGTGAAGCATAAAATGAAAGCATCCTTCATTGTAGGGAAGTGAATCTGAAACACATTTCTAAATAGCTAGATTTATGTTGAGCTAATATTAAGTTAATATTGATTGAGATGAAACAGCCAAAACATGAAGAGATACACTCATTCATATTATTATGTGCTTTCAGCAGGTTTGTTTTTCTGTAAGCTTAATGAAAGATATAGTCAAACTAATTCATCCCTAAAGGCTTGCCTTATTTAGAGAGCTCATACTGTCTGCTTTGTCTATATTTTTTTAATTTGTTCAAACAAACACTTTTTCGATCCTTAAATTAGTTGGCTTTTCGCTTTTCTCTCAAGACAATTGCACATCATTAGAGAGGTGGTGGAACAAATACAATTGCAAACATCTGCTACTACAGCACAGTGATACCATAAACTGATCTGCAGTCATTGTGACTGTCAGGACTTCAAGTTTATGTAAAGGTCACATTGTTTGATTGTAGACAAATGACTCTGGGATTTCATGTCATCATTCAGGGCTTATAAACCCAATTTGATTATTTAGCAAAGTTGTTCTGTGAAGGGAGAAACTATATGAAGTCAAGTAAGAGTCCAGAACTGCTCTCATAAGCTTTTTTTTATTACTTAAGAAATGTCGTAGATGATTGATGGTGCAGTGTATTTCCAGTGCTGGTGCCCAGAACTTTGCAGTTGGGAACTATGCAGAACTTTGCATAGTAATGTTATAGCATGATATAATGAATTATTAAATTGTATTTGACCGAGGCATGGCTATTCAAGTTGATACATAATGTGAATAGTGAGCATAAAGAGACGCTTTTCTGAGTTTAAAACTCAGGATTTTTGTGTGTTGTTTTGGGGGAGTTTTGTGGGGGTTTCTTTGTGGATTTTTTTGGTTGGTTGATTTTTGGTTTTTCTTTTTTTTCCTTTTTACTGCCAGTATACAAAAGTAGCTTATTTATAATTGCTAGTATCCTATATTTTACAGCCTGGCAACCTTTGTATGATCCAACAAGAATTGCTTCACCTAACATGGAAATAAAATGTCACAATTACAAAATTTAGTGGTACAAATAAGTCACCTTTGCCTAAATCCTAAAATGCTTTCACACTCTCAACTATAGCTGCAGTCAGAGAAACTGTGTACCTACTTCCCTTTAGAGATGAGGGTCTTCATTTTATTTGGACAAATCTTCAGTTAGTAAAAATCTGAATTGTTTCATTGCCTTCAGAAGGGTGATAGCAATTTTTGCCAGCTCAGAATGTGGTGTTTAATCTTGGTATTGAGAGAGGAAGGTGAAAAAAAGAACACTCCATATCAACTTAAAGAAATAGCCTCTGGTCTTAAGACAAGTTGACGGAAAATTTAATGCAAGTTATAAATAGGGCCATTAATTTGATATACTATGCTCTAGCAGTATACTCCATTAAGCATCCATATTTACTTAGCTGCTACCGTGGTACCAACATGACATAGCAAAGTTATTATGTGAAACCCTTCTATCATATCGCATTACTTTTTCATCTCAGACTTGGTTAAAGTGCACAGCTGTACAACAAAATTTCTCGATTTACCCAGTGTCCACCTATTATCATAATAGCCTGTGTTAAAACAGGAATGAAGAAATATCTCTGATTCTGAACCTTCTTGTTCTATATGTATTCAGACTTGGCACAAATAAAATTAAATTTTGCTTTGATGAGAAAAACATGAAAATCTTGTGTGAAAAACATGGAATTGTTATTAACCTTTTTAAAATCACAAAGTTGAGAAATGGGGAAGAAAAAAAAAGAAAAAAGAGAAAAAAATTAAATGATAGGGTTAGGTGATAATGTAGTGAAGATAAATTGAGTTTCAGTTGCAGACAAGGGCCAAAAGCAGGAGCACCCTTTCCACTGCTGAGATCAAAAAGACAGACACCAAATATAGACTCACAAGGACCTTCAAAGTCAGTGAATTCAGTTCTCATAAAAGCAGGTAATTATTTCATAGTGTCTATACTTGTAATTCATAATGTCACATTACACTGCCTACAGATGGCTTGGAGGAGGGATTTGTTCCTTCCTATTCTTTTGTGACTACAAACAACTTCTACCTAGTATCTTAAATATATAAATTTCAGTCCCTCCTAAAATTTACAGGTCCTCAGAATAATGCTACTTTCCTCTCAGTTCAGTAAACAGTGCACAAAGGGTCTGCATCCAGGAATATCAACATAGAACTGCATACTGAGTGCAGAGGTCATCCAATTAGATTCTGCAGCGGTCTCTTCTGGCCTTTTTCACTTTTCCCATGGATCAGTTCACTAGTGGTAGTTGTACAGAAAATGGACTTGCAGTAGCAAAGGAGCTGTGATAACAATTTCACAGTTAACTTGCACAATACCTTTCCCCCATGTGGTAAACTTAGTTCCTTAGATGGACATGTTGCTAAACAAATGAAAAAGTTGGGACAGCCTCTGTGATTTACATATTTAAAGGAAGAGCAAGTGCAGGAAGCTCATTTTGTTTCTGTTCCCCGCCCAGGGGTGGCAAAGGGGAGGTGGGGCCCCAGGCATGGTGGCAGGGGGTGGATCCACTGGGGAAAGCTGCCCCAGCTCCGCAGACAGCCATGAGCAGCCTTAAACAACAGCGCAGCCGGAACCGCCCCTCACGGCTCCTGGGGCCTGCAGGGCCCTTCTACCCAGCTATGGGGTTTTTGCTCGCATCAAACCAAGCAAAAACATCATGCAGCCAACAGCGAGAGACATGGCAAGTTTTCCCAGACAAGAGACAAGATCAACTTCTCAGCTGCAACTTAACAGGCACCAGCTTTCTTCCAGGTCAGAGAGAAAGGAAAGGTGAGATCATGTGAGAGGAAGCCAACATGGCGGCACCAAAGGCAGTAAAGGAAGGGAAGGAGACAAAGCGCTCCCAGCGCTGGAGCTGAAAATTCTCCTTGCAAGCCATGGTGATGGCTATAATACAGCAATTTGTTTTCCCTATAATTCATAACATGAGGTACATGGAAGGATGTAGAAATCCGCATGTAGTTCATGAAAGACACTCACGCCAGAGTATATAGATATGGTGAAAGACTTTTAAAGCTTGAGAAGAGAGCCTTTACTTTCAGGCTAGAATAGCTCATCCTTAAAAGACTAAACCCCATGCTATTTATGACCCCTGATGGCAGTGGGGGAAGACGGCAAAATTCGTGGGAAGGATATGTTTTTTCCCTGCAGCAGATTCCAGGCAGACTGTTGTTTGTGAAAGTTTGAACCATTCTAGAAAAGTTCACAGAGAGCTATCTCTCATGGGAAAGATCCCATGACACAGCAGAAGAAACTCTTTTCCTTAAAGATAAAGATAGACACTTAAGAAATGAAACACTGACCAAACCCCATGTTTGTTTCCCTTGTGCAGGTTGCTGGAAAGATGGAGGTAATGGAAGAGAAAGGTGCTCTGGGNAGGAAGAGAAAGGTGTTCTGGGAGTTTGCTGGAAAGATGGAGAGAGAAATGGAAGAGAAAGGTGTTCTGGGAGTTTGCTTTGATTTCCTATTATTTCTTTTTACTTTTAACTCTATTAGTAATACATCTTCTTTATATTGTAACTGTTCAAGCATAGACCTGTTTTGCCTTGAAGTTTTTACGTTTTTCTCAATAATCCTTATTTCCGCCTTGTTTTATTCATGGTGCTTGGTGCCTTACCAGCGTCAAACCATGACACCCCATCACAGTGATTTTAATAAACTGACATTTGGTTTCTTGGCTTCCTGTAAGGCAGAGCTTCTTTGGTGGTTTTTTGGGTTTTTTTGTTTTTTGGGTTTTTTGTTTGTTTCTTTGTTGGTTTGTTTTGGTTTTTTTTTTTTCGTTAGTTGGAGATGTTTGTAGGTTATTTGTCTTGGGTTTTTTTAAGTAATTTATTTCTCTTTTTCAGCTTTTATCCATTAAGTTTCCATTAAAAAACACGACAAAAACCCAGCCATTTCCCAGCTGAAGATGTATCTTATGTCCCAAGTAAAGACAGAATGAATTGTCTGACAGGCAGTATAAAAAAACTTGCTTTGATTCTTCTTGAGTCTTTAACTTTTATGTACATAAGTAAACTAGAGGGCTTCAGTCAATAATACACATAAATAATTTCTTTCCCGTGAACATGTGTTTAATAGTTAAAGAAATACGGATTAAATGTGAACACTGCCAAGAGATCTGTAGACAAGCTAAACTAGACTAGAATTGACAGGACTATTTCAGTGGAAAGGGACTTGTAGCCATCATCGAGTCAAAATGCCTGACTAATTCAGGGCTGGCCAAAAGTTAAAAGTGCTGTTAAGGGCATCTCTTAAACTCTGAGGCCTGTCACCCCTCTAGGAATCCTGTTGCAGGGCTTGACCACCCTCTTGGTAAGGGAATGCTTCCTAATGGCCAGTTTGAATTTCCACTGGTGACACTTTCAACCATTCCCAACACTGGATCCCAGAGAGGTAATCAGCACCTCCCTCTCCACTTCCCCTCTGCAGGAAACTGTAGGGAACCATAAGATCTTAAGCTAGTTAAGAGCACGAGCATTTTCATATGTAGGATTTAGATGGATATAATTATCTTTCTGTAGAGGCAACTCTAATTTATCCAAAGACTGGAAAAGAGTTGACTTGTTGCAAACTGTGGAATTAAAATGCTATTGATAAAAGATTGGCATGTGCTAACTAGCAGTAGCCTTGTTTACAGTAGGAATCAAAACTCTGGTTATAATACTTAATCCTCAGAAGAATAAATTGATTTGGTCCAAAGGAGAAATTTATTGAGGAAACATTTTACATTCAGTGCATCTTTTGTGATACAATTACAGTCACATGATTATAGAATTTACTCCAACCATTTCTGGACCAAAAGCAACTCTTCTAGTCATTACAGGGGCTTGTGCCCATAACCACATGCAATACTTTATGTACTGATATTTGTTGACAACAAGATCATCCTGTTGCAGATATCTGGAAATAACTGAGGGAAAAAAGACAGACCGATGGATCATAGCTTGTTTCTTGGGGTGTCTGTGAGAAACTGCAGTTCCTTTGCTATACCTTTTTTCCTTTTTGCTTTCTTCTTGCAAGTTCTCCCAAATCACTAATCAGTGTCTCAGTCCTTACATGTTTCATCCAAGACAAATAGAAAGGGAGGAAAACAGCATTTCTTATACCAAATGGCCACTGAAAGATTTTTCAGTGAACCATCAAAACATTTTACATCCACTGTTTCAGGAGACCATGATTTATGCAATGTTCCAAAACCCGTCTCCAGAAGTGTTGTTCTTCACACTCACTATCCCTTAAGGATATAGTGAAGTCATTGAATTCCTTGCCAGACTGCAACCATAAGAAAAATGATGCTTTTGCTCTTTTAATTGCCTCTTATTCCTATGTAGAAGAAAGCATACAGACATGCAAAGAAAATCACGTAATATCTGAATGCGTCCATCTATTCCACTGACAAGAAGAAATGAAAGTCAAAGTTACGAACTATAAGAAGCAAAGGAATCATTTTAAAGTGATGCACCAAGCTTTGAGATTTTTTTCTGAATGCATGTTATAAATCCTAGAAGCTGTTCTTAAGAGAATCTCAGTCACCTAGAAATCACTCTGAACATGCTGCTATTCTTTGAATGCTATTATCCTCTTAGGTGTGTAGTAATTGAACTAATAGAAAGTTTTATTCAATCTTAGAGAAACTTAACCCAGCTTGAAATTAGTTTCTGATCATAATTCCTGCTTGGAGAAATCAATACGAAGTTAGTAAGCATTGTGTCCATTCCACAAGTTTTTAAAATGCTGCATTCCTACTGTATAATACCCTATTTCATATCAATATAGTCTGAGCTACAAAGAGTCAGCTAATTCCAGTTTGGATAATGAAGGTATGCTCTGAACACTTCAGAGCTATCACTCAGACACAGTACGTTTGATACAGTTATGTTGCCAAGATCTTCTGAATGCTCGAGAGTCTAGAATATAAATGAAAGTTACAGAGCAAACAAATAATAAAATCAAAGCTAAAAGTGGGGACTGAAGTGGTAAATCGGCTAGATGCCCTTTATCTCTAGAGATTAGTGCTCCAATTCTGCATCAGGACCCACAGAGAAAATAATTTTAATGGCTTCAATCTGATCCCCTGGGTGCAGTTTATCCACATTACAGATTTCACCATACCATTAAGAATGACATATATTTTTCTCCTAAAGAAAGGTGTGGAACAGGAATAACAGGGGACACTTCACAGACCAGGATTGATGTATGTTGGCAAAGCAATGTGTGAAAACTGTGGGCCCATAATAGCCAGGGGATTAAGTACGGATTAAGGTGCAGTGAAAGCAGCTATTGAGAACTCTGAATGACCTCCATCTGCACAATAGTGCTAATATTCAGGCCTTAGCTTCATGAACACCATTTTTATCAGTATCGTTATTAACTGTAAAATATTAATATATATCTAAAGATCAGGAGTCTGTAGTACCTTATCTCTTACATAGCTGGGTGCTGTAAATCATAAGAAGAGTAAACTTTTCACTTTTCCTGATCTAAAAGTGTAATAAAGAGTAGGTTGCATTTTAGAAACATTGCAATAATAATAGCAAACTAATACACTTGTAGAGTTTATTCAGTATTTTTTATGGAAGCTGTACAAAGTTGAGGCTCATAAACATGAAGACTAGCTTGATTTATCAGAGGTAATAATCCAAACCATTTTTAGGGTTATATTCTTGATCAGTGTTTTATGCATCACAGAACGGGTTTGGAGTATATTTCTCCTTTGTCTTGTCTTGGCATTTAGCTCAAGTCTAATATCCTTGTATGAGCTTTTTCACTCCCATGGGTTGTTTCTATTGTTCTTCAGATAATAATTCATGTAGCCATCCTTTACAATTACATTAACTCTCACATCATCTGGAAACTTCTAAATGATAGGGCTGATCCATTTATGAATATAACTACAGGAATTCCCAGAGGCTGAGTTCTTTAAAGTAGCTACCTCCAAACTGGTACCTTGGATGTCACTGGTTCTGTGTTGCCAGAGAGACCCTCCAACACTGCATGCAGCTAAAAGGAATACAAAAAATTTATAAACTGACACTGCCAACAAGAGCAACTTTATAATGTTTTTTGTGGTGTGTCAGTTACTCACTCACATTTCTGACCCTTCTGTGACTAAAGGATTTTTTGGAAGCTCCAGAAAAGTTCTTCTGGTCAAAACTACAGCAGTGAAGCACTAAATGTCCCTCTCAAGTCCAGCAATGTGCCTTACATCAGCTAGAAAATTATTCTTGGTGGAGCATAAAGGGAAACAGGGAGAACTATAGCAAGTTCCCACTACTACCATGTCTCATCTCAAGTTTATATGCCATTTGGCTTGCAGAGGATCCTTAACTAGGTAAAAACCCCCTGAAATTACTTGCAGAAGCCATAATTGTTCACATTCCTTGAAATTAACATACCCTATATGAAGGAATCCATAGAAAAACACTGTCTTGATTTTTCTATCAAAAAGCTTGAGAGGTCCTCTCTGTGCATAGGAAAAAACAGGTTTGGTATATTTCCTATGTGGCCATAAACTCAAGATGAAATATTGACCCTGTAGAAAATAATCAAGTTCTAACCCAGGCTTCCATGGGGCCAAGAGCTGGTGTTCTGAAAGCTGGAGCTGCTACATTGGAGCACTGGCTAAATTTGGGTGAATGTTTTCTAAAATCTCGCCCCATCCTTCATTCTGAAGCATCACTAGCTTCAGCTTGGGAAAGATTTAAAGAATAATTCATGTTTGCCTTTGATGGACAAACAGGAGATAAAAATTACAGGACTGTAGAGTACTTGGAAAGGCGAGCATCAGGGGAAGAGATGGAAGAGGAAGAAGGGGAGCTATGGATTTCCAAGTCCAGGGTGTGCTGAACTTTGATCAATATGGCCACAAGCAACAGATGTTGAACTTTTTCCTGTCCTTCAATTTCTACACCCAGTGTGCTTCTAGAAATGTGCTTTTAGAAAATGAAAGCAATTTACTTGAGCAAAGAAAAAGATTAATTAAACAAGCATGTTAAAGGAATCAGTTTCTTTTGCTTTAAACCAAAATATTCTCCATAAGCTCTTCAGTACTGTGAAACAAATAACCAATAAAGAAAAAAAAAAGCTTTTAAAATTAAATATTTTCCTTGGCAACAAGTTTTCGCACAGAGCATGCTTCTGCTAAAATACCAGCTGTGAAATGTGTTCCATGAAGTCAAGAGAAAGCCTTAATCTTCCAGTCGTTGACATTTTATTTATGCATTCAGCATGTGTTATTATCATTCCTCTTGTTATTATAGAACGTGGTGTAAAAACTAGCTTTTTCTTTGCGCAATGACAATGGTTACGGACAAATTAGAGATTGAAAATGCATTTTTTGTCTTGTATATGAAATTCCATGACAATTTTTTGTGCTGTGAGAAATTTCAAATGGTACTTGGAAAAAAGCATAGAAAAACACACAGTAATTAAAGTACCATACTACGCTTTTATATAAATATATACTTTGGTTATTTTCAGTAGATTTCTGCAAAATTCTTGTAATGTAACCTTAGCATAACATGAATTTTGCTCTTAAGAAAAAAATGCAAGAGAAAGTATAAAAGGGCAAAAACACAGATGCTCTTTTTGCTAATCCCAGGCTAATGTGTGTGGAAACCTCTCATGAAAACAACAGGAAGTTTAAGGACTTGACATTAAACCACGGGAAAATTTGTAGATATTGACTGGCCTTAATTCATTCCATCTAGAATGGACAAAGGAATTTGTGACAATTTTAATCCTAAAATCAAATTCATCCTTATTGCAGATCTATGGATGCCATGGATCTTTTCTTGGAGAAATTAGATAACTAGAACCTTGTTAATTTAATTCCACAGGGAATTTAACAGCTATCAGTATCAAGCTGCTTCCATAATTCTACCATTAAGAAGTAAGAATTCAAAAAGGGTTTTTTCCACAATCGGTAAAATACCTTACATTTGTCTGAAGCATCAGAATTAGAAACTGTCATGGAATGTTATTTTCTATATCATGCAATTGCCTGTAATTGACTGACTCTGAGGGGGAAAGGACAGGCAGATCAAGGAGGAGAAGCAANGAGTGGTCCAATATAGTCAATTTGCTTAGCCTCACCACATCAGAAACCCAGCCACTGCCCTCTGTTCCAAGATTTCACTTGTGTGACTCACTTGATGACAGCACATGTTTCACATTTGTGGATCACCTGTGTGACAGCCTCTGTGGCCAGGCCCACACCTTGATCACAAGCCCAACTGTATATTGCATCCCTTCCATGATGTTTCATGGAACCCTCCAGTACATACACAGTTTAGTTTCAGACAGGTTAATACAGACACACATTTCAAGAGATTTATTTCCCTTGATGTTCTATAATCAATGGACCTAAATAGATAAGATGCAGAAAGATTAACTTAGTAGCTAACATAGCACAGCTAGGTTTCAGAGTGTTATTCAAGGTGGAGTTTGCTCCAGTCTCCTCTAGGTAGAAGTCCTTGGTTTTATATTGATCTCTCATAGTTTCTGTATTTTATCCTTCTGGCTGTGTTATCCCTTCTTCAAAAAGTATGTGCTAGCCTACTGTAGCAGAAACACCATGTGCATCCCTGCTTGTATTGTTTGTAGAAGTGGTCATCTTTCTTTTGAATGCTTTAAAAATTTAAAATGTGATATAATAAATCTAATATTCATAGGGAAAATGGAAATTTTAAAAGAATTTGTGGGTAGATGCCTGTGTATTACCAACAAAAATAAATAAAATTATATCACTGAAAGAAAAAAGAGAAATCACATCTGTGCAAGGATGATACTCTGTCAAAGAAGAATAATTCACTTTGTCCTACCTTGGGGTTAAATGCTCACTGCTGCTTGGGAAATCTTGTGTTTCTTTTCTGCTGTGTTTGTCTGTGAATGTTTTATGAACCTAACTGAGCTTAGGAATCAAGTTTCTTAGACAGACACAGTTTATTCAGAAGAATAAAGATACAGCAGAAAGTTATTGATTTTTGAGGACTCTACGCCTTGTGAAAAATTAACCAGACATCCCTACCAAATCAATTATATTACCCTTGCTGTTTCAGGACTTCTTCAGGACACCCACAGCCTGTTTTCAGTGCAAAAATGACCTGTACCATTATTTCTTTCATAAAAGCTGATTTCTGCTTTCTCCCTTGTCTATGATCAGATGCCCCAGTCTTTCTCAGTATGCATACAAGCAGACTCTGTATAGGAGTCCATGAGGTATTCATGAGGAACAAAGAGGCTGAACTCCCATGTTTAACAAATTTAGAGGAGTGACAAATTCAATTATCTTTGTCATAAGGATGAAACTAAAATTTTAGTTACTGATGGAACTAAAAATGTTAATTTCATACTCTTCCACAATGCTTAGATTCTGTTTGAAAAGAAAGAGTACTAGATTTATGTCCTT
>VZTN01004935.1:0-24305 GCA_013400515.1 Erpornis zantholeuca | reverse complement strand
TCTTGAAACCATCATTAAAGCTCACAGGTACAAGTACTAAACCTTGGTAAGATTTCCTGTATCCAAAGCAGAAACTTGCTGTAGTTGCCCATACACTAAAGAAATTTTATTTAGCAAGTGACAGTTATACAGCTTTCAGTCAGGACATTTGGTTTATAGACCATGAGCAATTATTTCCTTGTTCCTCATGAACATTGTTTTGTAGCTGGTCTCCTGTTTCAAACTTTTTTTTTTTTTTTTTAATTGCTTTTATTTTATTTTCCTTCATAGTTANTTTTTTAATTGCTTTTATTTTATTTTCCATCATAGTTATTCACTGCTAGCTTTCTTGAACTTGAGAAAGCCTAGGTGGTTTTGGTTTTGAGATAATTTCATCAAGTTGACAAAAGCAAATTTTCCAGTTAAAGACTCTGCTAGCTTTCCTATATGTTTATTCCTTTTGTAACTGTGCAGCAAGGATTTTATTCATCCTCATTTCCCACTTTTTTCTAAGACTACTGAGGCTTCCTCTTTGGTAATATATATTCAATAGATCCTCTCTAATGAAAAATTAATAGAATTACTAGCAGCTATCAATGATGTAACACTGACCAGGAAAAGACCTATTTTATTTTGCAGTTAGATTTTTCAGTTTCATTTGCTAATCACGAATGGATTTGCTTCTACATATTAGCCATTACTGTAGTGCACACATCTGAGCACATGCTGAGGACAGGTTCTCCAACAAGTCTGGTACAACTCAATGTAAATTATCAAAATCTACCTTCTTCAGGAGTCTATGAGACTTAGCCTGGGTAAAAATGAGCATTTGTGGAGATTCTGTGATACATGACACAAGTGGGGACACATGCAACCAGTACAGAGACTTAAACTCTTGTCAAAACAGGCTTTCCTGCAATTTTAGGAAGGCTTATGAGCCAAACAAAATGACAGCTTCTTACACTATGAATGATAAACCTCTAAAGATGATCAGGTTTGTTTTGATAGATAATAGAAGTTCCAAGGGGAAGATTCAATTTTATTATAAGAGAAGTCCAGGCTGACACATTTTTATCCCAGGTGACTTCTTGGGTGCTTGAATTTTTTACAGAAATTTCTGTAAGGTGTCAGTGTACAAGCTCTGCTGTTTGAACTAAACTTCTTATTTTCACAAAAAATGATGAATAATTTTCCATCTCTGTAATTTACTATGTAGTTTAAATGGTTATCAAGAGCTGAACTATTCCGCTCACGAATATCCAAGTATTCCTGTTAGACATAATTTTTAAAGTCCTTTGAAATCATTCTGGATGAAAGGCTCTGTAAATGGAAAATTTTGTAATTATAAACAATGAGCTTTTAAATCTAAACAATATTTTTGTTGTGTTTGATTAGTCCCTAAACTACAAAAAATAAATTCTTTTGTGAAATAGGAGTTTGGTAAAGGCCAGAAAGATCCAGGAGAGTGCAGCTGAACTGTGAGGTCAAATTTTCCAGGTTCTATGCCAGGGCTCGAGAAATTGTCATACTTTTTATTGAATATACATAATGTATGCATATGTGTGCATTTTTATTCTGTTTATATTTGTATGGACTACTAACAGACACAGGTGAGAAACTTTAAAATAGATATAAAAAGAGCAGATGAGATAGTCTCATTGATGGTTTATACCAGGAATATAAAATTGAAAATGTCATAGTTCAGAAGCAATTTCATAGCCTTCACAATATAAAAAAATCCATGAATAAATAGACAAGAAAGTTGAAATTGAAGTATGTCTTCTCTAATGGAATCAGAGATTTCAGGTAAGGAAAACAAAGGTTTTAATAGGAACTGCTCTGAAATGCAGCTATTGAGAGCTTTTTAATGACCTGTGTTTGGGGGTTTTTTTACACTTGTTTCACTGCAAAACTGCAATTGAATTTTAAAATTTTGATGCAGCTGGTGTTTCATCTTAAATTTAGTTTAACTTTTTCTTGAAATTACTCCAGGGTGTACAGAATTTTAGCTGTTCAGAGCAGATAAGGAAGATCAATTCAATATCAGCTTTTCCAAGGTCCCTGCCATAACATTCACACATAATCTTTTGAAAGTGTGGATCTTTCTTTGGTAATGATTCTACAACTGTTGAAACATAAAGACTGAAATAATAATAGAAATAATAAGAGTAGTAGTAATAATAATATTGATAATAGTAACAACAACAGCAATAATAATATTCATTAATTATTTAATCATAAGCATTTGAAGTATCAAACGTTCTCAGATTCCATATCATAGGGAAATATATATTACAAAACCAAGTATGAACTAAGAATTCACAGTATTCTATCAAGAATGATTTTTTCAATTTTTTGCACATTGTCTTTTAAATAAGAAGGGTTATGACATGATCAGCTTAGACTGACAAAAGATACTTATTTTAATTAGCTAATGGGTTAAAAAATCTGATTGATATCATGTTTTCCACAGAGTCAGTCTTGACACATCTTCATCCTGTTCTCTGCCATTTGCTAAATGATACTTCCCAAGCAGCAGTCCCTGCGGAGCCACACTGAATACAGCCAGAAATACAGAAGCACAATGACAAAAAGGGCCATTTTCTTGTCCATTTTAAGTTAATTTGATGATGATAAGAAATTCATAAGAAATTAAAAATGCAATATATAAAAGGAGCAACTGGGAAGTAGAAGGCAAAAGACTTTAAAAGCCATGAACTGTCGAAAGCTGATTAAAAATTCAAAACACTAAATACATTGCTGATAATTAACCACAAATAAAAGTTATTCCTTAAAGAAGAATGGATAAATAATAATCCTGCATTGTTGTAGATGCACTAAATGAAAATGGTAAATTTGTTAAAATTGATGCAGAGCTGGCAGATGTATTTGGTAAATGCATCTGCACCACTTGGAAAAAAAGAGTATGTTTTATTTAAACTTAAGAGGATGATGGACTATATTCCAGCCTACTAGAAACTAAAGAAGTTTTAACAGCTGCTAAGTATAAACATGAGACCCAACTTTAAAATATCTGAATCATGTCAGTTTTTAATATTCTTCAGGTATTTGGAATATTCCAGAATGAAAGAACAATGCTTTCACTGCGACAGACTGCAGAAAGGGCAGGCAGGATAACCAGAGTATTAACAGGCTGCTTAGTCTGATACCCATCTGGATGAAATAATAAAAGAGGTAATATAATAACCAGTTAATAAAGAATGAGAGAATATAAGTATAATTAATACTAGTCAAAATGGCTTTATGAAAATAAATCTTGTCAGACAAACCTCTTTTATTTTTTAAATAGGTTTACATATTTAGCAGATAAAGACTGCTGCAGATTGAATATGTTTAAATTTCTCTAAAACTTTTTACTTTAACCATCTGACATTCAGATTTTTAAAAATTACCTTTAGACTCAATCAAAATAAAGCACATGCCAAACAGAATAAAAATTGATGTGTCTCCAAAAGTAGCTGTCACTGAAGACTCATCACTGAATGAGAATATTTTCAGAGCAGCTTATATTCAATCTGACACTATTCAATATGTTTTTTTTAATCCAGGGTCTAGGAATAAATATGAAATTGCTGCTGAAAAAAAAATTAATACATAAGAGGCAAGAAGAATTGCAAATAAGTAGAGAGGCATATCACTGAGCAGCCTGGGGTTATTGGAATGGCAAAGCTGTGCATCTCTAACAAGGGATTCATGCCACTGCCCCATTCTCTAGTGCTACATAAAGGTGGTCTGAAAAGCCCTGATGCCAAAAGACAATGCAGGCAGTAATGAAAAATCAGCTCAAAATGAAATGGTGCTATGGCCAAAAAGCATCTGAAATTCTCACACAGAAAACCCAGGAGGTGGTGAATTAATCACAGCTAACCTGTTCAGAAGAATTTTCCTGTCAGTGTTTTTCATCAGGTACTCAGAAGCTGAAGAACAATTGCAGGAGTTATAAAATTATTGTGTGGACTAAAAGTGTAACAACTAAATGTGTATAAATTCTCAAAAATAATTAGAAGAGAGAATGTCTTGGCAATGAAAATGTACCTTCAGCAAGAGAGCAAAGAAGCAGTGATTATAAAATCAGAAAAATTCAGAAAACTAAAGATAGATTTAACCATTTGTTCTGACAAAAGGGTCGTCATTCCATGTCATAATGATTTGTTTCAAAACTGGCAGGGTTTGTAAGAAGTAAGATTTTATTGTTAGACACCAAATCTATTAGAAAAAGCAGGCAAATATTGATTTCTCAAACCCAAACATGATTTAAAAAAATCAAAAAAACATTTTGCAGGAACTACTGTGGCTTTTTCAGTTGTTATTTCATAAGTATTAAAGAAAGATGGCCGTATTCACACCTGGATTTTTCCAGGGGAAACTGATCTAATCCTTTACATAAAAATGCATCTATTAACTTCCTGGAGTCTTTATTTCATCTGTACCTCTGAAGTTACCTGGTCAACTGATGTATTCTTGTTTGCAACGAAACTTTTTAAAATCTTTCCTGATACATCTCTAGATGTATAGCACTATGTCTATTCTTTTTCCAAGTCAGAGCAGGTTTTTAGAGTCATGTTGCATCTTAATGCATGCTGTTCAATTGCCATCTAATTTTGGATAAGCAAACTTAAATCCTTCTACATTACTCAGGTATGCACCACTATTATTAGATTATAATGTTTAATATGGAAATATCTTTTGTATTAGCCTTTGAATAAACAGTTTTACAAATTAGGGTAAAAGTATTTTCCTTCAGGAAAAAGAAAATCACAGTAGAGTAAACTCTGCCTTGATGTTTTATACTAAGAGAAACCACCTATACCTATGAAGAAGGCTTTAAAATCAATGTATTAAAAAATAGATATTGTTTTGTCTTTTTGCTCTAGTTTGAATCTTCCTTGCAATGCAGTTTCAGATAACTGCCATTATCTGAACTGTGACAGATAGTCTGCCATAGTCCAAATTTCATCACCCAAAATACAGAAGAAAATAAAAGGCATCTCAAAGAATGGAAAATACAATTCAGACTTTATTTCTTCCACAGACATGAATGTGACAGTGAATGAGTTACTGTGCATGAAGAATAAGCCCCTCAACACATGTCTATCAAGAGGAAAATATTGAATAATAAATTCTAAACATTTTGTTTTAAATAGTTCTATTTTATAAATGTTCATCACTTCCAAAACTAAGTAATGTCATTATAGGTTGTGAAGACACTTATGGAGTTGGAGGCAAATAACACCTGGGACACAGCCTCTAGATATCCTTGCTTGAAAAGTTTCATAGTTCAGAGATATTTGATCACTTCCCAGGAGCAGATGTAGAATCACCACGTCAGAGAGGTGCAGGACATGCTTGTGCGTGCTGCACTGATATAAATTCTTTAGGCATATTTTGTGGCCAACAGAGGAAAAGGGAATCTGACATGTCTGTATGTAAATACAGATCTATTTATCTTTTCCTTCACCTTTTCAGTCTGCAGCTCTTTCATTTTAACCCTGCAGTTGTTCGACATCCTGTCCTGAGACAGTTGTGCTGCTGCGTTTATTCTGCAATGTGTTCTACAGAGCCCTGAAAGGCATTTATGCCAGCAGTTTCTAGCTCTGTTTTCTTGGGAAAATGGTCTTTCTGACATTTACCTTACAACTTCAGTGTGTCTCTGTGGGCTAAGTTTGGGGTGCAGGTGATTTCTGACACCCTGATAGCTTACTTGTTGTGAAAAGTACTTTGGTGCCTAAGGTTCCTGTGAAAGCCTGAAAGCCTAAGCTATGAACCTGCAAACCAGAAGCCAGTATCAGTCCAGGATGAATGGCAGCATAGATTCCATCAGATGGAGAACCTGCAAGGGGAAACGGGAGGTTATTTCCCTAACAGCACCGCAGTTACAGGCAGGGACCAAGCCAATGCCAAACATTAGCTCCAAGTGAGTGCAAAGCAGCAAGTAAAAGAGTGTAGTCAGGAGAATACAATAACTCCAGTTAGAATCTGCTTTGGTAAGAAAAAGAAGCTATCCCAGACCCTGCTAAGTGGTGCCTGCATGGCACCACCCTTTGCTTCAAGAACCTGAAGCATAGACTCTTTTTTGCCTAACGTTAGACATTTAGGCTCCTTTTGTAATCAATGAAGAGAAATGGACCTGTCTGGAGTGAGAATCATCTGGTTTATTTTAAACACCAGGCTTACAACAGAAAAATGTGACCTAGAAGTATCTATTTATTTCAACTGACTCTAGAACAAGACTAGACAAATAATGCAGACAAAAAATGCCTGCATTTGGAGAGATAAATCTTAAGACAGTTGAGGAAGTTAGTAGCTGGTAGGTTAAGACTGAATGGGAGTGAAGAATAATTTGAATCCAGGCATAAGAACCAGATTTTAGCTACATCCCATTAAACATGAACAATTCCTTTATTGCTTCTGCATTCCAGGTGACCTTGCTGCTCTCTAAGTTTAGACAATGAGCTGAATGTTCTGGAAGGAAAGATGCTCATTGCTGTTTGGAGTGGGCAACTTTATCAAAGCCCATTGTTTACTTATGATGTTCCCTTCTCTTATCCACATCCTTCAAAAGAATTAAATATCTAATTCATGTAGTCTTAGCCCAGCTAACAGGTCTCTCATGTGCATACAGACAGGCCAATATGCACCTCAAGTACTGGGTCCAGTGCTGGACCCCTCAATTCAGGAAGACACTGTGGTGCGGGAGTGTGTCAAGGGAAGGGCAATGAAGCTGGTGAAGCGTCTGGAGCACAAGTCCTGGGAGGACCATTTGAGGGAGCTTGGGCAGTTCAGTCTGGAGACTCCCCTCAGGGAGGACCTTATCACTCTCTTCTCTCAGGTAACTAGCAACAGGGCAAGAGAACATGGTCTTATCCTTGGCAGGGGAGGTGTAGTTTGCACATTAGGAGGATTTTCTTTACGAAAAGAGTCATTGAATGTGTGAATGGGCTGCCCAGGGAGCTGGTGGAGTCACGGGAGATGTTTAAGGAAAGACTGGACATGGCACTCAGCACCATGGTCTAGTTGATTTGGTGGTGTTCAGTCATAGGCTGGACTTGATGATCTCAGAGGTCTTTTCCAACCTAGTTGATTCTGTGATACTGTGATATTATCTCAGGATTTTATTGGATCTGTTAGTAGGTACCTCAAATCTCAATCTGAACTTATTTTGAGAGCACATACTTCGGGTGTGGGGGAGGGCTGGTTGGTTGGTTGGTTGGTTGGTTGGTTGGTTTTCTCCCGTTCATCAAAGCAACTCATTTAAAAGGAAATGGAAATTTTTTTAGGAAAAACTCATGACTCAATAATTAGTTTCATTGCATACATTCAAGATCATCATAATGCAATTATACAAAGTATTCCTGTAGGACTAGCTCCATGAACAAACATTAAAGGACACAATCATAAACATATGGACTAAATTTTGGAATAAAAAACTATGTTAATTTCTAGCATTCCCAGACTGCTATCTCTTCTCCCCAAATTTTACGAGTTACAGAACAATTTTCACATTATGATATTTGCTTTCTCATTGTATATTAATCCTATTTAGTCTGTCAATCTTGGTAAAGGGAAAGAATATTTCAATGGGAAGACCTTTAGATTTTAAATCATTGCAGTTGGAAGAAGAATTAAAAGGTTTTTTTAATAGTAGAAAACACAGAAGTGTTAGTCCAGCACCTATGTATCAAAGTAATACTGAAAAGGAAAAAAATACACCAAGTCTATACAATAGAAGTAATTAAAAAGAAATCCCAAGCTTATTTAAATATGTGATGTTTTCAACGTGCCAAGCATCTTCCTTGAGCGCACAGCTCAGAGGGAGCTGCAATTCATCACTAATCTTATGTGTAGGTAACTCGTGATATGCTTTGACAAATCTCATCTAAATGTAAAACGTTATTGCCATTCTTATCCCACAATAAACCTTTGTTCCAGAGTTGCTTACAAGTCCGGTTCAATAGAATTTAAAGAAAATAACGTCTGTATTGCATAGAGACCAAAAGTTGTTTTCTACAGCCAATGAAAAAAAAACCCTTAAGAAACTTCCTGTTGTCATATGTATACACATGCATTCACAAACATAGGCTCACATACAATAATAAAAAAGGCCACAAATGACTTAAAATTAAGACATAGAACCTGAAATGCAAAACGTGTGCAGCTAAGGAGAAACAATGTGCTACCAGCAGTGGTAAAATAAATGTTGTTGCATGAATTATGTAGTACCAATGGATTGTAAATAATAAAGGTATAATAGTTCCTGGATCTATTTAGAGGAGAAAGCAAAGTTATCCATTAACAAATAGCTTTTTATAATTTCATATTCTTTGAAAATCTGAGTTTAGACTGCATGAATGTTAATTAATACATAAAGTAGCATTTTTCAGTCTGCCATCTATTTCCACAAACATTTCTATCACGTGATTAAGATAATCAAGGGAGACTGTGTTAAAAATTACAAACATAAATGCATTAATAAATGGAACAGAAACTACTTCTTCAATGGGAGTAGGTATAATCCTTTCCATTTCTGTAGCACTTCCATCTTGAAGTGCTCTATTTACTGACTCTGGAATCACCTCAGCATTTAGACCTGAAATTGACTTGAAGCATTAGGCCGATAATACTACACATCTCTAGCTTTTTAGCTGGAGGAAGGATAGAGTAATTGTCACCCTGGAGTAACCAACTGGCACCCCTGACATGGGTGATAGTTTTCATGACAGTGATTGCAGTGGAGATTTGGTTTGCTTAAGTCATTCTTGACTAGAACTGGATTAGAAAGAGAATGATAGTAACAAAAGTGAAACTGTGAGGTAATTTTGAGGTGTCCCAGAAAGAAATAAAAAATATGCAGTGCTGTCCAATACACTAAACAAACCAAGAAAATGTGTAACTGACAGCAGGAAACTGTTTTAAATCCCATTTCTCTTTGGGGTTTAGGCATTTGGCTCAGAGGTTCTCAAAGGTGTCACTCTCTTCACAAGACTCACAACACAAAACATTATCCTGGCCTTTAGCATTTCAATTTCTATTTCACACCAACTTGCCTAGAGGAAACAGTGCTCAGTCTAGAAATAAGGGACTCAGATTTACTGCTCTCTCAGGTTTCAAGATGCCCCTATTTTAAATTCATATCCATGCACTCTTCCCACTTTACTTAACTTCTCTACATCCAGGCCACAAGCAGTATCAAGTAATGGGTATCTGCAGCCTGCCTTCTTAACAGCATCCTTTAAAATCGAATATTAAATTGAACCAGTCTAAAATATAGGCAACGGAAACAATAATGCCTGTGACCTTTGGGTTAGGGTGCTTCTCTGAAACTGAAAATTTTTAACAGTCATTGGATAAAATACAAATGCATTGCAAACTATTATCATAGTCTTTCTAATGCTGTCCTGATTTTATTTTTTTTCCAATAAAACACTACTTCTTTTTCTGATATGAAATGCCTTAGTTTTTTTTGAGTGCAGCTCTTGTTGGGTATTTCAATCCTCTGTCAGAAGAAAGATGACAGATAATATCCTGTGGCATATCTCACAGAGTAGGTGTTTAGTTGCCCAAATCTCCCTGTGAGGACAAAAAGTTTTCATGAGTTGATTCACCAAAAAATAGGGAAGTATCTATGAAATTCAGGTTCAGTTAACCTATGTCACTATAGTGGGAGATTTGAAGAGCCATCTGCACCTTCAGTTCCTGATGCTTTTTTACAACAACCCCTATCCCACTTGCCAGTTCAGAAAATATATGTTCACATGTACAATATGTCCATCGTGAATTAACCCATGCAATAAGAAAGTACACAGAACTCCAAAACATCACCTGTCACTGTCTGCTGCTGTAGAGAAGCTCCAGCAGCAAGTTCTGTATTCCCTGCAGTACCTGGAAGCTTAGCAGCTATAAAAAGGTCAACAGCAAACTCCTGAAAGGATTTTGTTTACTGCTGCCTATATACCCTAAGGCATTTCATTTTGATAGGTCTGTAAGTAAATTAAATGGTCTATTTGCATATTGTTACAAAAGTGTAAACCTTTTATAGTGTTTAATAAAGATTTACGCAATACCATAAACTTGATATATACCCTGTGCTTGTATAATTGAGACATGCTAGACAAACTGCACTCATTATATCAATTTCTTTCATTATTTATGATTTTGAGTAACACCATTAGTAATGAACATATGTTGTTGTATAACATTTGGTAATATTCTCTCCTCCCTCACACTTTTAGACCTAAATCTCATTGAAATTCACTTATTCCATCACTCATTTGTCGAAACAAAGGGAGAGGGGTATATTCACCTGAGAAACCTCCAACCTGAGGAAGTGCCCTGGACTTTTATCACCTCTATTAGGGTTTTATTATTTATCATAGCAGCAACATTGACTTCTGAAGAAGCAATTACAATGACAAAATTACATTACAGCAAAAGCTTACAATTGCAGCTGCAAATTAACCGTGTAAGTAGAAATATCACAACTCAGAAGTGCAGACTGTTGTTTACTTTATCTTATTTCATTTAGGATGTATATCTTGATTTAGAACAATTGGGTCACAAATATCCAGAAGCAGAAATGTCAAAGCCAGACAATTATATGCCCATACATAGATTTATTATTTGTGTCTCTGATAAGCATAGTTCTTCTCTGGGAGAAGAGAGGAAAAAATCACTGTAAATACAAATATCAGAAGAGAAAATGGTCCCAAAAATAAAAACCAAAACAAAAAATCAGAACAGGGGAAAAGATTTTGGTAGCACATTCATGGCAGTGACCAGAGAAAGAGGATTAAAAAAGCCAAAGCAAGATTCAACAAAAAAAAATATGAAATTATTGGTAAGATCACTACCTCCAACTATTAAACTAGCTCTTACCAATCTATATAGATAGTATAAGTGGGGTTAAAGTATGAATGCTTCATGGATGTAGACTTACAGCAAAACTTGATGTCTAGATTTAGAGCAAAGCAGGCAGAGATTACAAAATTTTGAGCAGTCTTTCAACTGGTCATAATGTTTTTAGTCCTTGTGAACAGAAGGTCTCTTGACTTCCCTGTTCTTGGTCTTCAAATCTCTACTATGATGGTAATGACATATTTCTTATGACTTGCTGAATGACACCGAATTTATTGAGAGGTATTCGGTGTGATTTGTGCTATAAAGATGTCAAATAAACCAAGGCGATGATTCAGACTCAAAATCACAGATTTAACTTTCCAAAATAATACTAGATTTCTGCTGTTAAATAAATTTGTCACTAACACCTGCTAAGCCTTTATTTTTACAGAATTGAAGAAAATCTGTACTCCTACCTTCTGTTGATATATTTCTGTTATGTCTCGAAAAGTGCTTCATGCACCTAAGTGCAGCTGTGTGTGCTGTAAAATGAGTTAAAATGGGCTGCTTGTGTTTGCTGAGATATACAATGTTTGAGATTGGGTCCTCCTACACTTCTGAGTTGAAAGAAAACCTTATTTGGGTTTTGTTTATATAAGATCTTTCTGAATATATAAGCTGTTTGTTTTTTACAAATCCAAAACTGTGGATCTAAGCTACCTAAACTAAGTGTCTCTGATTAGAAACATAAAGAAAATCTAATCTCTTTGTATTTCTAAAGCATTTATTACTCTCATATCAAGGCTGCATCTGAGTGATAAGAGAATTAATTTTGTATTTCACAAAGCAAATAAAGGCTTTTTTTTAATATTCTCTTTGAAGTTTTCTGAAACAAATTAAAATAAAATCCTGTGTTAAAAAAGAAAAAAAGGAAGAGGTCAGTTCTGTTCCACTCTAAATTACTATTGGTACCATCTGCTGAACTACTGCCATTTATAGAGCTACCCTAACTGCCCCAGCTGTGGTTTCCCATACTTTGTATGTTATGAATGTCAAGGGAAAGCAAAAGGGACATGCATTTTTTTAACAAATTACTCTCTCTCTCTCTCCTTACTAATGCTACTTTTTAATTCACATTTTGGAGAATATTCATTGAACTTAACGAAGTTCTCCAAAAGGGCTGCTTAAGAGTTTTTAGGCTTCATCTGCCTTCCTACTTTTACAATCCTCTATAAATGCCGTGTCATCTATACATGTAGAAGTGAGAAGTGATTTCAATTAATTAACTGTTAATATTTAGGTGGTCATTGACATGAAGGTAATATGGCCATATTTTATGCGAGAAAAAATTCCTTAAATGCCTGACTGCTTTTCAGGAACTGAAGTGATGAAGGTCTTGGTTGGCAACACACTTCTCATTCCTTGTGGAGAATGAAATAGGAAATTTTAGAAGGACAAAATGCTTTCAGAACTAGAATCCATCAAACCTAAAAGAAATGCATAGTGTTGGTGTTCATAAGTCTTTGTTGGACACTCTGTCTTTTTATTCCTTTATTTCTCTCTCTCTTTTAATGTTTTATTGCAATCTTGCCTTTTCTTCCAGGAGTTTGGTTGGCAGCCTTTCTCACCCTTGCCATGAATGAACACAGGAGATATGTTGAGATTCCTATGAGCCTGGGATGAATAGTGAACCTAAAGGAAAATATAACATACGAAATATTAATTGTTTAATTTTTTTCATTCACAATAGAATTGTGGTTAAAAAACCTCAATTATTAACTTGTCATATCATTACTTTAAAAACTCATTAAATTCTAACTCAATTCTGCCTTTATCTAGACTGCTTTAGTCAGACAGAGAACAACTAGCATGAACAAGGGTAAGGGACGAATATGTTTAAACCTTAAAATCCACAAATAATTCCTTTTTTAGTGGAAATGGATTTGAAGATGAGGTTAAATTTGGAATGTTGTAACCTTTTCAAAAGCTATATTTTAATTTTTTATTGCAAGTTACACCTGGCTAGAGTCCTGAAATTGCTGAAAAATCCAAGTTTCAAGTTCAATAAAAATTATGTCCTGATTATAGTTTTTACTAGTTTTAGTCTACCTATTACACAAAAAAAAAAATACTGAAAGATCAAATGAAAAAATAAATTATCCAAAATGAGTGGTTCAGCATGTTTTTATTTGCTCAACCAATGCCTGCCCTTTTTTCCTCCCTTTATTCAATATATCCAGAGCAACTTGAAGATTAGAAATACTTTTTACTTTATCTGAGGCAATGTATAAATTCCTGAAACAATCCTCCAGATGGGAAACTCTTTCCATGTTCACAACACTGAAGTCAGCAAAATTATGGTTGTCTGCCTGGTACAAAAGTTCATGAAGATGTACTAGTGAATAAGGTGGCAGAAATCTTCATCTTACAATGACCTGCACAGTTACAAATACCCAAGCATTAATGTTTTCATTTGAAAAGAGCCCTTAAAGATTTGGGAATTGTTTTTAAAGCATCCTCCAATGAGTAATGTGAGTGGACTTAAAGAAGATGCTCTTCCTGGTGAAATTTTCATCCCTTGATATACATCTACTTTATAATTAATTAGGAAAATGGTTGTGCTTAAAAAAAAAAAAAAAAAGGAAAAGAAAAAAAAGAGTCTCAATTTCTCATTAGAAGAATGCATAAACCTCGAAAATTCACCTGAAATCATAGCAAGACCTACAGTAAAACAACTTGAAGAATACTACGTACTTTTTTCCTCCAAGGAATCTTTGTCTCACGATCATTCAATAAGGAAAATCTGTTCCACTTGTTTTTTTAAGACCATAGCCATGACAATTTGATGACATCTGTATGTTTTACAATTATTTCTGAGAAGATAAAGGATTGTTTCGGTGTTTCTCCCTTTTCTCCTCTCATCTTTCACCCCCTTGCTAGCTATCCATCACTTCCCAACATACCAGCAACAATGCCCAAGCCTAGGTTCTGTCCATCCCAAAGCATTCTTATCTCCCCCTTCCCCATGTTTCTATATCTTCATGCCAAAAAAGCAGTTTCCTCTCTTAAGCATCTGGTGCCAGCAGTAGGTTAGTCAGAGTGTAGAAGAAGCAATCTGTTCTTGCCCCCTGACAATTCTGGCAGAACCAGACTGAAGGAGACCCAAGCCTCCTGCTTCCTGCCTTGGGGTGGAGAATACAAAGTCCTGCTGACACACAGGAGCTGTGCAGGACTGGAGGGCACTCGGTGACGGTGTCTCTGCACAGGATAAATATTTGATGCTGATGTGGTCCCCCTGAGTGTTTGCTAACCATATTTAAATGTTTCTTCTGGTCATACAGTTTATAGAGCAGAAAATCCACCAGCATTACATGTCTATCAAATGATATCTTGGACACTACTACCCATGGTAAACAAAAGAGTTTTCCAAAGATTGTAAAGGTATTTTCTCCCACTCAAATATAATTCTACCTGTTCTGCCAGAGATATTTTCACTCCTAAGTTCAACAGTTTAAAAAGAGGTGTTATGATGAAAAATGTAATATCCTATTATCCTGGCTTTTTATAGCCCAGCCTATCATGATTTTTTTTTCCTAGTTTGACGGCTAATTCCTTCCTCATGTTTATAAAATCCAATAAAGTCACACAGTTTAAGAATATTGAACCTTGTGGCTCACTATTCAAAACAAAGAACCGAAAAGGTGACAGGAAGCTTGGCTGCTTTAAAATATGTATTTTTATGTAAATATATATTCTTTTATTGTTTTATATATAAAATATATATCTTATGTAAGCTTGATTTAGCTTCTGAATCACCCCAGCTGAACGTTGCATGAAATTTTCAGAAGAATAAATCCTCCACTGAGACTATTGCTTCACAATTTCAGCTGCATTGACAACACTTGGGAAGCAACACTGCCCTGAAAGTTCAGCTCTCATTAAACAAGCAGGAACTGAACATGCCCTTCTGAAGAGAGAATTTGACCTTTGTTTTCCCGATGATTTGACTCTCATGTCAAATGAATACTAGAGCAGGAGCAATTTAAATAATCACACTTATAAACATATAGCACATCAGTAATGATATACTGACATGTTAGAAAAAACTCTTGCTCTAAATTTCAGCTTCTCTTTCTTAACTTGTCTGAGTTATTTTCTCTTAGTTTTATTTCTACACATAGGTTTGTAGATTTTGCATTGATATTAGCTAATGAGTTACATGGTTCATTTTTAACTTGTTTTACTTAGTTGAAAAGGTACCATTTGTCAAAGGAAAACAGCATTAAAAAACTGTACAACAAAAAAATGCTAACTCACTGCAAATGAGCATATCTCCAGGTGAAGAAGTAAAGAAGAAATTTATGTCAAGATCCCTACACAAAAATCCTCTAATGTCCCTCACTGACTGCAGAAATAGCTCATCCTTCTCCAAAGATGGCACTTTCTGCTTCTACACAGCCCTTTTTATTGCAAATGGAGCACAAGCTGAAATCTCTCTCAAAGGGCAGAAGCCACAACAGGTCCTTGGGAAATAAGCTTTATTCAATGCAATGGGAGAAGGAGCGGAATGGGAACAGCTTGATCTTTGAACAGATTTAGAAAAAATATCATTGAAATTCTTNTGAACAGATTTAGAAAAAATATCATTGGAATTCTTTTATAGAAACTGGATTAAAAATATTCTTGACAGACTATTTTCTGCCTAACACAATACAATAAGGGTTTTAACCCAGAGGGAGAATGTCATCAGCTCCTATCTGTTGTCATTTAGTGTGGGGAAGACACTTGAAGGACAGAGGAGGACTGATACTGAGGGGGGAAGGTAGGGAGCTGTAATCCTGGTAAAGCAGGGAATCAGGTATCTGACAATGAAGTCCAGACACAAAAATATCAAGTGACAATTGACTTTGACTTCCAGTCTGGTTTGGCTGTTCCTGGTGCACTACCCTGCTCTGGCACAAGGCCTTCTTACACGTCACAGAATCCGTGTCGTAACAACATTTTCCTCTTCTGTATGAGTATGTTCACCTGGAGCTCCTAGGACTCATTAAATGTATTAAGCCTTACTGAGCCTTAGATGAACTAAATAATAATCCTTTTTGACAGCAGATAAACCAGGCTGTAGGGCACTGGTGACTGCCTGTGGTTTCCAAACAAGTCACTGCCAAACATTACACTCAATTTCAGATGCATTCATTCGATGCATCAACCATCAGGTAGCAATTGTTTCGTATTTTCCCAAAGTTTAGCATGGGAATAGAAAGATCCTATTATGCTGGGTGGTCTGTACCAATTCACTTGTCTTTGACATCAACATGCTATGGCAAAAGTCCCTCTAAAAAAACTCAAGCAAGGCCAACAGATTTTGCTCTTACAAAAGCTTTTTTACTTGCTATCACAGACAATGTTGCACACATTAAAAGGAGATGAAAAAATAACTGCAGTGTTTTCATTGTAGACAACACATCAGTGATATTAAAAAAGACTTTTTAATCCTCAAAGGCCTTTTAAGGAAAGAAAAAATAACATATTCGGCAACATTACTTTTTCACTTTGTTTTCCCCTACAGATTATTCTGCAAATGAACTCTCATGTTCTTGTTTAGTGTTCAAAGTTAAAATATTTAATGAAATATTGGAAAATCTGATCCTTTTTTTTGTAATTCCTTTTTTTAAATTTAATTTATATTTTTCTCCAATTTTCTTATTCTTTCCAATCCCACTTACTAGTTCTGAGTAACTTGGGCTTGTCTACAAAAGGGAGGAATGGAGAGAAAAGGTTTTTGATAAGCCCTCCTTGTTAAATTCATGATCAGGAGAATTTATCTTAATTTGTTTTCTCTGTACAAAGAACAATACTTGTAAAAATTTCTCTAAATAGGTGTCCTAGGTTACAATGTAAAGTATAACCAACAGTACGTATTCCATTATCATCTTCACAAGCTGTTAAAGCAGGTGGGGCAGAGTTCCTTATCTCCTACCATGACTCATCCCTGATAACTCCCTTTGGGAGCTCTCTCTGTTACTAGCCCACCAAGGACCTGCCACATGACTCATAGAACTACATCATCCCATTGTGAGATGCTCCGCCCAGGGGGAGGAGCCAGCCATTCCCACCTGGATATCATCTGGGTCTTGGAACAGCAGAAGCAGCTCTATCTACTGGGTCTTCAGGTGAGGACCAGACTCTTCTACAGGTTCAACAGGACCACTTAATCTGGACTGCTCCCACCACCCTGACTAACAGGGTGTCAGGTTGTATCCTATCTCTGTCACTGTTCTTGTACTATTGCATTTATTTTAATTATCCTATTAAATTATAATTCTGGTTTGTGATCTCCCACTGGTTTGTTTTCAAACTAGTACATATCTTAACCCTATTCAAATACAAGTTAGATGAAACAAAAGTTTGAGAGAGACAGATAGTAACAACTAGTAAATCTGCATACTCAGTACAAACAAAAAAAAATATTGCTGATATTCAAGCAGGAAGATGCCACAAAATGTATTAAAAATTGTTATGAAGTAGAATGGTGGTGGTTGTTTGTTTAGGGTTAATCTTTTTTTCATATTTATTGAAAGGAATTTCTGAATTATCAGAAAGCCACTGTGGAAAACAAAAGTCTTAAGTAAAGGGTAAAAGAATAACATCATGTCAAATTAGAAGGTTTGAAAATGAAAAGGTAAGTAAAACAATAGTTTAAAACTTTTCTCACACACTGACTGATTAAAAAACCTCGTGTAAAGAAGGAATAGGAAGTCACACTTCCTGCAAACTTTTTTACAGATTTTATCTCTGCTTTAAAATTTTCCTTCTAATGGCCATTTGATTACAGTTCTAATATTTATTCAACTTGGACACTATGTTGAAATAATTTATTAATAGCTTCATATTTTCATCTCTAATTAAGTTTTAAATATTTTAGTCAGATGCTCAAGTAGACATAGAACCTGAACAGGAGCCAGCAATGTGCCCCTGTCAGAGAAGTCTGAAGGTATTGTATTAGAAGTGTTGCCAGCAGGTTGAGGGGGGTGACCCTTTCCTTCCTCAGCACTGGGGAGGTCACACCTGCATCACCAGGTCCAGTCCTCACAGGCACCTCAATACAGGAGAGACATGGACACATTCGGGAGAGTCCAGCACAGGGCCAAGAAGATGGAAAAGTACCAAGAGTGTACAAGGAAAAGTTAAGAGAGATGAGACTTCTCCCCAAAGAAGTCAGGAGGATCTCTTCATTGTATATAAACACCCAAAAGGATGCTACAAAAATGAGCCAGGCTCTTTCCAGTAGTGCCAAGTGATAGGATGAGAGCCAAAGGTCACAAAGGGAAGCACAGGACGTTCCATCTGAACATCAGGAAACAGCCTTTTAACTCTGAGGATGGTCAAACGCTGGAATGGTTTTCCCCAGAGAGGTAATTACATCTTTCAAAAGCCATCCAGGTGTGCTCCTGGACAGCCTGTTCTAGGTGCCCTGCTTGAGCACAAGGGTTAGAAACATGTCAGACCTGTGTTCCCATCTCTTCTCTCTTAGTCTGAGAGTCTGTGAATTTATAATACCTCTACTGTATTAAAGTGCAAGGATTTTGAATTATTGTTTTAATTGTATGATGACTACAGAATATAATTCAAAAGAAAAAGCTTAAAAGCTGCATTAAGGTGTACTATTTGATTAGTATGAAAGTTAAATTTAGAATAGGGCGTTTAAAGCAAAAAATTTTAATATTAAACTCAAAGTGATCCTAAGGCTCTATTTAGTTTCTGAAGATATTATTCTCAAGTCTAAGTGGAATGAAGATGTCCATGTATAATTAAAGTGTTTCTGTTGACCTTCTAAGTCTTCTGCCTTTGAAGACCACTGAGACCTTTAACAAGATTTCGTGACTCTTGTTAAATCACAATCATTATGGAAAGCAGTTCAGTTTTAAGCAATGATCAGTATTCAAAACGTTCATCATTTTAGTAGTGTTAGTAAATTTTACTCTGTACTGACAAGATCATTTGGGAAAAAACACCATTTTGTGACAGGAATTTATGAAATGAATTAAGAAGATATGATTACTTGATAAGACTTTAAATAGTTTGCTAAATTTAGAAACTCAACTCAATTTCTGTTGCATAGCTTCCTGCATTTTTAACATTATTTGACATCCTCATCAACTGATGCTATTTCCTCTAGTAAAGTACATTTATTTAGTAATAGCCCAAATTCCACTTTTTTACTAAAAGTTAAGAAATACAGTAGAATTATTCAAATTTTTTCTGAACTATTTTGAGTTAAATGATCGCTCATTTCATCTGATGCCTGCTGTAGCTCTAGATATAAGTACCTTTTATATATCAGGAATCTTTTTTACTCCTGTTATCAAGATCAAACAAGTTTTGACACACTGTAGTGAGGCTTTTAATTAAGGTGAAGATATTATTCCCACTACATACTGTCCTTCTTTCCTTCCTGACGTTTTTTGTTAGCACATCTCCTTCTAGTACTTAATGTTATTTTTTGATTCCTGAATTCTTCCGTTTCTAAACATCATGCACAGCCCCTTAATTTTGGTGATTATAGTTGAAAACTGATTTTTGTAGTGGGAATGTGAATACTCTCCTGAGTGGGAGAGTTCAAATGAGTATCTCTAAGTAAATTGTGTTTCTACAGCTTTTTGGAGAACTCATGTCTAGTACTTCTACTTCTTTAACTTACTGAACTACATTTCTTATCTTAGGGAAGACACAAAAAATGGTAAGTAGGTTTAGGTCTTTAAAGGGGCTTTGACCTGAGAGATTTGCTAATCTAATACATCAGTTTAGTAATAGATCAGAATTTCTATAGAAACCTACTTTGGTCCCCTGGGAATATTTTCTGGGGAAGACCTGAGCATTCAGGTAGTCCAGTCCCTGGCAGTTTAGTCAGATTCCATGACAAACTCTACTCTCTTTTTGGGATTAAAAGGAAATATATTTTGTTTTGTAAATGTTTACCTGCCATCTTTGGTCATCAGAATGACGGTGCACCTCTTATCACAGCACAACACACCCAAATAAACACCATCAGAGGTGCTTTAGCAATGCCTTTGTTAGTGTGGGAAACACAGGTCACTAATTCTTATGAGGAATTAGGACCCTTGCCCCTATTTACATGTACTGAATATGTGCTAAGAGCTCAAAACATGCAGTAGGTCACCATTATCCGGAAGTAGTAGAATTTCTGGAATGCTTCTCTGGAAATTTAAAGTTTTAATTCTCAATTCTTTGCAGCAATATAAATTTATATCTTTCTGCTCTCAAAATGTGACTATTTAATTATAAACTGCTGTGGGTAAATTCAGGGACAAGGAAGCTTGATTTGTGAAGAGTTCAAGAAATGCTAAAACAGTGAAAGGGAAGATTTTTTTTAAAAAAGCAGGCAAGCTAAATCTGAATGTCAGCATTATTCTATCCGTGCAAAGGCTTGTGAAGATGGTATGAAATCTGTGTTAGGAAAAGTTATGTTCACTTCTCTCTTTGTTTTTCATTAGCATCTTCATCATTTGGGACATGTGGATGAATGGCTACTTTGACTGAGAGCTCCTCCTAGACAATTAGGAGTTGAAGTTTGTTCCAAATAGCATTCAAAACCCAATTTCTCTGAGAATAACATTAAGGTCTTAGATGCGATCTGTGAGATTAATGCTACAGGCTGCTAATGACTCCAGGCATTCTACCAAAGAAAACAAACTCTATTTGAGCACAAAATATTCTCTTCTATAATATTTATTTAAGACTTTCAAGATCAGATTGCTAATGTATAGTTCCTAAGCGTGATCATTTGACACACAGAAACTGCAATGCCAGACTGAAAAAAGAATAGAAACTGTCCCTGGAATTGTCTTGGTTGATTACTTCTTTCTCTTCCCCTATTCCCTAACAGATCAATGATAATCAGGTAGTGAAAACTATAGTGCATTTTGCAAAACCAATACAAGAAATAATTAAATTTATTGATTTCTATTTTCTCATTTATTAACTCTTTTGGTCTCTATAGGAATGATAGAGAGACCTTGAATCTTCTTCCTCTTTTCTCACAAACTACCTTTGGGAAAATCTAGGGAAAAATTAATCAGCAGTAGCTGTCTAATTTGTAGTTTTGCCATTCTCTATATGATTTTTTTTTTGCTATTGCGGATTTTTTGGCATTTTGTAAATAGATTAGCTTGACAGACAGTGACATTAGTTGTCAGACTGTAAGGATAATAAAAGAAAAGCAATTTATGAGGGAATATTGTCTTTTTGTAGAAGCAAGCATGAATGTATGTCTTCAACTTTTTAATATGTCTCTATTTTTTCATTCTTAATATATGAAAAAGAACCCTTCTATTTGTTTTGCTTTACTTTGGTTTTTAGAGCCTGCCAAGGACAAAAGGTATTCTTAAATTTATCTTCTTTTGGGATAGTTCTGGGACAGAGAGAGAACACCAGGGTGAAAAGATTTTTAAGGAAGTCCTTAACATAACAGGAGTATCTCAACTATTAAAGAATTTTACCATATTACATATGGTCTCTTATGAGGTAATCAGAGTCTATATTCTATGTAAATTCTTGCCATAAAGGATATCTCAAATGGAACTAAAAACTGACCTATAAAAAGCCAGTAACAATCCCCCCCAGCACTCAGCCCCCTCTCGGCTCCATCGGCTTGTATACTGGGCATGATGTTCTGTGGTCTGGAATAGCCCTTTGGCCAGCTCAGCTAATTGTCCTGGCTGTGCTCCCTCACTGCCTCTTGTGCACCTCTCAGAGTGTAGGACTTGCCTCACCCTTACTGGCACCTCACTCTTACCTTTGTGACTTAGCAGTGACTAAAAACATCAGTGTGTTATCAGTATTATCATTATTCTACCACTAAATCCAAAATACACCTCTGTACCAGATACTAGGAAGAAGATTGGCTCTATCCCAGCCAAAATCAGGACAGTATCTACCCCCTTTTTTATAACATTTATTTCATGCCTGGGTCCCATACTTTTCAATACACTGTCACCTTCCCTGTCTTTCAATACACAGAGATGTCATTCCTTAGTCTATGGGCTATGCCTATAAAATGTCTATTGAGTTTATTTAGTCCGTGACTTTGGCCTTTATCTTAGGCATAACATTGTCTCAGAGTAGGAAAGATGGTAAGCAGTGTTGGATTCTTGAATGCTGAAGCCAGCTGTGATTTCATCGCCAATGCACTGTTCTGGATTCATCATAGTTAATTCTTTATTAATCTGGGTAATTTTACAGTAATGGCAATTGAAAGGGAGTCAGTTCAGATCCCCAAATTCAGAGTGGCAAAGATGGGCTCCATGAGGCACCCAATGTGCTGATGGACACCTAGCCACCTAGAAGTGATAATATAGGGTGTTTTGCAGCAATTAATATAATACAATCGAATTTATTGACTATTCTCACCCAAAAGCAAATTCCTTCCAGGTACACTTTGTACTTACCCATCCTCCTGCTTTACCTGTCAAGTGCACCCAGATCCTTGAGCAAAAGCAACTGCACAAATGTGTTTGTCTTTGCCTGAAGCAGGAACAACCCAGACACTTTTCCCCAGCATAGTTTTTTATGTGCACTACTTTATCCCTTTTACAGTATGTAACAGTTTTGATTGGGCAGGGACCAGATCCTCTAGTGCTAACTAACCAGTGGTTTTTACTAAATGTGTCTCCCAGTGTTTGGAGGTCCAACCACACACTGCTATCAGTGCAGTCTTTAATAGTCCATTGTATTATTTGATTCTTCCAGAGGATGGTGCATGATAGGAGTTGTGATGTACCCACTCAATGCCATGTTCATTGGCTCAAGTGTCTATGAAGTTTTGGAAATGTGTTCCATTGCCTGACAATCCTTTCTGGGGTGCTGTGTCACCATATGACTTGTGTTCAAGGCCCAGGATAGTATTCCAGGTGGTGCCATGGATGTGTTTCTAGCCCCCTGGTGTTGGCTTCCACCACTGCAATCACAGGGTGCTTGCCTTGGTGGGTTTATGGAACAGTGATAGAGTCAATATGCCAGGCCTCCTCATATTTAGGTTTCAGCTGTTGTCCTCCCTACCAAACTGCTTGGCTGGCTTAATTGCAGCATGTGTCATGTTCACAGATAACCTAAGTGGTAGTGTCCGTAGACAAGACCACTCTGAGGTCACAAGCCCATCTCTATGTTGCATAACTTCCTTGATAGTGTCATAGGCCTACCAAGCCAAAAATCATTCACCCTTATGGTGCCAATCCTGATCCACCTGAGCCACTTCAGATTTAACAGCCAGATCCAACCGTTGGGTTTTTTTATGTCTTTTTTATGTTGGGTTTTTTTATGTTCTTCAGTGGTCCAACCCATGGGCAAAGGAGCATTCCTGTGGCAGACCTTCACAACCAGATTCCCTACCCAAGAAGCAATATCTTGCAGCAGCACAGATGGGTTTACATCTGCACTGCCAGTTACTTTGCTTCCATCATGGCAGCAATCATCCATCCATCCAATTTTGAGGTATAGTCTTGACCATTTTTCTCATTCAGCAATGTCTAAAGCCAGCTGTAGAGGTTTCACCTCTGCAAACTGCCTCGAGTTCCCTTCTCCTTCGGCGGTTTCTGCAACTTGTTATAGGGGACTTCATATCTGGCCTCCTTTCATCTCCAATGCTTTCCTACAATACATCTGGAGCCATCAATAAACAGGGCATATTTCTTCTCATTTTCTGCTAATTTACTGTTAGTTAGACCTCTTCAGCTTGTTTTCTGTTCTCCTTTGGTTATATCCTAAAATATGTGCCCTTTGGCCAGACCATGATCAGCAAGATTCCTGGACAACTGTGGTTTCTTATGAGAGCTCCTTGTGTGATCAGTGCAACCCACTTCCTCTATGTAGCATCAGTTGCTTGATGTGTCCAGGACACCCTCTGAGCATTCAGCCTAGCACAGGCACTTGGAGAACAACTGGGTCAATCATTCTTGTTGATTATTTCTTTCACTGAGACTCCCATGCTAGCTGCTGATGAGCAGATGATGAATGAGGGTACAGACTATTGTGAGAATCCATTTCAGATAAATTGTTCACAAACACTTGAGTCTATCTCAGTACTGCTGTGTTTCTCTTGTGACCCTGTCACATTGGGTCAAATATGTGTTACAAATGCTGTCTGCTGAAAAAGGAGTCTTGCTGTTTGACTCTGCTCCTTAATACAGTGCAGGGCCTGCTATTTCAGGCCTCACATCTGATCACTGGATTACAGATGTAATCTCTATTTAAACAGATGTACAGAATATGTAAGCACTGCTTTTACAGGGACAGCCGTCGCTTTTTAAACCTTCTAGCTGACCACCAGCTAACCTGACCTTTATTATAATTTTTATTATTATTTTATTAACTATTATTATTATTTCTTATCACAATGTTGTCACATAAATGAAATTTTCATCAAATTGTATATATGAATGATAGCCTCTATTGAA
>VZTN01004934.1:155056-237403 GCA_013400515.1 Erpornis zantholeuca | reverse complement strand
GAAATGAAGGAGACGGTTCATTCAAGTGAAAGTCCTTACAGGGAATACCTGTCTTGTAGCTCTCATGGCTGTGTGGTTCCAATAGAAAAAAAATTGTGTNGCATCCCAATTGGATCACAGTGCTTTAGACCTAAAAGCTGGAAAGGAGAGAAGTGTGACTCCTGCACCTATCCACACAACTTGCAGTTAAACTGTGAGAATATTGTTTAAATTAAAATCTTCATTAGAAGTAACTGAAAATTCCTCACCTTTCTGAGTAAACTGTGTTTTGGTGGTTAACTAAACCTATTGTTACAGTGCATGTTAGCAATATGAATTTTGTGTAGTTTTACCATCAGCATGGCTAACAATCATATGGGAGGCAAACAGTATCATAAAAAGTGCTGAGAGTGTTGTCACCTGCCTGTGAGGATTAGGTAGGATCAGCTTCTCATACATGTTTTTTGGCTTAGAATGAGAAGGATGTCATGTGGAACATTTTAAACATCTACCCCTTCTACATGTGGTTCAATGAATTAGAGTTTAAGTTACTTGTCTGTTAACATGTGCTTCCCTTGAGGAGACAGGAAAAAAAAGGAACAATAACAAAGGTAGTGAGGGTCTTGTAAACATGGAATGACATGGCATCATGTTATTGTGTTGCAAATGGCATCAAAATATGTTTATGTGGGAATATTTTTGGAAAACCGAGTTCTGACATTAAATATTTGTGTCTTGAGCAAGTATTTTTTCATGATGAATAGTGTTTTGTTTTGGCAAAAAGATTGATGGGGTACATGAGTTCATCTTTGAGCTTAGGTCAGGAGGGCAACAGAACCTAATTTCTCTGTCACTCCTTCTCTTGGGAAGAGACAGAAATGAAAATCGCAATGTTGTCATGTTGCCACAGAAGCTGGAGGGTTCCTCTGTAGTTACACATCTGTGATCTTAGAAAACTAAATTCCTATTTCAGTTTCAGCATCATCCTGAGGCTGACAGTGGGAATCTGATTAAAAATATAAGAGTAGTAGAGTATAAATCAGTTGTTGTAAATCTAGTAAGTGATTATCTCTCCCAAGCCCCTTTTCCATAAATGTAGGTGCACTTCTCTTCTTTCAAAAGCTTCCTAAATTGTAGAAGAAGGTGTTACATTTAAATCATCCATACATCTTTTCTGTTGGAAAGAGTCCATTTCAGTTGAAAGTAACAGCTACCATTAGTGGAACAAAGCTAAGCAGTTTGTTTCTGACTTCCTTTCAGAGGTATAAAGTTCTGGAGGAGTGAATATATATATATATATACAACTTTCCTGCTGCAATTTCATGTTACCCTCTGATGTACAGGGCTTGAAGAGAGGGAATATGGAAATGGCTTTCTTATTCGAGTAGAAACAGCTTTAGTCAGCTTGCAGGAAGGGTCCGTAAAGATAATACAGTAGAGAAACTCACAGAGCTGTACTTTAATGGCCATTAAAATTACCTCTGCAGTTCATTCAGGGCCAGGATACATGGAATACATATGCTTGTGTTATGAATGGAAGAAAGAGCAAAAGAAAATCTAATGTTAATTAAAATTTTCCAGAGGTTGGGTTGGATAATTCTTCTTTTGTGTTCTTAAATCTCTTTTTGATTTTAATTGCATGACAAAAAAAATTGACTGTAAATGTAATGTTAGCAAATGTTCTTACTTGATTACAAGCATCTGTGAATGCTAAGTCAAAGAATTAAATGCCTTTAATTGGGGTGGGTTTGTTTTCTGTTTCTTCATGAGGTTTTTTNAAATGTAGCAAGTTTTCAATGTTATTCAGAGGGTTTGCATCCCTTCCCCTTTCTGTGCTGTCTTAGAGAAGCAAAGAAATTCTTCTCAGATATGGCCAAGGATAAAATGAAATGATTAGCATTAAAACATACCTAATACTGTGTGATATGTTTTAAAACTGGAAACAAAGGTAGGATATGTCTTATCTGTCTGTTGTGACTCCCTGTGCATCTGTCTGTCTCTCTAGAGCAAGTCAATAAAAATGATTAGAGCTGGCATCTCACAATCGTACACCCTTAAAGCATGAAGCAATAATACTGTGAAGGAAATTTTTTTTCTGACCTTTTCAAATTACATCCAACTGTCTAGGGAATTTCTCAGTGACTAGAGGTAATAAAGTTCAATCTGTTTTGCCGGTTGGCTTCAAATTTAGTTCCTCAGAAGCCCTAACTTATCTATTCTTTTTATCTTGGCCTTGGCATCTATTCAGTACAGTAATCCATGCATCTAATCTTTTTTTACTCTCCCCTCTCAGGTTTAGCTGGTGGATCATATTGTGAAATCTGCAGCCATGAAAGGCCCTCCATTTACTGCACCCTTCAAAACGAAATGTTAGCATGGGAGGCTAAGCTGGTATGTTGCTTTTGAGAGGCTCTTGTTGAATTTAATTAGCTTTTGGATTTCATCTCCATCTCGCGTCTCGGCTTTCACTATTGTGTGTGATTTAGGCTTCACTGACTTCCATTATTTAAAACTTTTCCAACTTGGCTGTGCCACTTTACAATGCTGAGGGGAAAGTAAAGTTCATTGTCTTAAATTGATTTCTCTTTAGTTTTTATGATATGAGCTCAGGCACAATAGAGACATAGCCTCCCAATAAGACAGGATTTGAGCGACAAAGGCAAACAATCATTTCTGCATGTCTTGTTTCTCATTATATTCCATGAAGTAAAACTGGAAACAGGAAAAGAACATTTTTAGCAGAGTACTTCTTAGAGTTTTTTAAGTTTATAAAAATTGTGCTTTATTGCTGTCTTTTCCCAGAAATACTGAGTTTGTGATTAGGTATATATGTGATCTGCTATTGAATGACCTGCAGAATATTCAAAATGCATGCATGTCTAAAAGCATCTGTAAAACACTTGTTTTTAATCATGGAAGTAATACAGTGGAAGACATATGTAGCTATATCACACGCAGTTTCAAGGGAAAGGAGTAGCTACAAAATGGATTGGTAAAGATACAAATTTTGGGGTTTTTTCCTTTTTTTTTCTGAAGTCATCTTGATTTTGATTCTCTCTTCTGAAGTGTAGGGAAACATGGTCAGATGGATAAAGTACAAAACTGGGAGTTTATAGATCTTTCCCCTGTATGTAAATGGGCCTCTACTTGGCCTGTTTTGTTGTCAAGTCACTCAATCACTTTGTACCATAACCCTGGCTACTGTGTAAAGCTCTCAGGGAGTGCTCAGCAGAAGATGAGCACAGAGTACAATCTAACTATTTCACTGTGTTTAATTGATTTAGCTAAAATGAAATAGGTTCATTTTTCATCAAAATGCATTGTGCTTCATTGATACTAGCCATGTTGAAAGTGGGATACTCAGTAATCTGAAGGCCTTTCAGGCCTGAAAGAATGGCATTCTCAACAAAATTACTGAGGATATCTTTAATTTTGAAATTGATTTAGGAAAAAGACTACTCCACATTGGTAAGGTTTCTCGCATTCACAGTTGTTTTTTTAGTGTCCTTACTGTCACTTCCTGAAAAGAAATGTTGCTAAATTGACAGATCCAGTTATATTTTTAATCAAGCAGGAATAAGCATTTTGAAATTCTTTTATTAGTTTAGTGCAAAAGATAAAAACCTAAATTCTCAATATGCCAGATAGTGTACTTGCTTCAGAGATAATATGAAGGGACATATTAGAGTGTACACGAACACCCAGCTTGGTATTAAAATAAAGTTAAATAAATGTTTTTGTCAATGTGTTCATTTATTTTCACATCTTGGAAACTGTGCTGATACATGCAGAGTTATTTTTTAGTAGAACCAACTGTTTTTCAGTCTATATGAATTAGGCTTCTCCTGATATTCCAGTATTCAGTTTGGTCTCAAGATAGACAGACAAGCAATCCAAAAGGGTCCATAGTTTACTAAGAATCAGAGGACTGAGAAGTACCTCATGGAAGTAGCAAGTTTTAGCTTCTCAAAGCAATGATACTGTTGTTGGCTATATATAGACATCTTTTTACAGTAGGTGCTTGAAAAATATACAATGAATATTCCCCATATTATTTCAGGCAGAAATACGTAAGAATGGGATAATTTTGAATACAAGTAGGATATTAAGATGGCAGCAATGTGAGTTTTCTGTCACAGAACAAGTTCATATTTCCAGGATTCTTTCTAATTTTCAAACCTGAATGCTGGGCAGAAGCAGTTCTGCTGACAGGTTTTTCTACCATACTGATGGTTTTCAGCTGAAAAGTACTGAAAACTAATTTTAAGGAGAAAGAATTTTTCTTATTTATTTATTTGAATTCCATTAATCATAGTATATATTACATAAAATGAACTATGAAGTCATATGTAAATGCTTACATTTCATTTTTTGGAGTGTCTGTGGACAACCATTAAGCTAATGGTGTTGTTTTCCACTTGGAATGTAGCTAAGTATGTTCTGCTTTGTCAAAGCCAGTCATTATGGATCACTGAAGGCTTCAACACCTCAGAACAGTATTCTAGTTTTTGGTATTACTGGGGAGTATCAAAATCTTCTTTACGATCTCATCCATTCCTTAATGTAGCTAATTAAATAAAACCAAATGAACCACAAGTGTCCTTTAAATCAAACATACTACATTATGTCTTCTAGTGGGAAACAACAGATGTCCTGATGTTATTCTGGTTTAATGTCTTTATAGCTTTGCCTTCTATTCTGTCTTTCCCGATGTTCATAAATTGGGAGTACAATAATAGTGTGCCAGGGATAGGTATATGAAAAAAGGTGTTTCAGCTTTGGTTTTTCCTCTGTTTGAAAATACCTAGTTTAACAAATCTTTATGAGAAGAAAATACTGTAGATTGAGTCAAAGTGTCCATGTATCAGTGGTGTTAAAATAAGAGATTGCATTGTGCATATCAAAGGGATTGTGTGAATGTTATTGATACACTGTCATTCAGTGTTATTTATATTTTCATCATTAGTCTATAAAGTCTTAATAATTAGCTCTCTAATTTCCCTGAAAAAGCGTGGCAATTTGTTGAACTGGTTGAAGGAAGAAAAAAAAAGGTGGCCAATCTGGCATTGTAAGTTAATAGTATAGAACAAAGCATAGTCATAATTAGTTGAGGAAAGGACTTTCCCTGTTCATTCCAGTTCATAATAAAAAGTGCCTCACCAAAGTGACTTGGAAAATAATGCATTCAGACTGGGCAGAATTACTGCCTAGCAGATTCTATTTATCTGTAGCTTAAAAAGCAGCTGCGTTTTTGTAAAAAGCAATGAATGTGGCAGTCCTACTTAAAGGTAGAAGAAAAAGAACACCCCTTGTTTTGTAATAAGGGGATTTTCGATTTAAAAGAGAGAGAGAGCCTGTTGTGTGAAGTATGGTTATTACATTCACTGTATTCTATCTCACCCACCAGGAGGCTAATAACGAAGGAGTCAGTGAAGGAGACCAATGCCACGAGGGTTATCTCGCAGCCCCAGATGCTGGATAAGTTGAAGGAGGCAGAATCGCTTTTGGATGACATTCAGGAAGGCCTTGAATGGTTATCTGGTGAAGAAAAGACTATTCTTTCCAAGGTAAACAGTCCATTTCATCTGGCTGCTGTTAGTGTTGGTGTAAAATATATTTATATAAATACCTCCAAAGTTCATTTTTTATCATTTTTTCTGTTTTTCTCTAGATGCAGCAATGATCTTGTAGGAATCCTTCTTGAGACAAAGAATCCACTCCATGTCCAACCACACCTAAGGAAATGCTTTGAAGGAATTGACAAGCTCACTTTTAATCACAAGAGAGAAATTACCCACATGGAGTCAGCAGAAAATAAAAAAGTAGAGCTCGTGCTGCGAATAATTTCAGCAAGTGCCAAGGGGCTAGTTGAGAAATGGCTTCATGAGGTGAATATCTTTAGCTCTTACTTAGGGTTTAGTTACTGTATGATAATTTTCTCTTTTAGGAGCAATGAATATTATAAGTGTATACTAAATAGCTCTTTGAATATTTGTCAAGATGTTGACAAATTTCAGCCTTATTGTTGTTATGTATTATAATTAATTTAGCATCTGCAAACATGCAGAAATTAATTCTAATAAAAAGATCTCTTGAATCAGGCTGTCATCAGAAGTCGGTCTGTGTCTGAAACCACGTGTGTGAATATATGTTTGAGTCTACATGTATGTGTTTTTGTGCTTTCGTGGTGTAATGTCTGTAGTTCAGGAGGATAATATGTAAGAAATATTCAAAGAAATGTAAGATTTTGAATGTTTCCCTCCGCCCTGCAGAAAGTGTGTCCCATTGTGTTAGAGGGGTTTAATATCCAATCATTTTAACAAAAGGGAAGAGAAATTATGTCACTGATAACATCCTAACCTTTCCCCTTTGGGCCTCTAATCTAAATTCATTGGTTTCAGTACGAAATTAGTTTGGTGACCTTTTTTGTTTGCTTTATTTAACCTTCCTCTCCCAGTAGATGGGAATGGGACCTTCCATTCTTTTTTCTTTCTGGGTGTTTTTCTTCCATGTGCTTACCTTTCTCCTGGGGCAGGATCAGCTCCAGGAATTCCACTTCCCCTTTGTTTGCTGTTGCAGGTACTGTTCTTGTCCTCGGTGTCTTTTCCCTGGGTGCTCCCTAGGCAAGGGTAAGTGGCAGGGATTGGCACCCAGCTGCAGCAGGAGAAGGAAGGGGAGGCTGGGGGGCTGCTCTTGTTATAGCCAGATAATAGGGCCGACGCTGGAGGGGAATCTCTGGGCAGTGAGACCTGGAGCAGGTGTGAGGCTAAAGGTGTTTGGCCCTATTGTGTATTGTGTTTCTAAGGGCTGGGTGAGCACAGCTGGACTGCATAAGCCAGCTGGTGAATCCCTGTTCCACCCCATGGAGCTGCACAGCAGCAATGTGCCAGCTTGGGATGGAGCCCCTTCGGGGAGCGGCTGCATGCAGTTTCAAATGGTCCCTCTACATCATCATTCAGGATAGGGAAAGGAGAAGAGGAGGGGACAATTTAGGCAAGCCCAAACACTTCCCACCCTGCTCTCTCTGTCAAGTCACTAGCTTGGTTTTGGACTAGTTTACAGAGAAAGTTGTCTTCCATTAAAAAAAAAAAAAAAAAAAAAAAGTGACAGTGGGTAAGTGGCAGTCTTGAGGAGCTCAGAAAAACCCAGATTGTCAAGCCTGTGATCTACTTTTTAGTTTTCACCTTCTTCCACAAATGAAACGGGGTTGGGGGAGGTGAGCAGCTGTGTTTATTTTAATACATCTATTTTAACTCTCACCTAAAAACAAATGGGAAGGTTTGGGAGTGCATTAATCTGGATCTGATTAGTGTCTCTTTCTCCCTCAAAAGTGCATCCTGAGATGAATGAATATAAACTAGAGTTTCATATGCAGTCTTTAAGTCATTTGCATGTTTTATGCATGATAATTGAATTTATTTATGCACTTCCTTTCATTTAATGATTTCTCGCTCTTTTCTATGCTATCAACATTATATTATGCAAGAAGTAGGATTTGGTAGGCAAGAAAGGATAGCAGTATATAAATCAAACCCAAGTTAATTTTGAGTTCTAGTGTCACCTCTAGATCAGAATTAATACTGGTCCCATGCCAGTGGGTTTACATGCCTGGGAAAATGTAAAATGTTTTTGGTAAAGCATAGACTTCTAGCTTGAGATATTTCTGATGCAGCTTAGTTTGCTTGCAAACAAGTGTACAAGCAAAATTACTTTCAAATGGCAGTTAAATTATTGTATTGACTTTTCAATGACCCTAGAGACTTGTGTTTCTACTTGGCCAATTAGTAGTAATAGGAAGATGAATAGTAATTACACTAATAAATAACTGTGTTCAGACCAGGACCTCAGTATTATAGTCTGTCTCAGAAAATAAGGGTATTTTATAATTTGTCTCATTTGGTCTTCCATCAGGAGAAATATGGACTTTGCAGCTATAGTAAATTTATCATAGCCAAGAAGGTAAAGGTCCTAGGGATGAGAGGGTCATACTTGATAGCAGTTCTGTGACAGTAGCTGATTCAGTGCCATAGGCAGGGAATCTTGTTCTGTTTCTGTAATTAAGCTCAGATGTCTTAAAGATGTCTTAGTGTTGGAGTCTGATTTTTTATAATGTATGCCAGGAAGTTACTAAGGAAAATTAGGAAAAAGATGCTGGTGGTGGTGCTTTTATAGCGTTTATCTATACCAGTTTCTTTTTTGTCTTTTGTCTTTCCTTATGTCTCGAAAGATGTATGTGGAAGTGATATTTTTCTGTGGTGTCCTGTCTTCTATCAGTGAATTAAATGGTTGTGTCTTGTGATTGTTTCCTGATTCTCGTAGGTAGGACTGTGTTTAAAGGCTAAAGCTCTGTTAATTTGTGATGTAACCATTTCAGTGTCTTTCTTGTCATTGAAATGTAGTTTAAAATGTTCAGTAATGTAGCATGAAATCATTGGTTAGTTTTGGAATGGTGGTGAAATCATGTGAAGAAAATAAGTATTGCATCTGATCAAGATAAATTCACTCTAGTGTTTTATGGCTTTTTATTCCTATGTGATAGTAATAAAGTCTCATGTAGGGATGGAAGCCATGAAATACATTGTGAAAAATCATCAACTCAGATGGGGCCATCAGGATAGCATGCTGTAGTTGTAGAGTTATTGAGAATGATTGGAAGATGGTTTTAGTATGTCATCACTTTGACTACCATGTTTTTGCATTTTGTTTCTTCATCCTTCACCTACGTAGTTTGATGAGAGGAAATCAGTTTGTAACGACATGATCCATCTTTTCATCCGTGTTCAGTCTTTAAGTAGTTCCTACATCTTTCATTTTCTGCCAAAGATAACACTGTATATGAAACCCTGAGCTAGGAATTTATTGTAGCTAATGAACACATGCCAAAATGAATACAAAGAAAAGCCAATGAACTTCTAAATGCTTGGAAATAAGGAAGGAAACAAAGCAGGGTCTACCCTGTCAGCAGCTGGTCCAAGTTCTTTATTTCCGTGTTTAAGAGTAAATCTGAAAGGTGATCAGGGATTAAAAAAGAATCATTTTCTCTGCTTGCATGTCTTTCTGAACATGCTTGTTCTTTTTCTCTCTGGAACTGAGATGGAGGCTGACAGTGTTGGGCTCAGAAAAGAATTTCTGACAAATTCCTTACAGTGCTGCTATTCCACATACTGCCTTACTCCTCTGTCTCCTTTGTTTCTGTGTAGCCATTTCCTTTGGGAATGTTTTGGGGAATGTTATTTGTTCTGATGCAACTCTTTACGATTTTCTGTTGTAATATTTCTCTGAAGCATATGTTAATAAAACAATATTGATTTTTTTGTACTTTGACTCCTTTATTATTTCTCTTAGGTGTGAATTTTTTCTCTGCCAAAAATACTGACTGTATTTGTAACTAAGGTCATCTTCTGGTGAAAAGCCCCAGCAATAATTAGGCAGGATGTATATTTCCCATTTTGTTATAAATTTTTCTTCTTCAAATCAAACAGCACATGGAGAATTTAACCATTATTAAATTCAAAGGCATTGTGTGGCAATTACTTCAGTGTTACTTGGGCTTAAAAAGGGTAGCCACAGGCTTGCTCCAATGGTGTCATGTGAAAAAAAAGTATAAAAACCTATAAAACTCATTACCTTCAGACTCCTGTTTAAAGAAAAACTTTTTTCCTCCTTATGTATTAACAAATTTTTTTCCAATAGTATCCAGGGTGTACAGCCAAGAGAATAAACAGTGCTTATTTTTCAACTTTGTATTTGGCAAAGATAAAAATTGTTTCCATGTTTTCAATGCCTACTTTGGTGATAACTTTTCAGAGACCTGAGACTAAGTCCTTTAAACATGGACTCCTGTACTCATTTTCTGCATTTCTGCCAGTTTAACGATGAATTGCAGTTAAACTATTCTGTTGGTAAATACAATTCATCTTTGCTGCAGGCTATACTTTGAAAAGTACTCTACAATCCCACCTGTAGAGAAAATTTTCCACATTGTGTTTTGTCTCCAAATTATTTTGAGAGTCAAAAGTCACTGTACTCTGAAATAACACCAGAGGTGAGTTCTTCCTTGGAAACTAGGCACTAGAATGACCTAAATGTGCTTCAATAACTCTCTTCATAGCATGTTTGCTGATCTAACTGCACTGACTACTTCAGAAGCAACTCCCAAGTGCCCGTGAGTGTTCAACCCTGGAGTTAATGAGCAATGACCTGTCTTGGAGTGGTCACACCTTAAGGTGTTAGTGGAGGAGGGAGTGTTACTTTGGGATTATATTTTCTTTCTAGATGTTGCAGATAACCTCCTTCAGTCTATTCTTTCCTGAAAAAAAAATTACTATTTATATCCTAATTATTTTGCTTTCCTCTGTCTCCAGGGTGGAGCTACTTTTTTTTTCTGAGCAAGAAAAATGCTTTCTCATAAATCCTGAAATGTGACTTCTTTGAATTAAACGTTGTAAGAACTTGACAATCAGGTTTTAAGTGACACCTTGCCACGATGGCAAAGAGAGTATTTTTCTTATCAGTGTCAAATTGAATAAAAAGTGTGTACATTTAAAGTGTAGTCAGTTGTCAGAAAAAAGCAAGGTCTTGTCACAAAGATGAAATGTTAAAGTTACCACTTTGTTTAATATATTGCAAATGTCCATATTGCATGTGTTCTTAATAAATTAACAGCCTTAGTTGAGAGCAAGGCAATGTTCTACTTACACCTTCAAAATACTGTCTGGGGTAGTGGATGTACCAGCTTTCAGGAGAGGCAGCATCTTGGTAATCTCAGATCCAAGCAGGATTTCCCAAGTCTTTCTTGGATAATGCAGACAGGCTGAGTGTCACCTGTAAAGGGGGCAAGCCTCTGAAAGCAAGTGTTGTGTGTTTTCCGTGGCCTGGAATATAAAACCAAGAGCCATGGTTTTCTTCCAGAGCTGATGCTTTGAAGCAGTCTCCAAGGGCAGCATCATGGAGAATAAATAACTACAATTTGATCTGGATGTAAGAAAGGCTTTGTTAATTGTTGGGAGGGCACTGCCACTGGAAGGAGAAGAAACATTTGCACTTGCTTTACAAATATAAAATTGGAAAGGCTATTTTTGGGGACTAGCACTTACTCTCCCAGCAGCATCACTGTCGTGCTGATGTCAGCATCAGTTTGCTGTTCATCCACAACCTCCTGGTGGGTTTGGAAAAATCAGGTATGGCATTATGAGATAAAAGCTGGAGGAGCTATGTTGTTTTGTGGAGTTAGGGGTAGGAAGATTTATACCGAGAGAGCGAAAAAAAGTTTTTCTGATGACATTTTTCTGTATTGTTTGAATTCCTAGGATTAGTTTAAATGGTGCCTTGTCAACCTGCTGGTTTACTATGCTTTAAATTATTGTCTCTTCTAATTTTCTTAGTTTTTCTTGATTTCCTAAAAAAATGTCACACACAATTTGTTATTTTTCATTCCTCTCCCAGACATGCTTTTTAATTACAAACTATCACCCAGAACTTGACTGACTGGCAAACATTAGATGAGTTAGTTTCTGGTTTTCTACTCTAGAGCACTTATTGCTAAAATAAAACCAGTGCTTTCTTTCCATGGCAAAAGATACCTATGACAGAATCGTGCCCATTTTTTTTTGAGCTCAGTGTGATTTACTCAAAGATACTATGTATTCTTACAAACTTTCCTCTCATTATTTTATTACCCATACTTCTGGGTAAAACTTGGACTCCTTGTTCCTAATTATCTGCTTGGGCAGTTTAATGTTTTGACAGGATTTTTTTTTTTCAACTTTCAAATCAAACACTTTGGCTCGACCTAAGTTTTCAATAGCTGTGGTCAATCCTATATGTGGTCTTGAATGAGTTAACTTGGCTACTTCCAGAACATCAGCAAGTAGGTAAATTCCAAGAATCATTACAGAAAATAATTTTGACCCCGATTTGGGACAAATAGGCTTTTTATTGTTATTTCACCTATACTTTCTAGTGTTCATGGCAATTTTCCTACCTCCACAAGAAAATGCAATGGGGAGGGTGTCTCCTTGGTACTTCAGCCCTGGAAGCACTTGTGCATCTGATAATTGTAAGAGTAGGTATGAGGAAATGCCCTGGTCTGACAAAATCTGGAGACTAACAGTACTCAGAGGTGATACAAATTTGGTGCTTAATCTCTGGCCAAAGTTTTTGCAGAATTTTCTGTGAGTGCAAGTCTAGTCATGCCGAGGAGTTCCTCTCTTATGGTCCACTTCAATACATTTCTGTAGGATATTTTGCTGTCTTCATTGTAGCCTTTTTCCACTGGCAATAAGACCAGACCAGGAAACAAAATGTAGGGGGACACAGAGAGGGGTAGGTAGGCAGTGGAGATGGGGAGCCAAAGAAAGGATCAGTGAAAGCTGCATGGCTGGATTCATTCCAGCCCTCCTCTGCAGAGAAGCTTTTGTGAAACTCACTGTGGCTTCTGAAAGGAAGTCCCTATTCATCTGGCCACTGAAGGAGATCATACTAATAGGCTCCAGGATCACAAAGACACTCACCACCTGCTGTCATGAGCGCAAATCAGGCTTTGTTTGCTCTGCTGAATGCTTTTTTTCTTTAAAAACTGAAGTGTAGGTATATATTTGGCAGAGTTTATGATTCTTTCATGTCAGCATTTCAAATATTAAAAGATAAAAAAGAAAAACAGATATTGTCCATATAGTTACAGGTAGGCATAGGATGTCTTTCTTTCCACTGACACAAGGTAGAGCTCATAAAAAGTTTCTGGAATATGCAAAACTGTACATAATAAAACACATCTCAAATAGTTTGATTTAAAATTTAGACACTAAATTTAAGCTGAACTTCATTTTTATTGAAGAGTATTATTTTGGCAAACAATATTAGTATGCTGAAGTTTTCTAAAGTAACAATACATTTAAGTGCTCATTGAACTTTTACCTTAATAAAACTTTTGTATTTAATTTCTCATTAACAAAATAGATCTTTTATTTTATTTGGCTTGTTAGAAGAAAAAAAAGTCTACATTTGTAAACAAATCTATTGAATTTGTCCTTTGAGAGAAATTGAAAATAAATGTCCTAATATATAAAAAATATTCAGTGTAGACTGTTTCACATTCCNCCAAATTTGAAGTGTAAACATCATAAAGAATCTGTATTTGAAATTATAGGAGTTCTGCTAGTGGTGTCTGACGTGTTTAATGAATCTTGTGTGTGAAACAACAGAAAGTGTCTCCTTTCTCTTATGTGACCTCATAAATGCCTATTTTAAGAAATCGATTCCTTACTGTGTTGAGATAATAGGAAAATTTGAAGGAAATATTGTGATAAAATTTTAATTAAATCAGTACTTGAGGCAACAAATGTAAACATTTGTGGTATTGCATGCTTGATCCAAATAGGAACACAGCTGCAAATAATTTGAAAACTAAACTGTATTTTTACATCAACACGGTTAGACAAAAATGCCTTATTAAGTAATTGCTATTGTGACACAAGCTTTATGCAGTAGCTGAATTGCTTGGCAGAGCTAAAACGTCAAGCTACCTTGGGAATCTACCACATTCTTTAATTTTCTGATTGATTAAATGGATTATTTGACATTTTGGCAGAGCTTTGAAATCACGGCATAACAAAGACTCCTTTCATTGCTCATTATTTGCTCTCTTCAGGCTTAGCACAGATTCTTCGAAATGAAAGGTTTAAGGTGCTTCCTCCCTGGGTAATTTTTGTTCCAGTTCACATTTTTGCTAGGAGTATCACATTTCCAACTTAAATTCCCTACTGTGTAAATGCAGTTCCTTATAATGACAGTATAACCTATGGAGATACGGAATCTTGAAAAACACTTTTATATACCTCACAACAGTGGGACTGAAGAATTCAACAAGACTAGTTGAATCCCCTATCAGAGAGGGTCTTAACCCTTCCTCGAGCAGCATTTTCTGGAGTGTGGGAAGCTGGGCAAAGTGCTGGGTGTTTTTGTTCAGGTTGTGACAATGTTCAGCTTTCTGCTGATCTGGAGGCAAGTAGCCAATGTCATGCAGCAACTTTGGGGGACAGTTCAGACATAACCAGGTAAGTTTGGAGGTCAATTTCCATGACCTTGACATCAGTGAGAAAATGAATTGCCTAACTGCACTTCTTGTCAGTAATGAGCAACAGTCAGACAAAACAATCTTACTTTCAACATAACTGCACAGTTCTCTCTACTGATCAGCAGCTCATGAGAGTACCCACAGGCTTACAGGCTGTACTGTACCCTACTGCTTCTCAAACACAAGTTTGGTGGAGCTAGATAGCAAGCACCAAGGTGAAGTGAGACCTTCAGTGTCTTGTANGTTGAGTCAAATTGCTTTGGTAGTTGCCCTCAGAGTGGTCTGTATGTCCTCCCTCACAGCTGTAGACAGCAGTCTGGGGCTACACAATCCTGAGGACAGAGAAGTAAGAATTCTACTGCCATGGTAAAATTTCTATTCCAAAAAATTCCTTCCATGTGCCTGCATCAGTAAGGGAGCTTCTAACATACAGCAAAATATTTACATGGGTTTCTGTAAGCTCCAGACATGCTTTTGGAGCTTGCTGCTCCAAAACACTGCTTGCTATTCATAAAACTTCTCTTGCAAAGCAAACCTTTTTATCATCCATCTCCATCTCTTGTGCTTTCCAAGACAGAGAAATACCTTTGAATATGGCAAAAAGTCTATATGAATATGAAAAAAGTTTATATGGGTTATAAACTTAGGAAAATTTAGGTGTGATTCTTTCCTTTTCCCAGGCCATGGGAAGAAGAAATGCTAGTCTCCTGTTCATTCTCCAGGCACTTACAGATGTGTCTGCAAGGTATGAAGTTCTGCTTGTGGGTCTAAGAATCCACATTTGTTTCCAGTCGTTACAACTGGTTCAGAGGGGATGCTCATACCTGCCATGCTTCCTTTCCCGACAGTGGGAGCAGGATCCCAGTAATTAGCAATCTTTTTCTGAAGTTGTATCTTGAATTAGAATTTGTATGGTAGCCAAATTTGCTGACTTGGACAATCATTCTAGCTGAGGGGAAACCAGTGTTTCTGATATTTCTCTACTATAAGGCAGTTCTAAATCTAAGGTTGAAAGACACCGTGTAAGTCTATATTAACTTTATTCATCTGAAGTAGTGATTCTTGAAGTCAAAGTTACACAGTGCTTTGTTAGAATATATTTTCAATTGTCAATACCTTGGCTAGGATGAATTTTTCTATGCCTGTAGTTTTCTTCAGGCAGATTACCAAAAAAATTCAAACCAAACCCCAAGTACCACAAACCAACTAAGAAAAAAAGCTTCAACATTGCTGTGATACTTTGAGATGAGGATCTATCCACTGAATATAACCTTCCAACACTCTTAATGAACTATGTTGCTGCATTAGTTCCTCAATAGCATCTATGTTCATATGATAGAATTATGAAATAACATAAAGACTTATGAAATGACATACACAAAATCGAAGAAGAACAAAAAGGTGCCCAGTTCTCTGTGTAGGAGTGTAGGCACATACAAATCTCAAAGGAAGGGAGAAGTAATCTTTTACATGCATTTTGACAAAGTCTTCAGTTACAAATCAGTAGTGGGTCCCACACTGCATAACAAACCCATTGGAAAGGGCACTCAGGACCTAACCTTCTTCATGGCTACAAACACAGGTAGTGTTTCATCTGGAGTGGAACAGCTTCCTTTGGAAAAGGTGAGGAATTTCCACACCAGATATCCCAACTCAGATATCTGATGTGAGTTCAAGAGCTTTCAGGCAAAGCCTTAAGCATCCTAATAAGTCATCAGCTGGGTAAGAAAGTATGAACACCACCAGTATCACAGCTGGAATGGGGTGTTTTTAGAAGTTGAAGGGTTTAGAGTGCAGCTGTAGAGTACATTTACAAGTTGTACAGCTGAGGTTGGGATGTATCAGAAGGAAACATGCGAAATTTAGGAATTGGTAGATTCCCAGACCCAGAAAACAAAGGTATTTCTGTGCCTAATTCCTGGCAAACCATGTAATCAGAAGTGAGATTTGTGGGAGGAAAAATGTGATTGTGCAACTTATAAATGGCAAGGGAGTCTATGTATAAAACATAACATGTCTCTTCACGTACGCTAATGGTTAAGGTTTCAGACATGTGCTTGAATTATGGCTGAGGTAGCTGCAGAATGGGTGTTTATAGCATTATAGCTGTCCATGTACGTGCTTTTAGGCTGCTTCAAATTAAAGGAAATATGGCTTTGTACCTCAGTCATTTCAGTTTGAATTTGCTGAGGGCTGGCAGCAGTTACTGGAGTTTAGCTGATGTGTGGCGGCTGGGTTATGGGGCTGAACACAGGGCCACAGCAGGATATCAACTGTGTGCATGAATCCTGCATGAGCAGCAGGTTCTAGCAGAGACAAAGTCATTACTGACTTGATTTAAAATGAAAGAAAGCAAAATTCCCAAAGGTTTTACATCCTTCTGATAATGAGATCATACGGCAGTTTTGTTTAGTGTAGGACTGTTTAAGCCATGGCTCTAGAGATAAAATCATCCCCTTTGGGTCACGAATCTGCATATGGTGTGCCTCAGCTCTAGAAAGAGCAAGACCTTCAGGTTTCATTGCCCTCAGAGCAGTGGCATGTGTGTGATCAGCCACGCTGCTTAGAAAGACCTTGCTTAAGCACTTGTCTTAGTTTTTTCTGTAATGCCACCTTGTTGTCAGTTTTAGTTCTCAATTTATCTTACCCTTGTATTAGACTCAAACTGTCTACCACCATGCAAATAGCTTAGATAGGCTCTAGATTTGATGAAGAAAGGTTCTGACTTTAAATATAGGCATGATGGTGCATGAAATTTTGCCTGAACGTGTCCCAGGTCAATTTTCCTCAATTGCAACGCTGTATCTTAAGCCTAAGATTCACCTTGGCTGGTTCCGCTTTGCTAAATATCTGTTCCTTTCTTATGCCTTATGTTGCAGTATCTGCCTCTAGTCAGGTGGGTTTAGGAAAGCACCCTTTCAAAACAAAAACACAGTCTCAAAATGAGCACAGCACAGCAAATAATTTAGATGGGTTTTTTAAAATGTCTCTAAGATATATGTTGTGTTTTGCCTTGTGCATGTATTTGAGAGTAAAAGCTCGGTGGGTTAGTTCTCTTCAGAATAAGTGGTAGTTAATGAAACCTTTTATTAATAAAGTTTAGTTAATTATCTAGGTAATTGTGCAGACAAATAATTCAGTAATTTTAAATGATTTATTCTGCGTATAAGGATACTTTATTCCCTTTAAGTGCAGTTTAACATGTTAATTACAGAGACTCAAGGGACTTATGAAGAGTTATTCTAGTGATCATATGTTATTAATTCCCCAGGGACACTGCTTTTTTGGAATAGCACCTACAGAAAGATTCAAACCACAAGCCAATATGCAACATTGGCAATTAAAGATTAAAAAAACCAACAAAACAAAACCTGACCTCCATTCTGAGGTGGGTTTGGGTTTTTCTTTTTGGTTAGTTGGTTTTGATTTTGAATTTGATGTTTGTATGAAAACACACCACACCATTTCATCCTGTCTTTCCATATGACAACTCCTGTGAATTGCTAATCTTCAGGTTCTTATGGTTGTAGGCACCAGGAAGATAAATCTAGTATTAAAGAAAACAGATCACTCAGTGTTGCCAGTCAATAATGTTAATATGTACCTCTGCTTTAGTCTGTGATAACATCTTTTCCATTGATACCTCAATGATGTCTTTTGCAAATGCAGAACACAAAAGTATTGCAAGCACTTGTCCTCTGTGAGTAATTTCATGCATCTGATCCTCAGGTGTGAAAACATCATCCCCTGTGTTGAAACCCTCCCTTTTTGTAAATGAAGAGGTTTGGTGGTTTTTTTGGTTTCTTTTGGAGTCTCATTTTGGTGGGGGTTTTTTGTGGTTTCTTTGTTTGTTTGCTTGATTTTGTTTTGGTTTTGGTTTAGGTTTGCCACATCTCTGATTACTTCAAGGCAGAACTTCCTGAAAACCTGGCTCATTCCTGATGGCTAGTAAGAGATGGCACAGTTAGAAGGTTTGCCATCTCTGGGCAGTTTGGGTGTGCTGGAGCTGTTACAATCCTTGTTTTGATGTGGTGGTTTGAGTACCAGCTTCATGCCAGACAGCTGGGAGCCTCTTGTCACCCCAGGATATCAGAACTCCCATGTTTCTCTGTGCAGCTGGGAGGGGAACTGTCTGGGCAGGGCTGTCATAGATGTGACAGAGGAGTGACAGAGTCACTGGGGGCTTTCTGGTGAGTTTTTACTGAGCAGGGATAAATCTTGAAGCGTGCGTGAATTAAGATTCCCAGTTGTGATTCTACTCCACATAAATGGGAAACTGAATAACACCAAAACAATGACAGTTGCTATTCATCATCTGTGCAACCTGTGCTTCAGACAATTCTCCTGAGGAGTCATTTGTCAACAGCAGTACATTCTGCCATGTCATATTCCACACATGTGAACTGTGAAAGTTTGAGTGGAGGCAGAGGGAGGGAGGGAAAATGGAATGATTTATTAGTAATAGATATTGAAGTCATGCACACCAGAAATCCTGCTGGTGAGTTTGCCACCTCAGTCCTGTCATATCTGCAAATCCCACTGATCTCTTTTTAGACCAAGTTAGAGCTAACAACTTGTTGTTTAAATGGTTTAGATTACTCTGAATCTCCACCTGACCTTAAAATTGATAGGACAATCGGTGCATTTGAGGAGGCATTTCCTTTCCGTTGCACAGAAATTTTTCTTTGCATTCACTATGTTTAGTGACCTATCATCCAAAAGACATCAATGTCCAGAGGCATCCAACCCACTTCAGAAAACATGCTTTTCCCCTGGTCGTATTATCAAAATATGGGATTGTCTGGTCCCAGGTTTCACTTAGGTGGAACACCAGATCGTCTAGATAAAAAAATATGCAGTTCTTATAAGAAATGTATATTTTATAATTTCTAAAATGTCTAATAGTGTATTTTACACAATATTTAGCATACTGTAGCAAAAATGAGGGTATTCCAGATATAGCAGAAGAGGTAGCGACATTAGAAGATATTTCAAAAAGTGCAGCAAGAAAAATGAAGTCCCATGAAGCAGCAACATGAAGAGTATAGAATACATAAATTATCTAGTAAATATATAGATCACCATCCACTGGTATTCAAAATGTACTAAACTGAGAATGAATGCTGTACTGTTATTAAAAATCCTTAGTAAGTTTGTACATGATGGTTCATTAATGATTAAATCAGTCATATGGTTTATCCATATATAAATATCCATATAAATTGCAGATATTTATCATGCTATTTTTGCATCTAATACACTAAAGAGATGTCTATCTGATTAAGCTACGAAAAACTCTGATAGCTGATATTTTATCCTTAGGGCAATATATAAAGGGAGCATCTCAAGCCATGCATAAATGTTCAGACATTATAACATGCCATAACAATATTGATCTCTCAAACTGATGACAGGTGGGAACAGCTATGAAAAATCAGGAAATACCCAAAGGGATAGAAGTTGTGACAGGCTTCCAGATCTTGCTTGCAGGGATTCCCCAAATCCATTGGCTAGAGCTGCTAAAAAAAGGGCAGAAATGTATTGGTATTAATTCACAGCATTCAAATTCCTAAATCAAATCCATGAACTTTCAGTTGTTTTGAGAAAAGGTATTCCTAAAACTGAGTGAAGAAGTAAAATGTAATTTTTAATGTGTTTAGGTACAAGGGCTTGCTAGTGGGAACGTGCTGAGGGTTGCCAACATGGGAGTGAGAAGCAGAGGTTTTCCAGAGGATGACCTGCTCCTGGATTATATTTCCCTGTGGTTCACTTGTTGCTTTTCCCCTTCTGCTGCTGAGAGTTCATGAGGATGCCCTCAATAGGGGCAAATGGATATAGAGCATTGAAATAAGGAATAAATAAGGATTGCCATGAACTTGTGTCAAAGCAGATAACTTGAAAGGTGAAACTAGTTGAAGAGCTGATGTACAGGAGTATAGAGAAAAAGGCTTAAAAGTAACTTGGAAAATAACCAACACCTTCTAGGAGGATATCCATATGTACCACAGTGTTGAATTATGTGTTTGGGCACCTAACATTATAGTGTATTGCATTACTGAACTATGCTATTTTCTCATGAAACTCAGGCAATAGTGATGTAGTTGAATTGAAAAAAAAAGAAAAGAAAAGAAAATAAAGGCTTTTTGCAGCTATTTTTCATCTCAAGGCCTCACTTTGTCTCTCCCATGTTTTACAGTCTCCTCTTCCCCTGCATTTGCTTTCAAATCAGGGACAACTTGGAGGAGATTGCTGAAAGAAGTAAAAGTACACAGCCAAATGAAAACTCTAAAGTGAGTGTTATTTTTGATTATGTTATTCTCATTGAAAGCCTCTCAGGAAGCAAAATTAGATTTCTTTAAAAAACATTTTTGAACAAAAAAAAATCCCCCTTTTCTCTTGTGTTTGGCAAATTACTTTCAGGCAGTGAGATAAAGAGAAGAGGAATTCTTTTACTGAAAACTCAGGAGAGGAGTTGTTTGTTGGCCAATTTACCCATTAAGCTATTAATTCTTTTGACCTTGGAGGAGGGAACTGGAAATACATATATGACATCTAAGCACCATTTCAGCTTAGAAAGCTGAAAGGAAACTTAATTTTATTCATATTGTGAAACTTTACATCCAACCACAACTTTCAACCAAGTGTCTTACTGAGCCTGACATAAGCATCAAAATATTTTGGAAAAGGGATCAGTGTGATGCTAGAAGATGTCCTTCTGATGGGCAGCTGCAGAGTCTTTCTTTGTCTCATTGCATGAGGCACAGTAGTGCTCTTAGAATTCCAGGAGGTATAAAACCATGTCTTACTGAGCACTTCCTTTGTATCATCCTGATAAGAATTTCTGCTATGAGAACATACTTTTTGGTCACTTTTATAACCAAATCCTTGTGCAGCGAATATTATTTTTCACACTGGTGTTATATATTTATAGCAAGGGTAGAGAAAAAAGCCAGTGGTTCATTTGGTTAAACACCTTCTGTAAATGTTATTAGAACTTGTCCATAATTTTTACTCTTTCTGCTATTTGTTCTGGAACTTCACTTGTCTTTTTTGCGAATATCTTCCCCACTGCCTACTCCCACCACCATGGGAGTAGTGTGGCTGTTTTGGTGATTATTGCAGACAAGTCCTAGGAAAAGCTTAATAAGAGGAAAGTAGATTTGCCATAGCTGCATGACCTTTTCCAGCCTTGCCTTCACATCAGTATTTTTCTCAGGAACAGTTAGCACTGGCAAAGATTTACAAATGAAGACAGCAGCATAGACACCCAGGAAAACCAGGAAAACTGTGCTGAACTTGCTCCCCTGCCACCAGCCTTGTGGAACAGAAAAGCCCAAGAGCTGCACACACAATGATACAGCTTCTTGTCTCCTCTCTTTTTCTTTTGCCGATGAGTTACTGAGAAACCCCAGGTCTTTATTGCCACTGAACCATGGTCTGAAGGTTCTATGCACCTCATCTGCATTATGATGCTGCTCTGTCCTGTGCCATCGGATTAAATGAATACGGGCATTATTCAGCACTATGCTGGTAAAACTAGAGGCAGAATCTAGATTCTAGTGGGGCATGTTCAAGCTAACTATTCTTTCAAAATGAAAGTACCAAATTTCTATGCTTTTTTCTTTTGTCTTGTGCTCCCTGAGTCTTCTCTGCAAGCTTCCCTGATTCCTACTGGTGAGCAAACTGGCCTGCAGGTGATTTAGAGAGCATGTCCTGACACAGTGTCCTGTGCCCAGGGACAGGGGGGTCCTGAACTTGGCTGCAGAGCTGCCTTGGTCCCAGCCAGGGTCCCCCAGTTTGGATCAGGGCAGCTGTAAGCAGCTATGATCCACAGAGAAAGTCACAGTCCAGGCCATTTATGAGACAAGAGATGCTTGATTCTTATATAAGCTTTTAATGCTACTAAAAAGGAAAGAACGAAACAGCTAAGGTTTATCTCACAGGGGTTTCTCAACAAAGAATTCACCCGTGCCATGCAGCAAAGCTGCCACCCAGGGGATTCTTTCTTAAAAAACCCCAAAGGTAAAAATTGCATACCCTAGCAAACACTGAATTTGAAGTTGTTCTTCCAGAGGAAGTCAGCTCTATGACACTTTTTTAATGAAAACACCTCTAAAATATGTTAATGAACAAGAATTTTACTTGAAGAAGACTTCAGACTTGAACATAGTATTGCCTTGCCTCTCCGTTGCAGAAATATAGATGAGATTTAAAAGTCACAGTAATTTATGAGCTGTACTTAGAAACCATAAAGGGATATTTTGGTTTCAGAATTGTTTCATTCCTGATGTGATTTAAAAGATTAAACTGTCATATTTTAGCCCAGATAGATGACCATCATTGCTATAATTAATCATGTACCATGAATTCTATTATTTAGAAGCTACTTCATGTAAAAGTTGAAAATGCTTTTTATACAATGCAAAATTAAGTAACCTTATAATTATGTTTTAGAGATATATGTTGATTTGTTTCATATGCAGAGGATATTTACTTTACAAAATAATCCAATATACTAAATGCATACTGCAAAACAATACAGTGGTGGAGTGTTTGCTAATGACTTCAATTTAAGGACAGCCTATCTAATAGCTGAGATAAAATGTTACTAAAAGAGTGTGTTAATGATTTGAAAATTACTACCAAAATTGCGTTCAGTCTAGGAGGGGTTGCAGATGTAATTACGCTAATAAATATCCAAGTCAGCCCTGATTTTGAAGCTTGTATCATGATTACTATGAGTTTTAGAAATCAGACAGAGCTAAATCATGCTGTTGTGCTCACATGAATAGGCTCTCTGGTGGCACTGCTCATTTGAGTAAAGAGAGCAAATACACCCGTACTAGACAGAAATGCATTAAACATTCATAAATGACTGCTTAAAATGCTTAACCGTGCATGTTCCTTGCGATTGCATCTAATGAAATTTGGTCTGTATACAATCATGAGTGTAAGTTCATATGTAGGTGTATAGAATTTTAGCACTTGGCTAAGATAGGATTCCGTTCCTATCTGTACATTACTGTAAAACACTGTGTGTGTACCAGTGTCACTGTCATCTTTTTATACATTATTTAGGTGCTCAAAGTGCTCATCTAGGACAAGAGAGACCCGGGTTCAGTTTCTCCTCTGCCTGCATGGCACTAAAGATAAGTCTGCCAGCTTCTAAGAAAATGATCTAAAAAGCAAGCTAATAGAGAGTGTAAATCATAGCTTCTCATGGGAGCAATGTGTCAGTTTGACCACGGCTCAAAGAAAATCTGGTCTTGGCTTCTGTTCTCTGCTATGGGCTCCTTATGTAGTTTACCTTAAATAGGAAGAGAATAAAACACATTAAATAGATCTTGGGACAGAAACTGAACCATAATTCATTGCTTCCAGTGAGCCAGCTTCAACATGACACCACCCCAGAGGACCCTTCAATTTGGTAATTAGCCCATGAGAAGAGGGCTGCCTGTTTGTGCCCTCTAACAAGGCATGAGCATGAGATAGGGTTAGAGCTGGATTTTCTTAGAAATACTCAGATATTTCTGGGAGCTGCCCAATGCAAAATTATTCTGCAATCCCAAAGCAGATATTTGGGAAGCTATGGTACTATTCCACAGCTGGATCAACAGTTTGTAATCAGAATTTGGTGTTTAAATGTGAAAACCTCCCAAAGTTTTGAATAACCTCTATTTCAGTGTTGATAGTATTTCAGCCTGTGTTCTTGAAAGAAAAGAGCTCTGCACTCTGGCACAATGAAGTTAATTTTTTTCCACTCAGAAACAGAATGAAAACCTCTGCACAGCTGCTTATAAATGCAACATTTGAAAGTGTTAGTTCTAAACTGAAGATGCAAAAACCATTTTCCCAACAAGGTGTAGACTGTGTGCTCCTTCTGCTCCCCACTGCAAGGTGAGGCAGCGAACCAACACTGCTATGTCAGCCCCCTTGCTGCAAATTGGTGGCTGAGGCTGCCTCCTAAGGTACTTTATTAGGACACCTCCTTTACATGCATGAAGACAGTGGTGTGTGCTGGAATGGCCTCAGGGGTGAGCTGGGAGGATGCCAAGGAAGGCAGATGTGCCTTTAGAGGAGCAGGTAAAAGGGGCAGCACCGTGGTGTACCTGCCTTGGTATCGCAAATTCCCTACTACTGACCAGAGGAGTGTTACAAGGCTCCTGACAGCCTCAGGGTGCTGCAGCTGCAAGCCATGAGGAGCAGTAGTAAAAGGCTGTATTCAGCTATAGGTCAGAGAGAGAAAAGCAAGGCTAAGCAAGGAACTTGGGAGGCTTAATTCAGTTGGCTGCTTCTCTTCCCATTGCAGCTGGTCTACTTCAGGTTATTTACCAGGCCTGAATTCTTTCTTTATTCATCATTGTTGACTGTAGCTAGCTTGCTTTGGGGTTGAAAGGAGCTGAAGAGTCAATTATTTGTCTGGGTGCTTTTGAATGTCTTAAGTGTGGTAGATGGCTGCAACCCCTACTGCTCATGTCTAATGAAGCAAGGCAGAGGACTGCTAGCCTCTGGTTCAGCACAGGCCTGTGGAAACGCTCCAAAGAGCCAAACAAAAGGAAATGGGAAGAGAGAAAACCATGTCTGCATGAGTTGGCAGGGCATCTGCAGCTATGGCACTGTTCACTCTGCCTCTCTGCTCACTCTGGAAGTGTCCCTGTGCAGGGCAGGGGTGTTGCTCTATGCCACATCCAGTGTTGCTCAATGCAGGTGGACTGTCTTCAGGTGGCTTCAAGGTTTTGGGCAGGTACATGTAATAAGCAGTGATTGAGGTGCTGGGCTGTAGGTGTGGTACCCTGTCAGAACTCCAGGTAGTGCTCACCACCTGCTCATCTGCTGGGTTCTATCTTTGCTCATGGAAGCCTGGGCTGACACAGCAGTGGTTACTGCCATATACTTTACAGCATCATTTACCTCACCTCTGCTTCTAGACCCCAATCTCTTGGATTTAGCCTAGAGAGTTCACATTGCTGTTCACCTCCTCTGACTCCGCTGGCTTGTATCTTAGTTAATTATCTGTAGACAAAGCCACAATTGATGCCTTATCAAGTAGAAAGACTGAATTAATCAGCTTTGTTAGGCAAAGGTTATAGCAAGGGGGTGACCATCCTATCCATCTGTTCACTCATCTGCTGAAGAGTAACCATAACAGAACTCTTAAAAATCCTATTAATGGATTATAGGTCAATAACCTAGAGACTCTGATAGCTCTGCAAGGAACTATGGACAAAATATCTGGGATTAATGGATTTTCTGAACATTTTTGTAGGTCTTTTATAGATATTTTTCTCTCAAATGCTAATATGTTCTGCAAGTAGAAAGAAAATGGCTTTTAACCACTGTATTCCCTTGATGTGACTAGGCAAAGCTGGGAGGTACCTAAAGCTATGTAAAAGGCATTGAGCTGATCAATTCATATGTAAAGTTCAAGGAGAAAACTTTGGTCTTTTGCCTTCAGAAATATGCATCCAAGTCACAGAATTACCTCATCCTGACACATGAGGCGTCTCATGCATTGAAATCCAAAAGTTCACCCAATTTACTACTGATGATCAAATTGGCAAAATGTACTGGGCAGGCATCAGACAATTCGCTGTGCAGCATGCCTTGCTGAGGCGAGTCCCTCAAATTCTGTCTTTTAGAAAAGTGTTATACAAGCAGGCAAAGAAATTCCGTCACCTTTTTTTTAATTACGGAAACTTTCATTCGGAGGTGTGTGATAACCTATTCAAATGTTAGGGCTCTAACTGCGGTGTTTGTGCTTAGTTTGCAATAAGTACAGCTGTGAGGCAGGGTGACCATTTATTTCTGTTCTTTTTTGCCTTGACAGCTGGACTTGACATCTCCAATTGCTGCAGTGTAGGATGCACTCACACCCAGAATAGGGCAAAATGTGTGCAGAATGGTTTATCAAATCTTTGTCCCTGATGTCTGTTAATTGAAAGAACTTGAATGGCTTAATATGGAAAATTGAATGTTTATGCAATTTTGTAGATTTGTTGCTATTATCTCCAATGCTAAAATATCATTTTAAGTTTGCAGCTTTCCCTACTATTGTTTTAAGAGAAGGAAGGGATCTGCAAAGACTGAGGATGATTTGGACTTGGTCTCAAATAAATAAGTGATCCATCTCTTCTGGAACAAAAAGTAATGGCAGGTTTTTAAAATATTGTATTTATGCTCTGGAAATAATAATGGTATTTTTCCTATAAATTTTTTCACTGGGATGTGTTTGCATTATTAAAATTTCTGATTTTAAGCAGAGCAAATTTTTCTGTTCAGTAGGTATGCTAGTTTCCCAAAGCCTTTCTGTGCTTCTTCCAGGCTTGCAAAATGGACCCAGTACCAGGTCATGCTTTTCGATCTCTCAGGATGGATTTCTGGGCTCTTGCAGTGAAATTTCTTCCTCCTTCCTGAGGCATCACCCAGAGAACAGTGATGCTAAGATCCCCCTCCTCTCACAGGGTTGGAGCTCTACGAGGAGCTAGCCTGCCCAAGTTGCTGAGGTTTCTTTTGCCACCTGCAGAGTGAAAAAAGTTTACGGAACAACCCTCTCCCTGTCTCTCAAGAGCAGAGATTTCAAGGGGAGCCTGGAAAGTTGGCCAGGAAATGCCAGTTCTTCCTTTTCACCCGGAGGGGACATCATCAGAGAACTGACTTTTTTTTTTTTATTTTCAGGAACAACCCTGAAGAAAGTCGGCAAGCAGAGCTGAAACCAGGCTGAGAAAGTGGGGATGCATGTCTGAAGTGGCAAAGGTCCTTCTTGATAGCAGCAGCAGTTCTAGCAAAACTAGGGCAGCCACCGTCTCTCAGCACGGCGCTCCTGAGGTGCTTCTGGATGTGTCTGACCCAGGAACTGACCCAGACTGCTGAGATTTAGCTTTGAGGTGTGAAAAGCGATCAGCGTGGGCTCATCGGGCTGCTCGTTGGGCAGGACGCAAACACAGAGCTCTGCGCTGCTGCCAGGTTGTGTTTACTTATCACCCTGGCTTAAATGACTGCCCAGCAAGATCAGCACTTAATTCTCTCTATGTCACACATTACTTTGGAAAAAAGAAAAAAAGTAGAATCAACTTGAGAGCAATTGTAAATTGTTATGAAATATAAATTGCACACAAATTTTCTCTGAACATCACAAATTCTTTCCCGCCTTCTCATTTCTGGGAAAGGAGATGTTAAGTCCTAAGGGATGACCAATGCAGTTATTGTCTAAACAGTGCTGTGCAAATCTTCCTTGACCAATTCCCTAAGAACTGTGTCAGCAAGATGGTTTGTTTTGTAAAGGTTTTGTTTTTAATCTGAACCTACTCTCTGAACGGATGTTTCCTTTTTCTGCTTTCACTTCTTATCTCTCATCTGTCACACATTTCTGCTGGAAGCATATGAGTAGCAGTTTCACTAGAGAGTAGGACACAAAAAGAAAGTGGCTTATAAAGAAAGAGAATTTAGACAGTAAGAGGTGAGGCCAAATCCCTTTCACAGCCCTATTGTAGTCAGTGTGACTAGTGTGAATAAAGCAAAGAGGATTTGGCTTTTGCTGCAGTCCCAGCCACCTTTTATCATTGGAGAGAGAGAAAAACACCATAAAATTAAATAGGTATCATCCTCCCTGCATTCCTAGTGTAACTATTTTAACTGGAATGCCTCATAAACACATAAAGGCACTCCTGAGCTTTGGGATGATCATTTTTTAAATGACCATTTAGGACTGGATTATGGTTTTACATTTTCACCTTGGAGCTTTTAAGGGCTGTTTGGGACATTAAATGCTAACATATCAGAGCTTAAACTGAAAAGCAATGTTGCTTGCGGTCGTACTGCCCAGCAAAATAATATAGTTTTGCTGCTGTTAATAGGTAAATACTTTCATTTGGAAGGAAAATGGTGATTCTAAATCGTTTGATGCCCCTTAAACTCTCACAGCAGCTGGATATTTTACATTGGTTTCTATAATATTCTTATGATAACATTCCTATCCCGCAGGGGTCTGCTTGAATATCGGAGCACTCATCTTTTTTAAGTTTTGCATAATGTGAGATATTAAAATTAAGGCTGGTGTTTACTGTTCAGTTCTTACACACATATTCCACATTCACAGCTAGATATTATTTCCCTTGGAAATGCTTTCTGTCCCTGCCAGTTGCTGAATGCAATCAGATAGCTTTGCATGGGCCAGCATACCAATTAAGTGCCATGCCTGGGATGCACGCTGCTTCCTCCGTCAGAAGCTCAATGGTTCATCGGCAAGTGAGCCGTGTATATTGATAAGGAAATAGCCTGAACCCACAATGGAGGCAGAATCTATTTCTCAGAAAAGCTTTGAGAGAGTGGTTTGAGGGGAAAGGGGAAAAGGGGCAGGTGACATGTAAAATGGCTAGAAAAATGAAACAGGAGGAAAGATTAATGGAAGCAGGATCAGAAAAATATTCAATTAGAACTTGCAGGCCTGGTCACATTACTCTGTGTTATTGTACATCTTGTCATTACCCAAATCTGTTGCTAAAGTGTTGGCATTTGTCTTCATTATGCAGTAAAATGGTATAATGAATAGGTTACAAATATGATGGAGGAAATGCCCTGGAATTATCACAATGCCTGAAAATGAAAAATGCCTTAATTTAAATTATTGGTGTGTGGCATCTGCCAAGTGCACAGACAGATAGGAAGAGTGCAACATGATTTTGTTCTGATGATGCCTTCAAAGTTTCTGTTCCCCTTCAAAGGGGTTTCAGGCTGAATCCTTCCTTAAAAGCCAATGTCAGAGATGTGATACACAGAGAGCAGCATTTGACATATTTCTTAGCTGCAAGGAACTGCACAGCCTGATATCTAAGGTCTAGTTTTAGAAACTTCTGCAAGCAGCACTCCCCCACATTTCAGGTGGAGAGCTGGTTAATATATAGCTTATGACTTTTAACAATTAAATTTAATTTGATATGGGAAAAAGCTACTATCTCAGCCTAGTTAATTAGACATGATTTAGTCTTCAAAATTGCAACAATCCATATGGACATGTTACCTTTCAAACTTTGCATTTGACTGATTATTATCTTCTGGAAAGACATTTTCAGGATATTTAAACCTAACATTTGTCCTACTTTTAAACTGCAAGATTCTGAAAATCAGTACCAGTACATAATAAAGAACTTTATATTAGGACAGGATAGGAATTAATATTTTACTAAAAGTTCAAATACAATCTTAAATAATACCAAAGTACTAATTCAGTAGTAGGGATCATAGATCCCTCCTTTTCCTGGATATGTATTAACTTTAATAAAACTTCCTAATAACTGCAAGGACTTTCTGCCCAGGCTGACATCCATGCTTCCGAACTCATCAGGAAGTATGTTTCATAAAAATATGTGTACATTAGAGAAGGAGAATAAGAAGTCATGCAGTCATCCAGCAAGGATGCAAGCCTGAAGCTGGAGGAAAGTCTGTCAGCTTAGTCCTCTGCTAGAGACTTCTTGTGTGATCTTCAGCAGGTGTGCCTGGGCTTCATGTCCCCTCCTGGAAAATGAGCAGGAGGAGGAGTTGAGGAAGAAGGCTGAAAGGGATATCCTATCCAGAATTGCTCTTTCTAAACTGAATTTTGTGGGAGATTCAACAGTTAGAGCAGTGGGTTTGATGGAGCCAAACTGTTAAATTATTTGCTTCAGTTTTTGAATACTGTCACACATTGCCACAGTTCATGGCACTGCATGCAGATAGTGCAGTACATGAGAAGCCGTTTTCTACCTTGTATGATGAAAGTTAAGTACTCTGATGGAGATTTGTATTGATTTTTATACTAAATTCTTTATCTTGTGTTACTATCTTTATCTTGATTAACATGTGTTACTTTGACATAAATCAAATATTTGGGTGAGATATTTCTATATGAGCCTCATGTTTCATTAGATTTAATGATAAATAGGAATCTTTGCTTCACTGTGAATGGTAGGTATATTTTAAACATGTAATATGCTGAAGTTGATAGGATTATCCTTTCAGAGGATAATTCTAGTCTTATACTTCATAAATGCTGCTAGATTCTTTGTGGTAATGTTTCACAGTTAAATTGCATGTTTGGAACCAGATGGCTCAGAAAATTGGTAAGATGATACCAAATCTCTCACTTCTCAGTCACTGTTGGGTTAAATCCAGCCTTCGTTCCGATCAACCAAAAGTTGCTACCTTTGACAGCTGTTTTGTGGCTTAGATGTTTCCAAGTGGACAGGTGTCCACCACAGAAAAAAAAAAAAAAAATCATCTGCACAAATAGAAGTTTGCAGCAGAGGAGAGTTTATGGGCACTGAAAACAGACTGACTTCTCTGATCACTGGATTAAGGATGTTGCAAAATAGAGACCACAGCTCTTTCTGGAAATACCTAAAATGTCTAAATTCTGCTGTACCCCTTTAGTGCACCCATAGCTGTCAGTAAGCTCCTGTAATGTCTTTCATGAAATGCTGGTCAACAGCAGCTGAATATGAGCCAATGTGTGCCTAGGTGGCCGAGAAGGCCGGTGGCATACTGGCTTGTGTCAGCAGTGCTGTGGCCAGCAGGAAGAGGGCAGGGATTTTCCCCCTGTACTTGGCACTGGTGCAGCCCTACCTTGATTCTTGTGTCCACTACTGGGCCCCTCACTACAAGAAAGACACTGAGGTGCTGGAGTGTGTCCAGAGAAGGGAAACAAAGCTGGTGAAGGGTCTGGAGACCAGGTCTAATGAGGAGAGGCTGATGGAGCTGGGGCTGATCAGCCTGGAACAAAGGATGCTCAGGAGAGACCTTATTGCTCTCTACAACTACCTGAAAGAGGGCTGTAGCCAGGTGGGTATTGGTCTCTTCTCCCAAGTAAAAAATGACAGGACAAGAGGAAATGGCCTCAGGTTGCACATGGGGAGGTTTAGATCAGGTATTAGGCAATATTTCTTCATGGAAGTGGCTGGTCAGGCACTGGAACAGGCCCCCCACGGAAGGACACCAACCCTGGAATTGTTCCAAAAAAAAGTGGATGTGGCAGTTAGAGAAATGATTTAGGAGTGAACACAGCACTGCCAGATTAACAGTTGGACTCAATGATCTTAGAGCTATTTTCCAGCCTTAAAGATTTTGTGATTCTATTCTATTATTCTACTCTATTTTATAAATCCACCTAAATGTTGTGCTGGTTTTGGCTGGAACAGAGTTAACTTTCTTCATAGTAGTAGTAGTATGGGAGTATATTTTGTATTTGTGCTGAAAACAGTGTTGTAGACATTTTTACTCTTGGATAGTGGTTTTACCTACCCACATTCATGCCTACTCCAATGCAATTGGAGACTTGAACAGGCAAATCCAGCTGACTTTAGAGGTTTGGCTGTATGGTGGGATAGAATACTTAGCTGAATGTAAAGTTTTGGGAGATAGTTCCTAGTCGCAGGTGGTCATAGCTGTAGTATATGGCCAAAAGTTTTTGGTGCACTGCTTCCTGGGTTTGTGTTGCATTATCTGGTCGGACTTGATGATCTTAAAGGTCTTCCAGCCTAAACAATCCTAGGATTCTATGATTACTTCTGAGCAATGCTCACATGATGTCAAGGCCTTTCCTGCTTCTCACACCAGCCTGACAGTGGGGCTGGGGGTGTACAAGAGGTTGGAGACAACACAGCTAGGGCAGCTTACCCCAAAGAGATATTCTATACCAAATGGCACCATGCTCAGCATATACAGTTGGGGAAAGAAGAAGGAAGAGGGGGGGATGCTTGGAATCATGATATTTGTTGACTTTGTTCTCAAGTAATCCTTGTGCATGATAGAGCCCTGCTGTCCTGAAGATGGCTGACAGCACATGCCTGTCCATGAGACGTGGTGAATGAATTCCTTGTTTTGCTTTGCCTGCATGCACAGCTTTTCCTTTGCCTACTAAACTGTAATTAAACGGATTCTCTTCCCTATCACATGGAGGGGGAGCAACTGAGTGACTGTGTGGTGCTTCATTGCTGCCTGGAGTTAAACCACGACAAATGTGCATAAGATGAAATGCTATAATGTTTTCCCTCCCTTTGAAATAAAGCTCTGATCTTTACAGCTTACAAGTTAGCTCCCTGATGAACAAATAGTTCATTACAGAACTCGTGTAATGGTAACAGTGTAGGAAAACATTCATAATGATAGGGATGCCAGAACTAAAGAAGCAGGATGATCTCCATGTTTTTTAATCATTATTTCTTAGCATAGTGTGACTGGTACAAAAGGGAAAAAAATAGTCCCTGTTCTGAAGATGGATCCAGAGGGGAAAACCTGCCATTGATTGGAATTAGCTCTGTATTTACTGAAGGATACATGTTACAAGATCTAAACCTGTGGAAAACCTGGCAGGAGCTCCAGCTGGGCAGACAGAGCTCCTGTTAGACAGAGCTCCTGTTCTATCCTCTTAGGATAGAAAAGGTTTGTGAGTCTGGCTGCATTTGCTTTGCATTTTATTTTTATTTTACTTTCTCACAAGCTCATGTTGATCCCGCACAGCATGGCAATGGTATTCCCAACCTGCCAGCATAACCTTGGCCAGAGTTATCTCTGCCTGAGCTGGGGTTGTGAGTCTCCTCCAGGCTAAGCCAGGAGCAGGGATGCATTCTTTAGTTCCTGGTGTTATCCTGTCACCTTCTTGAGCCAGGTGACTACAGGACTACCCGGCAGAGCCAGCTGAAACAACCATCAGTGTTGATGCCAAGTTGATTTTAAGCAACAGCAGTCTGATCTGCAAATTCAACTTGGTGTCTCCTTTCAGAAGGAAGGCATGACTTTTTTTACTGGGCACTACTTGTGGACTGAGTATCAAAGTGGTAAATGTGGCAAAAGTAAAATGTTGTATGCTTTCCAGCCCTTTGAGGATAATTACACACCAATTAATTGAAGAAAATGACATCTGATACTGTCAGTGTTCTGAAGTGTCACATATTAGACCCCAAAAAGTAAATGAGACCCATATTCATTTTAATTAAAATGTTATCAAGAGGTGCTGTTGACCAAGAAGACCATTAACAATAATCTGCTTTAGTAACAAGTGAGCTAGTCAATTTATTGAACTGAACTAAAAAGCAAACCCAGTAACAGCTGCCCACTGAGCAAGCATTTGATCTTTCAGCTTTCTCTGATTAGCAAGGGGAGGCGTTCCCTGAATATTACAGACTTTTGTCTACTTTCTCTCTACTTTGTGGTTACTTGTAGAAACTGTCTCCATGGTGCAATCAGCATTTGCTCATCAAACTTAAAAGGGAGCTTTACTAGCAGATCCAACTTCAAAGAAGACATTTATAGAGAGAGCAGTTGCCGGGTACCATTATTTTCTTTTGTGCCTCAGCTGTTAAAATCTTTGCACAGGATGGGCTGTTTTCCTTGGAGATCTGGCTCTCTTACACACCGAGGCTAGTGCACAAGATTTGAGGGTTGCAATGGAGACAGGCTACTTGCTGTGTAAAATGACACGGTTGCACAAATTTACCTTTTCAACCCAAAATCATTAATTTTGCTCTTTGGGGTGGATTACTCTGTGCTAAAGAGCATTAAGCTGGCCAGATACTTAAGGAGCAGATATCTGCCCTTATAGGATCTCAATATGAACACAAAGATGGTGATGATGATCAAGTTACTGCTTGTACCAGGGAGGACCAGGAATTTTGCTGAGGTGTGCTTTGCTCTGCTGTGAGCCTCAGAAATGAGAGCACCACCGCTGTAGCCCTCTGCCTGGGCCATTTTGGGGAGCCACCGTTCCTGACTGCTTTCTTTGGCCACTTTTTGCTGTGCCCATACAATGGTGCCAATGTTTTTTCAGCCAAAGGAAATTTTAAAAATCCCTTCTCATGTTCCTTCTGCTCTTGATTGGTGAAAAAGGCCAAACCCTTTGCTATGTGGGAGTTTTTCTAGAATCAGCCATTATTTCAGAATAAATTTTAATAGTTTCATGCAAAAAAACCCCAAAAGCAAACAGAGTGGACTTTTACTGTATTTTTGGTACTTCTGTGTCCAAAATACAGTAAAATTGACAGCAGGTTAATTCTATTTTTCACAGGAAGGAGTTCAGAGCTTTGGATTCTCCCAGAACCCATCCTCAAGCAAGATGCATCAGCTTTCTTGAATGTGGGAGAGCATACCAGGTCCAAAAGCCCTCCAGATGCCTTTCTAAAAGCTCTGTTTTAATGGTTATGATGCAAGAAGAAGGAATTTTTATAGCAATTCTGCCAACTTCTGTCTGACAGAACATTTTAGGTGGGAAAATGAATCCTGTCCAAAAAGCACTGATGCCTTTTAAGTCCTACTGTGGACAATAGACACATCTGTCACTTACTGTTCAGAGGGCATGCATTGTTGAGCAAAACTGAAAGTCAATGAGATTTAGTGTATTTCAGTCATTTTGAAAACAGTATCCAACAACCACTGGTCCAGAAGTTCACCCAGGAGTATATTTAAGGTAGAAAGAAGAGCAGCAGCCACTGAAATGGAAAAGATTGATGCTCAAACTGAAATAAAAAGTTTCTTATTTTTTCATGTTTAATCAGTCAACATCCTTCTTAGAAATACAAGCATGTATGAACATAATATTAAATATTAGAATCTGAAGAATTCTTCTCATATTTTGATGCAAAACTTTTTGGAAGATTTGGCAAGAAATAAAGAAGTGAAATACTAAAGGAATGACTTCAGAGAACTTTAAAATATCTTTTTAAAACTGAACTTCGGCACAATTTTTTTTTTTTTTTGGACAATTCCAAAGTACCTGTATTGACACTAGAACATTTGCAATTATTTCCAGTGGAGGAATTAGAGTGAGGAGTGAGTAGATAGTGGAACTCTTGAAAGAATTAATATAATGTAATCCTGGTATGTCTGATCTGCTGTCCATCAGCAGGGAAGATTATTGGCTCTACAAGACTTAATCTAGCTAAGTGTAACAGTTTAGTCAAACTTTAAATGGTATGATAAAATAGCATCTAGAAATCTATGTTACTTGCCCCACACATTGTTTAGTGAGATGCTGGTGACTTGACTTGTTTGCACTCGAGTCTTTTGAGGGTCCTTTAAGAAAATATTTTCAGTTGTTTGTAAGCTGTTGCATTTCATATTATTTTGAAATCTGTGTTTCTTCCTGTCACTTTTTATGGATATCCCAATCTTAGTCCAGTGGCCAGTTGATTTCTTGCATACATACATTTTATTTTTAGGACCAATGGGTGGTTTCTCACATGGAGTGCTGGCAGGTCTTCTTCTGCTTGTGTGGATGAGGACCCAGCTCAGAGCTAAACGCCTTTAGCCTCACCAGAATAAGCAACAGGCACAAGCAGCCATCAGCCCTGCCACAGACTGATCTCTGCTGCAGAGACCCCTACTCACCCAGCCTGCACAGTGGTAAGGTGGAAGAGTGAGATAATTTGACTTAGAGGCTGCAGAAGTCTGCGGTCCCAGTGGTCGCTCCTGGCATGGAGCAGCAGTTGGTTTGAACATGTTGCAGGTGGTGTTTTCCTCCTACAATCCTTTTCCTCAAGAAAGGATTGCCTGCTTAAGCCCACCTCGTTATCTTTTGGAAATCATAAGCAGAAATAGAGGTCGTTGAGGATCCAGACCATTTATAGTGTTTTTCTGGATTTTTTTGTGATGATGCAGCCACTGTTTAGCAAAAACTCATAGGAATTAATTAGGCCTGTTGCTGATAATCAATGGCTGACAACAATATATATCTGCAAAATATACTGGGCATGGGAGAATTTACAGCCTACGACAGGTTTAGTATTTAAGGGCTTTATTTTTAAATCTTAGTTGTTACTTAGTGTTGCAAGAGTGGGGAACTTCAGTGTCTCAACCAGTCATCCAGGGTGTAAGTGCTATTGATGCTAAACACACAAATAGTGGTCCAAGCGAGGGGTTTGCCTTTAGAGGCTCTTCTATTTTTTTCCTTTTTTATTTTTTTTTCATAATATGATGTTAATAACATGAATTTATATGTTTGGACTTCACAGGATATTTTACTTTAAATATAAATTAATGACTAACCATACTAGTTAAATAGCAGGGCCAAAATCAGTGCTATTTCCAGACAAGAATCTCATTAAGAGGAATGAGCCTCTGGATTTTTAAAATTTTTTTTAATGGATCAGAAAGCAAACTGCAGAGCATAAATTGTGTTCAAAATTGTCTCATCTCAGCAAAGTCCTTACATGTGTATGGAGGAGGAAATGAGACCACTGAGGATGAGTACTGACTATAATCACCCACTGGTTTACTGGAAGGTCTTCAAAAATTATAACTCTTGTCCCTGCCCCCAGGTGCAACATTGCTGAGCTGGCTGTGCCATTCTCTTTCTTACTCCAGAGCGTTGATTCCAGCAATGTGGCTGTGGTCAGGCACATTTGTGCTGTGCTAGTGTGTGGTCTGGTCACATGAGATGATTTTTGTGTAACTTCTAGCAGTGACCAGGGGTGGAAAAATATAAAACCATTCTCTTCATAACTTATTTTGTAATACATGAAAAATGTAGAGTATCAGCAAGGAGAGGTAATACATACTTGTTCAGCCAGGTATAGCTTTCCAGATCCTCTCTGAGGAGCCAGGAGTCCACTAAACTCTAATGAACAAATACATTCAAAACACATTAGCTACTTTTATTACAGTAAGTTCCTATTTTGCCAAGAAAAAAACAACCACAACGATAGTAAATGCAAAATTGTCAACATTCTCTATCATTCATACAGGCTTTGCCAAGAAAATATGGATAGTAACCATGATGAACTGAAAACAACATTACCAAAATAACTGGAATTTTCCCATTACCAGCAAAAGTGCAGCTATTACAGTCTACTATTGCGAGTGTAGTTGAATGTGTAGACATGTTTTGAATCTACAAAACAGCCTCAAGATTGGGCATCTTGCAAACATATTTCTGAAAACTGCTTCTGTCTTAATTTCTGTAGTAATACTAAAATATGTCATTTGAATCAAGCCGAGTATTATTGCCTCTTTACTGCTATCTCTTTTTTTCAAATATCTTTTGGAAACTTATGGGGGGAGTTTTTTGTGGCTTACTCGTGCTTGTCTTGGGGCTAGTGAAAGATGACACATCACTTGGTCATAATGTCATCATCTTTTAAAGTGCATTCACAGCCTGGGTTATTGGCTACTGAATCTGTAAGTGGGCCAGTAGAATTTTTTTTTCCCTCTATTGCTTCAAATCCAGGCTTATTTACAATTGTGGGCAAGTACCTGTGCTGCCCACCTGCAATGTTCTGGCTGGTATCTGGAGTTAATAACTGCTCTCAGCCCAGTGCCAGCTTTCACCTTCCCACTGACAGGAGGCCGCTGCACTTTTGAAGAGGGAAGGGGGAATAGCCCCACAGCCCTTCTGCTCTTACACTGAAGCAACTTCTCTCCTTCTCTCCTAGTGCAGGAGAGGTGCTTCAGCTTCTGTTTGTAAATGTTCCAAACTTTAATTTTCCAAATTTCATGTTCCCTGGTTGACTGAAGGGTTTCTTTTCTGGAAGGTAACCTGGTTTAGCATTTCTCTTTCAGAAGAACTAATTTCTTTTGGCAAAAGTTTGCTTCAAGAAAAAAGAAAATAGATTCTTAACTGGACATAACACCAGATGAGTAAATACTAGTTTTTACCTTCGAGAACAATCATGAAATTTAACGGTGAAAAAGAGCACGGGAGTCAAACCATAACTTGAAGGTACAGTAAAGACTAAATATATCTTATCTATAGAGCAGAAATGCTTTCTAATGGTTCTGAAACATTATGAATGAAAAAAAAGAGTGTGCAACTTTTCCCTTTATAACAGAATGTGTTGTATTTATTTGATAAAGCAATTAGCACAGTTTAATTAATTTTCTCTTTTAAGAGTCAAAATTGCTTTGACTGTGCTCTTTAATAGGTTTTTTTACTGAATTTGACATTATCTGTCACCAAGGTTAAATAAGGGAAACACTGCCTACAGATAATACAACAGAAAGCTTTAGTGCAAAATCAATATTGTTTTAAGGACAATTTTCTCTAATTAGATTGAGATGATAACATGACTGATCTCTCAAGAAGCAAATTAACTTTCTGTATATATGCAGAATTTTAGTAAAAGTATCATTTAAAAGGGGAACTCACCTCAGATCAGGCAATTTGAGCTGAAAAGCCTCAGCTCCTGACTGACCTGATGATAACCATTGCAGGGTTTTTCATTTGCAAAATATCAGATCCTTCCCTAATCTACTATTCATTAACTTATTTATGTGAGTGAGTGATTTAGATTTAAATATAATCCAGTACCAAGGAAAAGAATATGTCATGTGGTGAACTTACTGTCAATGTGTTTTGTGTCATTAATGCCTGTCTGGGCTGAAGAATAATGGGTTTTTTTAGTTGTTTTTTTTTAGGAAGATTCATAATAATATCAGTATAAGAGTGACTGTAACTTGTAGGAGTCTATCTGAAGGTAGGTTTCAGAAGACAGTGGTTAAGTGAAGATGCTAATGGCAGAGGCTTTCTTAGGATCAAAGAATCATAGAAATCCTGAGTTGGAAGGGAACCACAAAGATCATAAAATTTCAGCTCATGGTCCTGGACAAGACACCCCAAGAGTCACACCCTGTGCCTCAGAGATTGTCCAAACACTTCTTGAGCTCTGTCAGGCTGGTGCTGTGGCCACTGCCCTGGGGAGCCTGTGCCAGTGCCCAAACTCCCTCTGGGTGGAGAACCTTTTCCTGTACCCTTTTGAATTGAATATTGTTTCAATGGTGGAAGTACAGTGAGAGATGATGTGAATAAGTGGTGATGTGATGAAGATCAAATAAAATAAATGCATTCCAGAAATGTTTCTCTGCCATTATACAGAGATTCCTTTACATATGATTTTCTGGGGAAAAAAGAAGTAGGCAAACAGATTCCATATAAGGACATGGAACTCACCAGAATTAATGCTTTTCTGTGGTATGCAGAAAAGTGACTCATTTGCTACAAGCCATTACCTCCTTCACAAGCAGAGAAAACTATTGAAAGTTCTGTCCAAAACCAGGGACACGATCAGAAACTGTGCTTTATACAAAGGGCATGATTTTATTGTTGTTTGTACTGTAGGTAACCCAGATTTATCAGCCAAGATTATGGACCTATTTAACAACACCGGATCAATGTTCAGGCACAGCTATTTGGAGTCATGCAGCCCTTGTCCCTTGCAGAAGGAGTACAGAGTATGCACTTTAGTATCTTTGTGTTCTCAGACAATTTTCTCAGGTCTGCATGATGTGATCTTCTGTTCTGCATAATCAAATGTGAAAGGAAACAGAGAAAATCATTCGTTTTATACAGATCTAAAAGACAGTGCTCAAGGTAGCATGTATCTATGTACTAAAGATTTAGTCAATAAAAGAAAAAGCAATGTACAATTGCTCACAGCATGGCAGAAAAAACGTGGTTGAATTTGTTGTCTACAACTTCTATTTATATTTGTGATTGAGTTTCAGCAGCAGATGATTGCAGCACATAATTTAATAATCAGCTCTTGGATGGTTCTGTAAGTATAGTAAAGATCACTATCTCATTTAGGTATGTAGCTTGTTGAGTAGATGATAAATGAGCCAGGAGACTGTTCAAAACAAAGCCGTTACAGAGAAATAGTTGGAGATTTTCTTGAGTTTTTAGTGAACATTACATCTGAACCTAAGTATCTCTTCAATCTTCCCAGGGTCAGAGGAAGAGAATCAAAGGAGAATGGGACTCCAAATCTCCTGAGAAATAAGGTGAAAAGGGCATCAATGAAACCAATTTCAAAATCAAATTGCTATAGGTTTTAGAGATACTGATAACCTGCTAATACTCCAACAATAAAAAAGCAGATAAACAGCACCACCTGTTCCTGTTTTTTCTTTGTCATCAAGTAAGTAAAGAGGTGTCCTCATTTCACTGGATATTTAAAATGCTTAGACATTCAGTGGCAAAACGAGAAACAATGATTTAAGTGACGTTCATGGTGGCAAACAGTCAAATGAGACATGATTTTGGCAAGAAAAAAATAATTTTCAGGATGCACAGCTCTTTTTAGTTCTTGATGGTCCCCAAACCTTTTTAGGTTAATAAACATTAACATCACTCCAGGATAATATGGCTGTGACAATCTACTTTTCTATTGTCTCGGTAGCATTCATAACAGAGTCAGTTTAAAGGATCAAATTAAATGATGCTTCCAAAGATGTCAGCTACTGCTTTCACCTTTGCTGTGGAGCTGTGATGGATGACGGATCACCTTCTAGATTGCAGGTGAATCAGACCCTGCTCTGCTGGTTGAATTGGCTTATCCTCAGAAGGAAGTCAAATCCGCAATACACCTTCCTTTTTCTGTGCTGCCTTAGGGCTGTCTGTTCCAGGAATACTAAATAATCACAGCTGCAGTGTAGCTCCACATCTTTAGGTTCAGCTCCAGCCTCTTCGGCACATGGTCTGTGTGACCTTGGACATTCACTTAATCTCTCCATATATTATTCTTTTTCTTCTCTTTTGTCTGTTTTGATTTTATAGTCTCCAGGGCAGAAAAGCCTGTTGCTTATCGCAGCATGAGGATATCTGGCTACTATTGTTATGCAAAGTAAATTATGAAGTGAAGTTATTAATACTAAACGACTTATACTGGTAGAAATTTAGGATTTAATAGCTCTTCCCTGTTTAAAACTGTATTCTCTATCTAGTTATTTCCATAGCAGTTTAAAGCAAAAGGGCATAGAATTGAAGCTGTAGTGGAAGGGAAGGAGTGACAGGCCAGAGAAATTGGTTGGGACTGAGTTGTAAGATTGAGCCTAAAGGTTTTACCATCTAGCCTAAAATTTAAGCAGTATCTGTCTCAGCTACTTACATGAACTTACAGTGTGGTCATAAAACAGTCAAATCCTGCCTGTGAGTTCACCTCCCATCCTGGCAGAGCAGCAGCAATAGGTCATTGCCACCTCCTCAGCCATCAGCAAAAGTTGCTCTCTTCTTCTAGACATCTCTCCCTGAACTTCTGTCAAGATTTGAACCTGATTATATATCTGACTGGTTGCTTTTTGTATTTCCCTGAGTCCATTTTCACAGCATCTGGAAGAAACTGAAAATGTACTTTTTTACAGGTGCACACTCCTGGATGGGGTTAGTGGGGAGCATCACTATGTCTGGAGTTTTGCTGGGTGCACTTTTCAATGCCCCAATTTTCCCCTCATGTCCCGGTTATTTTCCCTCATTTTCCTATAGTTCAATAGAATAGATTATTTTGCAATTATTGACAAACAAATGGGATAGACTTGAATAAAATATCAATCTCAGTATTTGAGGGAATACTGGAAAGTGGCAGGGAAGTGACATTTCCTGATGCTCTGGTGCAGTAAGAATGTAGGAAATGTTGCTTCTCAGATCTAGTGGTGTTTGCAGCCTCTCACCTAGGTACCATATGAGCAGAGGCAGGAGGAATATTAGCAGGGATAAAGCAGTGTTGGCCAGGACTTCCTCGGGCACTGAGATGCACACTGAAAATAATGCACCCTCTTGAGCTAACCTGCTAAAAAAGTTCTTATTCTTTGATTGATGCATCTAGCAAATTTTAACTCTTAACTTGGTGCTGCCAGTACCTGCTGGCCCGTCAAGGCACTCACACAAGTGACTGCGGAGGCGATTGTCTGCTCTGCAACTGTAATTCAGCTATATCTTTTTAAAAGTTAGCCGCGGTTGTTTCTTGGGGGCTTTTGTGCAGGTTGTTTTCTCTTTTAATGCGCCTTCTGCAATGCAGTTGTGTCTCGCTGGCAGGCAGAAGTGTCTGTAAGCTACTTTTTTTTCCCTGTTTTCAAGTATTCATTCTGCATCTGCCATCCCTGCAACAGGGACTGTCCAATTTGCGAGTGGGCACTGTTCCATCTGAACAGACGGGGAGGAGTGGAGACAGACAAAAGATCATATGGAGTAGTCGTCTAAAAAGTGTGCTGGTGAACCTGATCAAGTGGCGTGGATTTTTCTTTATTAATGTTTTGGGTTTTGCTTTGGCTTTGTTTTTTTGTTGGCTTATTTTTAAATAAAATTTAGAAACTCCTTCATAAACTCCATTACAGGGCAGCCATTAACACAATTTAGTGTAATGCTGCACCCTGAGTGAATGTAGGGTTTGAAAGCTGAGTTTGACCTCTCCTCTCAGGCTGTGATTTCTTGTTCAAGGGATTAAAACAAACAAACAAAAAAACCCCTACTTTCTGTGTCTTGTTTCCGTGCCTGTCTAAAGCGTATTCAGGAGAATTCTTTTCAGTGGTCATGACATGAAGTCTTATACAACAATATGAAGAACTGATGTCTAACTCTGTAACTCTTCAAAGTGAAGAAAACTCCCAAGTTTTTAAGCCAGTTATACAGCTGGTTAGACTGGAGTTTAACAGGTAATTTAAAACCAACCCCTCCCTCTGCTTATGTTATTACAATGTAATCTGGGTCCAAGGCTTAGAAAAATATTTTATCTGAAGCAGACTTTTTCCTTTGTTTTACAGTATTTGTTCTGGGCTTTACTAAAACCCATTTTTTTTTCAGTTGCATGGTGTTAAGTGTCATAGCATATAGAAAGTTTAAAAAAATAACCTAACTTCTACTTCTTGCCTTGTTTTTCAATCCTAGCCAGTTCCATCTCCTCTTTCCTTTGCCCTTGACTAAGCAAGCACAATTTAATCAGATTTATTGAGAGATAAGAAAGCAGAAATTGAGAAACAGATAAGAGAAGCAATTCAGCATGGTTACAAGTTATTAGAGCATCTCACAGCCAATGTGAGCCCATTTTGGTGGCCTTTCTTACCTTCATGAAGTCCTGTGGGTCATTTTAAATTGTTTAGTCTAGTAAAGTTTTGGGTGGACCAATTAATTTTTTTTTCCCCCAGAGCTTTTTGGAGACAAGCTGGTTTTTTGGTTCTTAATAGACTACAAAACCTCCATTTTGGTAGGTTTTAGTGACGTTAACTTGTGTGTTTCTGAATAGAATTTACATTCCTAACAAAAATGTATTAGAGCCTGTTTCACTCCTGTGTTCTTTAAATTCGAAAATTCTGTACCAGTTGTTACCTTATCTGGCAATTTTTAAATGAAATAGATGTGGTTTTGTTATTTTTAGCACTGTACAACTTTTATTCATAGCAGTTGCTGGCAAAAAGTTACCTCTCTGGGTAGAAGAGAATTTATCCCCATGTGAAATCCTGTCTTGGTAAGATGTATAGTATATTATGTTGCTGACTTTTTTAGAAGTCCAGACCTTGGTGCATACCAGGTCAGGAGCAAGGCTCATTTACTATTTACAAAATTACTTAAAATTAAACTTCAGCTTTTTATTTTACCTGATTACCTTAGAACCCAGTATTGAAAAGCAAACAAAAGCCAAACAAAACCAAACCCAGCTTTCACCAGAGCTGACAATACAAGTCCCTTCTTTCCTGCTAAAGTTTCTTAACTATGTGGATTTTAACACCTTGAACTACTCAAGTGTTGCCTCATTTTGTGTTTCAAATGGGGCATATTTTAAAGTTCCAGTTCTTTATTTTATTTTTTAATGAGAATTTCAGTTTTTCAAAACTCTAAGTAATTTTTTTTAGCTCTTCTACAGGGGAAAAAAATGAAAATGTAACTTGAATGCACCTTGCAGGCTTAGAAACCTGACCTGCAAATAAAATCAACCTGAAGCTTTTTAGGAAATCTGACAGAGTGGAATCCATACTCTGATGAAATCAAATCTGCCATCTACTTCTCTGAGAATAAGTCTTCATCTCAGATGTTTTAGGTGAATATATGACTCCTGAAGGTCATGCATTTGTGTGTGTTTTTGGAATGCTCAGAGCTGATACGTCCATATTTCTTTAAAAGTTTCCTTCATATATTCAGCTGTATGAAAAAAGAATTTTCCCTTCATAATGGAATGTAGAAAAATATGAGAACTGCAAATACTGATCCTTAAATTATCCACACTGGTCTCGTTTTATATTGCTTTAGGGTAGCTGTTGCAAAAGGTGGTGGAATACCTTCTGTTTAACAGAGACTCTTTTGACTGGGAAAAGGGTTTTTGGCTGGATGATCTGGCTACTTTGCTGAGCTCCTCAGCCTTTTATTTTAATTTCTTAAGACAGCCTTGCAACTGTCATTTTTAATTTTGACTGTCTGTGTTTTGACATTTGGGGCACTAGTGATTCCATAGCTTTTGAACAGCTGGTGTCAAAACTGATGTACAGGACCCGATAACGGAGATTTGAAACCTCGGCATTACACAGCACACCAAGCATAACTGATTTCGGATTTACACCGCATCAATAACCGATTTCGGATTTACACTGCATCATTCGTCTCAGCTGCTGCATCCCTCTCCATCAAATGGCATGTACGCAGCAAACTTCAAGGAATATGTGTTTTTGTTATATGTCTCCTGGTGCATTTTTCTTCCTCCATCTTTACACCAGTTCCACCCACATATTTCCCAGTTGCTTCAGATTATAATGATTTCAAAAAGGCATTTTATTTCTTTGAATTGACTAGGGAATGTGCAAAAGTGTGGCAGCTGTAATTGGGAGTTTACAGAGTTTCTTGTGTATTGCAGTCAACAAGGGAACAAAACGATTTTGTTTTCAACTTGCATGATAAAACACACAGCTCTGTGGTAGTATCTCCAGGCAATTCACAGTATACTTCTAGTAACACAGTCTCTCATTTGTTAGAAATATGTGAGCTGTGTCTGTTGCTACATGGAAATAGCAGTAATTTCATATATATAACTATATAAATAAAAAATATCCAGGAAGTCACTAGAAGTAAAAAAATACCTTCTGTGTAGCTCGCATTCCAGAAAGAAGTTTGTCAGAGAAATTATTTTCACAACCTTGTTGATACACCACCCCAGAAGCCCTGCCTGCTGAAGAAACATTTTAATATGTAGTGTTAATACAGGCCTAAGAAATTAAGTTTTTTTTCCCACCCACTGAAAACAAGAACTGTCTCCTTCCAGCCCAGTAGTGACAAAGGAGGAAGACAGATCCTTGTGCCTTGGGAATCACACAGATACTGCCATTCTGGCCAGCTCTAGGCTTGTCCTTCATGGCAGGGAACGTGCTGTGACTACTCCTTTGACTGGGTCAAGAAGCTGCAGTGAAGTCTGTGGCCTTAGAGGTATGAAAGAGAGGCCTTACATATCCCTTTCCTGCTCCACAATTTTCTGTAACAAGCCACGTGCAGGGGAATAGTAACAGTATGCTGTATTTGTACACAGTGCACAGAAGGCAGGAATTCACTCACAGCACTTTTGCTTTCGGTGATGCTTTCCAAAGAACAGTGGATGATTTTGTACAAGAAGCCAGCTATTTGTATGTGTTGACAACTATTTGTAAGCTGGAACAGGGAGGGAAAAGCAAGTAGTTTCTTGTCTCTAGTGCAAAGCTGCTGCTGTCCTGCAGTTCACAGCAATTCTAGGTGGGTGTTCAGTGACAAATTTGCAGTCACATGGAAGAAATAGACCTGAATTCCACCTGTTTCCACTCTGAATGTTACAAGCTGAGGTAATATTCAGGAATACATTATGGATCCCAGTTTTATACTCTTCGGGGCTGTGTATTAAGCAGCACACACTGCAGAAAGATAGTTTGGTAGTTACTTCTGCAAAACACATGGAACATGGCCTCGATGTGGACAGGTAATGTTTCAGCTAGGGGTTTGAATGGGTCTTTGCAGTCTCGGTAGAGGAAAGGAAAGAAATTGGATGCCCCATTGAAAGTATGAGAAAGAATAGAAAGGAGGAAGAGAAATAGGAAGAGAAGCAAGAGAAATAACTGCAAGAAGAAAGTTTCAGTTCTTGGTGATGTTGATGAATGTGAAGTGTGTGGTAACTTCCACCACTTGTTTTGGATCAGCAACAATTTAATTTTCACTGCCTAATGAAAGGAGAGTCTCTGGAGACACTGAAATTCAGTGATGCAAATATGCTTTTTTTTTCTTATTCTCCCTTTCTTTAGGCATAAGAGATCACGAGGTCACAGGATGTTTAGGTGCATCATCGTGCAGGATGTTTAGGTGCAGCATTTTTTGCATATAGGCCCCCAGCCCCTTGAAGTTGCTATCAGATGCAAGAGCACTGCCCTGGGATATATGGGTATTCTTATATTTATTAGGGGACATTACGTGTGCTCATTGGGAAGAGGGCAGGGGTGAAAAATAGAGTAAGAATTTAGACAAAGAGAAAAGTACAAGAAAATAAAGGGTAGCCCAAGGGTAAATCTATTGTATATTCATTAAATGAAAGAAGCATTGATGACTTTCACAGAAGATGGTCGTTTAGAAGATGGTCAGTCAGATGGTGCCTAAATTATTAAAGAATTGTAAATACACTGGCATACTAATGCCAATGAAGAAAGTTTACCATGATTGCAATTTGAGCAAAATTAACAATATGGAAGAGAAATATCAAGGGAAAACAGGGTGATATGTTTAGAAGCTGATGTGTAGTGCTGTTTGTAGTTCAGTAGCTGATTTTTGTTGTCTGGTACCCCAAAAGCAGAATAGAAGGAGCAAGTACCCATCCCTTCACTCTCCTAACAGGTTTAGAGGAAATGCCATGAAGCTGAATCAGAGGAGGTTTAGGTTAGGTATCTGGAAAAGATTTTTCACCCAGAGCACTGGAACAGGCTCCCCAGGGTCATGGTCACAGCACCAGCCTGACAGAGCTCAGGAAGCTACTGGACAGTGCTCTCAGGAGCAAGGTGTGACTCTTGGGGTGGCCTGTGCAGGACCAGGAGCTGCAATGAATGGTCCTTCCAGCTCGGGATATTCTATGATTCCATGATCTAATAATGCTGTGGATTAGGGATAGTGTTCCTTAAGCTTTCCCTTTCTCATCCTGGTGTTTAGCACAGTGAGGAAATGCTGTACTCTTCATTATCTAACTTTTTTGTTAAATTGTTGGGCCCCGTTAGAGGCCTGAAGCTGGGATGATGGAGTGGGAATTGGCAGTGAGCAACATACAGAAAAAAAAGATGAGCTGTACTGGATGAGTTGTCTGCCTACACAGTTCTCAGATTCAACTGTCTCTAGAAGTTGGGGGCAAAAAAAAAAAAATTATTCACTTAAATAGAGAGAGGATCTAAACTCCATGCACTTTTAGTGCCTTATCCATGATTTGATTAACATTTTTTAAGTACTTCTGTCTGTCTAATAACAGCTGCTTTAACAATACAACTTCTAAATTCCAGTCTAGCTTTTCTGCGCAGTAAAAAGTAGCCAGGGATTATTTAGTACTGCTTATAAGTAAAACTCTTATGTTTCATCTTTTTAATCGGAGTTTGACATGCCGTGATAATATCTTTGAAAATGTACCAGCTCCACAAACAGTAAGTGGTAATTGCAAAAGCACTTTTAGATTTTAGTTGTTCCTATTCTCACAATTTATGGCCTGAGAAGGTTGGAGAAGAAGCTGAACACCCTTTGAGTCTAGCCAGGTTTCTCCTGAATATTGCTTGCTTTATTTCCTTGACTGTTTCTTTCCAGGTAATGAAAAGAATGGTATCATTTGTCTGTTTCCCAAGGATAATGTAAGCAGCATAGATGCAAAACATTTTTGGATTTAAGTAAGTAGAGATTGTCTTTTTGTGAAGTCTGTGAGTAGTAGATTTTCATTTCATTTCATTTTCCAATGAAATGAAGTAGCCTATCATTGCCCACCTAACTATTCTGGATTGTTTCCCTTTCAAGACATACAAAAGCAATAAAATTGGTGCAGTTTTCACTTTTTCTCCAGGGCACATCCCATTCCCTAATTCCTCTCTCTCTTTCCAAGGTGTGTTTATTGTTGCCATTTACTCCTTTGGTTCATACTGTTGCATACTGCAGTGCGAGCCCAATCTTAAACATGGACTCAGAATAGGAAAAGAGGAAAAGCTACTACATGTAGCTGCCTTCATTGTCTTTCTCAGGCAGCTGGGGTTTCTCATTCTTCTTTTGACACTCCTGGTCACTGATTTTAAAAGAAAAGAGATATAGTTCTCTCTCAAAGAAGAGATTTTTCTTAAAGAAAAAAAAATTATTTAAACTTGTAACAATCCAAATTCTGGTGCCTAAACTGAATGGCAGGTATGACAATACTTTTATTGTTTTTGTGATAAATTTCAGAAATCTTGGAACCTTTACAAATATCTTCACTAGCATATTTGACCATTTTGACCCTCCTGTTTGGCACGAGGAAGGTTTTGCTGCTTCTGGCTGGACTCGGTGCCTGACTGGGGGATAGCTTCAAGAAGGCTTGTTGTTTCCTTGCTTACTGGAGGAGTTAGACTGGCACAATTGCTTGAAGCTGAGCCTGCTGATTTTGCATTAAAGGGCCAAAGGAGCACTCAAAAAGCTGATTTCAGGTCTTCCAAAGGAAGCAGTCACCAGTAGCATTGCCTGGCTGTTGTGCCCAGTGCTGGCTGATGCCAGAGGAAAGGTGCCCTAGGAAGGTCTCTGGGCTGAGCCCTGGCATCCCGCCTGAGGTGAGACCATACCTGTAGGATCCTCCAACAAATGCCAGACAGGAGTGGCAACTGTAAAGCACCTAGACAGATTGTCAGAAGTTTTCTACTACCCTGGTCTTCCATCCTTGCCACCATTGCTTCGATAGTAGTGGTTTGAAGGTGTGTCATGCCTTAAAGCAGGCTAAAGGAAACTGTGGAGAGGCAGCAGTTGCTATAAGGAGGTCAAATTTAGCCCTGAGCTGGAGGGAACAAATGGATGTCTGCGGTGAATCAGAGAGCTCCAACTAGACACCTGAAATAGTATTGTTGATATTCAGCCTATCTCCTGCCAGTATAATATAACAGCCCTGCAAAGGTTAATCAATTTGAATGTTAATATCATTCTTATTTTCCAACCATTACCTTTTAAATGTATGGTGTGCACTTGTCATCTTCCAGGATTAACAACATGACAAGTTTGAACTTTTAAAAGCAAGACACTTTTTGGTTATTGGAGAGCAGAAAAAGGTCACAACGCTTTGTACAAAACAGAACCATGTACACTTCCAGGCCCATAATTTTCCTGCTCTTCTCAATAATTTATAAAGCATGGAGAATAAAAGGGCCAATTTGGTAAGAAGAGGACTGCTCTCCTTATGCGTACAGGGGAGGAATTATTGTACAGGATAAAAGGGATTATCTGTGTAGGTTGACTCTTGCAGCCTTGTTTTAGTTGGTACAATATAATAATTTCGTTTGTTTCCTAAGCATGAAACACACTGGGCCCAATTCACCATTCTGCCTGATTTTCTTGAGAAGTTATTTCTTGGTTGCAAATAATAGTCACAGAGAAATGAGAAAATGTATTGGCATCAGTGTTCCCTTGATCAGTGTAAGGCAAAGGAAAAACTCAAGTATTTACTTTCTGCTGTGGCTGCTATTGTCCTGGGGGACTGCTGAAACTTTAAATCAGAGTCCTAATTGGCACTTGGATAGCCATGAAATACCAGAAGCTTCAAAAGGAGCTTAAGAGACTAGTTGCTGCCTTTTCCCTGCTCCATCCTTTGCTATCCACAGCACACACATAACAAGGATTTGGGAGGTAGAGTTGTCAGCATTAAATCTTGCTGTGTGACTGGCTCAGGCTTTGTAAGACTAGGCACCCCTGAGCAAGGAGCTGACATAGAAGTCATAAACCTGCAGCAAATTACACTGTGCAAGAAGGTGATTGGAAGTGTGACATGATTTGTCCCAACTCATCCACTGTGTTTTTTCTGCTCTTCGGGTAAGCCTGCAATGCTTTTAGGAGTTGTGTTGTCATTTACAGCTTTTTAAAATCGAGATAGCTTGCAATAGTCAATGCCCACAGCCTAGGTAGTCAGGAAGGGCGAGTTAGGAACTAAGGGGATGAATGAATGAATGAATGAATGCCACCTGTGGGACACTGGAGGCAGAGACACTCCCTGCTTGGCTGACAAGTTGTACATCCCTGATTTGGAGTTTGCCAGTTCAGAGCAAATTGGTTGACTAATGGCTCCCTCCACTGCTCCCTCACCTCTGATACGTAATTTTAGTTTATTAACCTGGCACCAAAACCTGCTTTTATCAGAAAGCCCCCTTCAAAATTGTAGTAATCAGGGTAGTTAGTACTCAGGGTAGTAGTGATCACAAAGCATTAAGTGAAACTCTTGGTGATCTGCACGGTGCTGGTCCCAGTGCCTTTGAATCCATTCTTGCACAGTGCAAGTGTGATTAAGTACAAACAAGCACAGCTGGAGCAGTTAGGCTGTTTTAGTCTAGCTGTATGAAGGCAGAAATGGTTGCTGGAAACCAGGGAATTTTTTTTTTTTTATATCAAATACAGTCTACTCCTAATTTAATTTCTCCAGTGTAGGACTGCTATTCAGCTACTGAAAACTGTTCTTGGTGATGATGTGTACACCATGCTGGAGAGACAGCACAGCTGGAGTAGATGTTTTTCTCTCTCCTTTCTGCTGGCAAAATGGAGGAAAGAGGGGAAACCACTCTAAATCTAATGTCAAAGCAATGAAAGTTGTTCTAAATTCACTTGAAACAGATGAACCTTTACTTTCAATAGAAAAGTTTTCCTTGTGCAGGGCCAGGGTGGGTCTACTCAACAAAGAGAATCACTGAAGGACTGGATATTTTGAACAAGCTTTGCTGGGTTTTAAAGAATCCTGAGAGACTTAAAACCCAAAGACAACCCAGAGAGCTAAAACCCCAAGACACCTCCAGAGCTGATGCCCTCAGACACTCAGGCTAGCACATATCTGTTAGGTACGCTGAGAGGACATCACAGAAATATTTCTCTTTTTGTTCTTCTTCAGCTGATGCAATCTAAGGCAGGAATGGATACTGAATGGTGCCAGAGCCCCCTGTTGGTACCATACGAGGCTTGCTTCGGTGCTTTGCAAGGAGAAGTGGGAACACCAAGCCCTGAACCACCTTTGCTCTGAACCTCCAATCCCAGTAGTCACAAGAAGGGCTTCCTAGTGGACAGAAGACCCAGAATTTTAAGAGGAAATTTGGTAAGAGGCACCAGAAAATTTACAAGGGGAAAATCAATACCATTTTCACAACTTTGAGTCTGGACTGAAACTCCATTGTCTGGAGTAGGTTGTTAGTGGTTTCGAGCTATATTTTTACAGTTGTGTAAGTAACTATAGCTATTTATCGATCCTGATTTATGTCACAGAAATGGCATTATACAGGCAGTGTGGGATTTTGATAACTGAAAAGCAAAGAATACAGCTTTATAAGATCATTTCCCTTCCTGCATGGGAGTGGGCATTTAGGCACTCACGGGGTCTGCATCCCCAGAAATCCATCACTCCACAGGGCTGAGACTGGTGCTGAGAGATCCCTATGGTTGTTCTCATGTGACCACCATCTCGACCTGCAAGCTCATTAGCTTTCTCTCTGAACTCTTCCCTTATTCCTTTCTGCCACAAAAGTGTGTGTAAATATACAGAAATAATATCATCAAGCATAAAGATAAAATAATTAAATATAGCAGGAGTGCAAAATAGTGGTGGGAACTACTTACTAACCCTCATTTAGTTAGTTTCTGTGAATTCTCAAGTATCTGTATCGAGCAAGTTCTCTGTTAAAGGACCTAAAGTTCTGTTTCTGTGGATTTTTTTTAAAATTATGCTTGACTAATTTTGTGTGCAGTAATTTCAGCCTCCATCAATTGTAATGGGTTGTTCCTTTGCTTTTCAGCTGTGGAAGTGAAATCTATAGTCAGAGTTAGGCTCTGTTTTTCTGGGTAATACCAGTTTTATGAGCAAAATACAGTGGCACCTGGGCAACCTCACTGACCATCCAGAGTTTGCTCATGTGTGACAGGCTGGAATTTAGCTAGCAATTCAGATGGCAAGGTAGTGTAATGTGGAGAAAATAGTCCATCCATCCATCCATCCATCCATCCATCCATCCATCCATCCATCCCTCCATCTGTATGTCTGTGTCTTTCAATGTTGCAAATTTGAAAAGTAACAAGTTTTTTAATTGGTATAAGTAGAAAGTGCCCATTTCACATAGTCTTTTCCTGAAGGAGAGCTGCTTTTTGATGCCTTTTTGTTAGAGGAACTTGATAGGTCTAATCAGTGTCATGTCTGGGAGGGAATATAATTAAAACACGGTAATTAATTTATTTATGTATCCTTTTTTTAAATTAAGTGTATCCATGCATTATACAGGAGTAACTTATTTTTACTTCTAAGTTTTTTACTTAGAAGTAAAAACTTAGAAGCCACACTGCATAGCTGGAATGAAGAGTAACTTGCAATTATTCAGTACCTTGATTTCACTAAGGAAAATGGATACCTTCTTTCCTGATAGTACAGTACATTCGAAAGAAGTAATAATACGACAAATATTGATTTTTGTCAAATAAGACAAATAGCACCTGATAGCACTGCAATCACAAAATTGCTTTATTATGTTATTTAAAAAGTATATATGTTATGCATTATGTTAAAAAAATACTCAGGAATATCTTCATTCACTGGAAACTTAGTTAAATACTTAGTGTTTGATGGCACAGGCTGTTGTTTTCTGCTTTGTTAGAAGCTATCTTTTGCAGGCAATAGAACTTTTGATATTGCTCTAATTTTAAACCCCCAAATGTTGTTGGCAAGGTTTTTTACCTTGAATAAAGGTTATTATTATAAAAAATTCACAGTTCTGCCAATGAGAATGAGATAGTAATTTCTCCTGGCAGACTAATTTAGATAACTTCTCAGGTATGCTTTTTAAAGCAAGAGTTGCATGAGAAATGTGAAAAATGTTATCACTTACCGGAAATGCAAATGTGGCATTTGTTCAGCCTAATATGAATGCCTCTGCACCAGGCAACAACACCAGAAGTGCCAATTAGGATGCAATCCTGGTTCCAAAAATTCACCCTTTCTTTTCAGCTAATATGACATTTATGTGTCGCGTCTTTTTTCCTTTCAAAGCGTGGCTGTGTTTCAACCTACTTGCACAGAAATGCCAGTCGTGCTTGAATTTTATTTTAACTGAAAACCTGTTATTGTGCCAGGCATCAATACAGAATCGTTATGCATGTAATGTGTTTTATTATGGCTTGAATTTAAAGACCAGTGCCATATAGGTCAATCAGTGTTACGAATGACAGCAGTTGTTATCTGCTAGTGAGGACAGCAGTATAATAATAATGTTTATTGCACGTCATTTTTCAATGACTTTATGCTATCATTTAGGAGATGAATGAAATGGCTCTCTAGCTGACATGAATGTAAATAAATTAAGCATTAAGAACCAGAGTTCTAATCATCTTTCTTTAAGATTGCACTAAATGGTTGCAATCAGTGAAATAGATGAGAGATTGCATTAAATTGCTCTTCCAGATACTATATCATGCCAGCTCAAACAAGGTTCACATGCATTACAAAACAGCTCAGGTTGAAGGAGCAGCTGGAATGCCTCATAGGCATGCATTAGCTGAGAGTAATGCATTGGATGTGTACCTCTGCTTACAGTCTTTTATATTAACATACATGGAGTGACAAAGAGAAACCCAAACAAATAGACAAGGGAAAACCTGTGCTGTTTTGTTCCAGGGATTTGCTCTCATTATAGATTTATATTAATATATGCCATGGTTTAGAGGATTATGAAGCAGCATAGGTTGCAGTACTTTCTCAGCTCTTTCATTCAGCCTCTGCTGGCTTTTTTTCAGGATGTTATTCAAAATTCACAGGGCAAAAAGATGACAGGTTGGAGAATGAAGGGAGGTTTGTTACTGTTATAAGGAGAGAATATAGGCACCGTCTTATGGGTAGCAGATAGGCAATTTCTGAGAAGCTGTCAACAGTACACATTAAAGCTGGGTTTTCAGGAGCTGACCTCTTATTCTGCCAGTACAAATCCACAAATTAAATTTTGCGAGCGGTTAGGTCACAGAGAGGTAGAGACTTCTGAATTCATCTGACCTAAGGCAGATGCAACAAAGTGAACCTGGAACAGGAAGGGTCTTGGGGTCAGCAAAGACAGATTGGAAATTTGTCTCTTTATGTCTTTAAATAGCAGCACAGCGAACACAATTAAAAATGTGATAGTTCAGGTCCTCTGCTGCCAACAGTAGGAGCAGCATCCCTTTTCATTTAAGGATAATATGGCCCAAAGTTATCTCATCACTGATAGTGCGCTGGTCCTGGCTGTTTGGCGCTGTCTTGGCAGGGTGCTCCAAGCACCACTCCAGCGGTTGCTCTGGAGCCATCTGAAGCCCAAACCATCACCATAAGGCTGAGGAAAGGGAGATTGTAACATTTTCCAGCTTCTGGGTTCATGTCCTGTTGAACCGTTGTCCTATTAAGAATTAGAAAAATCCGTATTTCTAGGTTTCATTCCCTCCTGCTGAAACATTCATTGTCTATGCCAAGCAGACATGCTCGTTCTTACTTAAATCAAAAAGGACTCTGTGTTGAACACTTAGATGTAGTATTTCTTCAGCACAGTACAAGAAAAAAATGGATGAAAGACAAAACTGTCTTCAGGTTTCATCCAATATTTTCAGTGACTACTTAAATTTTAAACACTTCTTTGTTGGTTTGGTTTGATCTAGTTTGGTTTGGTTTTGTTGTTTTTGTTGTTTCTGTTGCACTGGACATTCATTCAGTTTACTCAGGATGAGACAGGAACCAGTCAGGTCATATCCTACACAAATATCAAACACAAACACTCGGGTAAATGTGTGGGTATGTGCCTTGTAATTGCATGCTCTTCACAGGCCAATATCATTTTCAAAGAGTGACACCTGCATCTTTCCTTCAATGCCTTAAGGTTCAATAAAAAAAAGCCTGCAATATGACTGCTCTTTCAAGCTACAGTGGGAGACAAAAGAAATTATTCTGGGTTTTTTTTGTTAGTTTTTTTGTAGTATTTCTCATCTTTTTCAGTGGGTCAAGATCTTTGGCAGGAAGAAACAAGGCTAAGAGAGGACTTCAGCAAGTTTTTCAGAACTGGTACTGACTTATTCCACAAAGGGTAAAAAATCCTTATCTCATAACTTAAGGGAAAATAAAGATGGGAGCACCTAATTTTCCCCTGTGACTCCCAGTTTCACATATGATGTCATCTTTTTCACTGCAAAACTCATTGAGTGTCTAGAGTGTTTGGTGCTTTTAGAATCCTGAAATATTCCCAATAAGAGTGCTTTTCTGAACCCAGCAAGAACGTGTTCTCTCGACTGAGATTCTTCAGGCTACAGAGGGTTCCTTTCTGTCACAGGTGGTGCCCAAGGAGTGAAGACATTGATGAAGACATTGATGGACTGTATTGCAAGGAGACATCATCTACATTTGGTTAAGTAGCATTTGAGTGTATTCCATACTAGGCCACACAAAATTTAGCCTGTGCCTTTTCACGTATGAAGTGATATTTTCAGTGCTACAGCTGGAGAAAGCTTCTATAAGTCTCTTAATTGGGAAGTTTTAAGACCCCACAATTCTTGCTGAAGTTAATGGAAGGTATGAGAAAACTGTGCTTTAAGCTACGAAATTTCTGGTACCCAAGGGGTAGAGAGACTTACATTATCTTTCCATTAATGTCAGCTAATACACTTGGGTGGCCTGCTGCCCTTTGGTTTATTTAAGACTTGAATCTTTTAACTTACAGACAAAAATAATTACTTATTCCTAAGTGTGAGAGCTGGCCACATAACCATTACCACTACCACTTATGTAGACAACTGTTTGCTCTCAGCTGAAGGAAGGCAGAACATTAGTCCTATCAGCTTTTTACTTTTTCTCTCCAGAATTTAACAGCAGAATTTAGAACCTTCCTCAAAGCAGGTAGGGAGCACTGTTCAAGTGGAATTTTGTCCCTATTTGTGAAGTACAATCTCATATTTTATTGTATTTCAGAGGTTTATTGCTTTAATTCCCAATCGAGTAAATTATTTCAGAACTAGAACAATAGTGTGATACATAAAGGAATTCCAAGATTATTTTGACTGAATCATTAGTAAATACTTGAGATATAGCTGTAGTCCAGAGCAAGAGGATTCAACATTGGATTGATGGACATGGTGATCAAGACTGAAATTCAGATACAGTGGTTGTTCTTAACAGAGACTCTGAAAGAACCCCCAGTGCAGATAAGAGCAGCCTGTTTTTCAGCATTTCCACATCACTTGCTCTGGAAGCCTTTTGGTTTTCTCATTGCAGCTTGTCACTGTTTGAACGGTTTCTAAATCCCACCCAGGTCAATTCTGATGCTAGATATCCACGTTCCCATAGTTAGCAATCTCAGATGGTGTCTGCAGTCTGCAAAGAGAGAGAGCTTTTCAGCCAAGGGAGAAGTGCATCAAAAATGATGGAAGGCACCCCGACAAGATAATAAAGCCCATCTTTCTTTTACCTATGCAGCACATAAGAAGAGAGCACAAGAAATCAAGGATATTACTGGTGTCTTGCGTTCCTGTAGCAGAAGTGATTTTGATAAGTGAAACTGTGGTTAGACTGCAAGAGAAGAAGGATTGATATTATCTGAAATTATACATGGGTTTTGCTGGCTGATATTTTAAGAGCTTTCTGATATACATCCGGGTACCTGAGGCTCTACCTAGTCAACTAAAGCATATATATGTACAAAGGGTTTTACAAGTTCTGTCCCATTTCCAAAACACGTAGAGAGCAGTGAAATAGGATGTGGTGATGAAAACCTGTTTCTACAGTGCTATAGAACTTGAAATGTATGCTTTTTTGTATATTTTTGAAGGGGGTTGTGCACTTGGTTTGGAAAGGGCAGTAGGTCCATGTCTGGCTGGAGAGGCTAGCAATGCAATGTATAATGCATTATCACAGCTTGTGACAGCATGGTGCAGAACCTTTGCTAACCAAACAGGACAATGCCCCACCAAGGGAGCATCCTCCTGTCCAGCAGCACTGGTTGCATGTGACAGCTCTGTGAGTTGAGACAAAAGACCCCCCAACTTTATCTTTCTCTTTACCGTCTGGGTTAATTTTGCAACCAATTAACCCCCAGGCTGGTTTGCTGTGTGGTGCAGAAGCAGCTGTGCTGATAATGCTGAAATGTTCATGTGTGATTAGGTTGGGAGGTGGCCAGGAGAGCTGTGACTCTGTTCCAGGATGTTGGCACCAGTCATTCTCCTGCATGTACTCCCAGCTGGCCCCAGGTCCAAAAAAGCAAAGCATCATCAGCTTTTGTGCATGTATCTTGCCTATGTTTTTCTAGGCTTCTACTTGGCTGCAGTTTTTTGATTGCTGTAACTCAGTCTGAGAGGGTTATAAGCTTTTCTCTCCCGAAGTGTTACTCTGAGCACGGATACCGTTAGACCAACGCTACGGTATCTCCTACCGTAGTACAGTTCATCACCCTGTGGGGGAAATAATAGCAAAAACCTTGTGCTGATAAAAGCATTTTCTGTGGGTGCATCTGTGTTCATATCCAGTTTTGACCCCAGAGCATTTAAAACCACGGCCATGTCAGGGCTTTATCCTTTTATCTGAAAATGACTGTCAGGTTGCCTCACACTGCTGGAACAATGCATTAACTATTTATGGTGGAAAGGCCTGTCCCTTGCACTGGCACAAGGGATAGGTGATATCTGCTGGGGATGCTGTTTTCAGGGTGAGCCAAGTGCTAAGGCTGAGACACAGGTCAGCTGTGACTGGTAAAGAAGGTGACATGGTTATGTTGATGCCATGCTCCAAAGATGACCAGGCCAAGTGTGCTGGAAGTGCAACTGTTTTAAATACCACTGAGATAACGTTCTGGGGGATGCTGTTGTTTCAAAGACCATCACAGAACCTCAGGAACCCCTATTTTTCAAAGTTTCTGTAACCTTCTACCAAGGAGCTGGACATTTCTGCAGAGCAGCTGCACAAAAGCTGGTGCCTGCCATCACCTCTGGTTCACTGTCCACAGCCTGGAGACACTGCTGGCTTGGTACTGTGCTTAATGATCTGAAAGTATTCACTCTCAGGACTGTCCTAAGATGTCTTTAAGATCCAGAAACACTCACATTTCTTCTCACAAAAGCAAATTGAGGATGTTGGAGGCTGCATGATTAGCCTGGAAAGCGTTCATGTCTGACACTGTTTTCGGAGAAGCAGAAATCAAAGCTAAGATGAGTAAAGGGTATTTTGAAAGGAAAAACAGCAGGGGTTGGGCTTTAGGAGGGTACCAAAGCAACATGCAACATGCTAGCTTGGGTAAGTTATTGTAAGTGCCCCAAAGTCGCCATCATAATACTATTGAAATCTACTAAATAACCCTATTACATTTTTTTACAAATTAATATATGGAGCAAATCAAGTTTAATCCAGTGGCTTTAGGACAAATGATAGTAAAAATAAAATACAGTATTCTGATTCAGATATCTCTTTGTTATGAATTTTATCTTAAAAAAAATGACAAGAAAATTAAACACTTTCCACTGTTTTGCTGAATAAAGGCCCTTGCAATTAATTACTTTGTTGACTAATAACACCTTTTCCATGGGGTTTTTTGAGACAGAGTAGTTTCTGTAGCAAATATTTTTAATACAAGGAATTTGAAATGTATTGGTAAAGCACAGGCTTTGCTATTGTATTACACCAACTACAGGAAATGATGGTGGATGGGTGATGAAAAACATTTTAAGACAAGTAATAATGCTAGTAAAGGAACGAAAGCTTTAAGCTGTCAAGGACATTTCTGTTGACTGCCTGATAAAGAATAAAAGGTGGAAATTGGAAGCTCCACGAGTCATCAACTGGAATTATCTTTCTGGAGATCCAGGAGAAAATAAGAGAACTGAACAGTGAAAGCAAACTCAACAGGCTATTTTTCTTGTTGGTAAAAGTGTTTTCTTCTAGAAGACTTATTTCATCCTCTCTTGTTCCTGATTTTTCCCTTGATTGAGCAGGTATTGTTCAAGGAGCAAATGAGAATAAATTAGTCTTTTTCTTTGATGATGGTTATCTTTGACAATAATTTGTGTGTAGCAGGAATATAGATGTTCTCAAGCACTATACTCTTAAATCAATAAAAAGAATAAGGAAGAGTCTTAAAGCAGACAGTCAACATGGCTGGAGAATTGGTGGCAAGTACAACCCCTGCCTCACTGTAATAATTTTGAAGTTTTTGATAATATATTGTTAAATCTACATGTTTCTTCGTTTTGTCACAATAGTCAAGGATTTCAAAGATGGAATGTTTTAAAGGGGTACTAATGGCTTCTGGTATTTCGGGTTGTTTACACAGAGTGGAAGGGCTGTGATGGTAAACACTGGAGGTAATTTCAGTGACAACCTTGAGTGGAGCCAAGTTACACAGAGCATATGAATGGAGGCAGTGTCCTCTGGGTTTGGGAGAGATGCCTCTCTTGCTCAGCTTTGGGACTTCAATATCAGTACCGAAAGTGCAGACATAAAGAGGGATATAAGCAAATTCTTAATGACTTGACCTTTCAGAAGATACTGTACATGTGACTTTTACCCTTTTCATTGTTACCATCCAGTAGCCTTTCCTTAAAAAAGAGGGGAAAAAAGTCTAGAACAAAACAAATCAGCCCCGAATTAATTAATGTGAATATGACAAGTTATAGGATGATCTCCTGGGAGGCAGGCAGAGATATGGCTGGGATTTTGAAGTGTCTTGCTTGCACATAAAGAATGACATTTCTGCACAGTCCCCATCATTGCAAATGATGAACTTTGTATCCAGGCTTAATGAGATTGTTTGGCTTTTGTGTTTGTTCGTTGGTTGGTTTTGGTTTTTTTACAGAAACAGCTAGTGGCAATAACAGAAGAGAGAAAGAAGCAACAAGGAAAATAAAGTCAGAACCAAACTATTTAAGAGAGAGAACCTAAAAATGGACTTTGACACGGGGCTTTTGCAATAAGCAAAAGGCTGTTTACAGAGGTTTCCTCTGACAGAAATCCAGAGCTTAGGGTTTCATCACATACATAATTTCTTTCTGAGCATTTGGACTGACAACAAGCACAGCACGACAGGTGCCAAACTAAAACTTTAGCTAGTATAATAGGGTATGCCAGAATCCAGCTAAATTTCTGTAAATTTTTCCCAGTATTTAACATTATTCAGGAGTTTGTAAAGGTGGAAACCTAGTGGAAACTGTGGGGAGTTCTTTTAGTAAAAGCAGGCAGTATTGAAAATATATATCCTGTCAGGAAATATCCTATAAATTGTAGCATGGGACAAAGAAAGGTGATTTAGCTAAACTCCTGGGAAATGGGCTGCATGCTGCAGCAGGATGTTAAGGAGCAAATTTATTGTAATATGTAACAGGCATCAGTTGAAGAGATGTGTTCTATGAGATGTGTCCATGAAGTTGGATAAGGGTCCTTCCCATATAGTACCCTGCATATATGAGTGTCAAAGGAAGAAAACAATTGCTTATGGCATTACAAAGGGGATGTGCTATGGAATAGGGAGCTTGAAAATTCTGGCTGGTTATTGAAAATGCTGATTCTAGTAGCAGCACCAGATGAGGGACTGACCATTTGATAAGAAGCATAACATTATTGTTCCATGGGCCACTTAGTTAGACACTTTGCACAATAGAAGTGAGCCCAGGATTCTGTGCAGTATTTTCCTTCATTTTTTCAGTGATTAATTCTGAGAGCTGGGATGATATACCACCTGAGGTTTTCTCTGATGCTGAATCAATTTTCTCTTGCTCATATTTTATTGTTATTGTTATTGGTTCTGAATAACCTCTGAAAGCTTACTGCCATATATGAAACTGTTCCTTCATTAGTGTCTGAAAATCCACAGGGACATTTTCATGGAAACTTCTACATCCTGACCCGTAAATTTTCTAGGATTTGAGCAATCTTAACGTGAGCAAAAATCTCCGCTACTACAGAGAGGTCGAATTATTTATTTGTACAGTCAGCAGTGAGTGTACCCCTAAGCTATAATAAAACAGTTGAAACCAAGTGTTCAGTAACTTCCCATCTATTAACATTTTCTGAACCCTTCTCTATGGTTTTCTATGGTTTGAATTATCATTTGTTAAATATACTATGACATAGTATTTACCACAGATGACAGCTTTGAGACCTTTGTATGGCTATGTCCCCTAGGAATTTCATAAATAAATAACTGAAAACTAGACATATTCTTCAATTCCTCTGGCTGTATTTTATGTCTTCTGAATGGTATCTGCTTTGACTAGGATGAGACCAGGTTTATTAATGTTGCTTTATCACCTGCTAAGGGATGTGATGTGCTGAAGTAGGATTTGGACACTCCTTCGGAGCATGTGTGGCTTGAAAGCCATAAAGCTGTTACCCCAGATGGGGGGCAGGGGGAAGGAGAAATAAAGTGGGGGGCAGGGGGAAGGAAAGGTGCTTATTATTCAAGACAGTTGAGCAGATTGAGGACTCTCAGTTCATCTGAAAACCTCAATTGAACTCTCCTGAAACAGGAAAAGTAATGAATTGCTGCTTGGCTGTGGGTTTTTTTCTGCATTCTATTTTGACATTGATTTGATCTGAAACTTCATCTTGACCAAAAGTCAGTATCCTTAATATTCATATTTCTTTGGTGGCTCAGGTCTGTGTACTCAAGGATTTGCTGATAAAACAGCAGTGTTTTGTAAAACTTGGTGTGTTTACTTGGTTGCTTACAGAAAGTAAATCTAAGAGAATTGGTCTATTACTGGATGTGCATCTGATTCTGAGTTAGTGAGAGAGGTAGGTGCTCAGCACTTCTCATTATTGAACCATACAAATAAGGAAGCACCTTATAATGGCTCATGCAGCCTTTCAAAAAGAAAAAAGAAAAAACTGCTTTATTTTGAGCAGCTCAGTTCATATCTTATTTCTTGTCCTTCAGGCATCATTAATTTTATAATGTAGCCTTATCATACAACACATATAAGCATATATCTCAGTGATAACCTTAATTGTTGATTTGGTGCATATGGATAGGCCCAAAGGATACTGGTTTAGATCTTGCTGCTGGAGTATATGTGAACTCAACACAAGCAAGGCTCAGAACAAATGCCTGTGCTTACTGCCTCGCCACACTGGGACCAATTGCTGTCACACCTTCCTGTGAAATGCATTCCCTGTTCTGATTTTGTTTGAATTCAATATGATGCCATTTTGTCATATTCATTTTGTGAGCAGAAGAAAGATTTTTAATCTCAGTTGCCTTTTTTGTCCTACCTCCATTAAATAACCAAATGGTAATAAACCAGTTTAGATGTTATATTTACTTTGGTAATAGTAATTAGATGGGATTCCTACTCTCCAGAACTATTTTTTAATCGTGCATCATTCTCTTGGACCTCTTTGGCCATATGTATACATTCTCTTGGACCTCTTTGGCCATATATATACTCTTCTCTTATATTCATATACATGCATTTCACATACACTGAAATAAATTTTTTAAGTTGCTCTAATCCTTGTTACATAAAAATATTTTATTATTTTTCACCTTTGAATTGGGGAAATTCTTTTTGGAAATCAGCTTGTTACTGTTACTGTACAATCAGTATTGTCATTTTATATATTTCTGCAGAAGGCTTGCCAATATACTTTGGGTGGCAATTTACTGAGATCAGCCATCCATTTATGAAATGCTCTCCTGGCATTTAGAAGCAGTATCCATTCTGCAAGAGCAACAATGTGTGAAAACCTGTAGGAAGTAACATAAATAATGGTTTATCCAGTTGAAACATGGAGCCACTGGTTTGTAAATGGCACAGATGTAACTCACATGCTGCAATTTGGACGCTACTCTGTCATAAAACCGTCTGACTTTTGTCATGTCTAAGGCATATCACATAGTGTATCACCTACTTCATGCTCTGTAGCTGGTGGTTTATTTTTGGTGTTCTCTGAGAAATTAATTATTAGCTCTAATGGCTTCATGAGATTAAAGAAATTCTCAAGATGAAGTAGAACACCTCTATTGCATCTCCCTCTATCTTGGGCCCTCTAAGTTGCCTCTCACATAGTGAATATCCTATTTATTCTTAATTACAAATAGGTGATGGGTATTTGCATTAACCTCTGCTTATTCTGCTGTTAGAAGAAGTAAATTAGTGGCACTGAGACTATAACCTTTTTTAAAGAGTGTAGCCAACTGATCTGCTATAACTGCATAGTAAAAAGCTGAGAAAGGTGTTTATCCAAACTTGATGAGATTTCAAAACCTAACAGTAGAGAATTAAGTGGTTTTGTGTGCTGTGGAATAATTTGTCTTGTAATTTAGCTTTAATACACATTTTCACAATTAATTAAACATCAACCTAATCGTTATACAGATAAAGTATTTAAATTGATGTATGAAGAATGATGGGGAATGAATAATGCTTTGAAGATCCATTTCAAATTAGTTGTTTGATTAATGAATATTCCACAAGGGCATTTGTGTGATGACCTCTGCTGATGACTTAAAGAAAGGCATGTCTGTTTAGATAATGAGAAGACAAAGTGAGTGAGAGTTATCTCTGTGAATAAGCAGTGTAGAATTACGAGGATTAATCCATAAAAAAAATATTACTCTTTTGCATTGTCATAAGAGATAACATAGAACAGTAAATTCAGTAAATATGCTTAGACTTGAAGATGCTGCATAATGATAAAATGTACTGACTGTACACAATGGTTGTCTATCTCTGGATATGGAGGACCATATCTAAGGTTAAGCTTCACAAAATCACAAATCCCAGAGATACAGGGACAATCACAGTGCAAAAGACCAGCTAATGGGAGGGTGACACTGCCCAAAAACTGCTGCTATTTGCCTATGTGCTTTTCACCTACCTGAACTCAAAGCATTTCCTAAGTGTCAGCCTAGGGTTAGGATTAAGGCAAAAGTTAGGCTTAGGCATCACAAAACCAAAAAACTGAGAAAAAGAGGGGTATTGACAATGTGAAAGGCATGCCAAGAGAAGCCAGACACAGCTCCAGTCGTACCACATTAAAACTCCATGTTTTGTGCTTAAATCTGGCAACGGCTGTTGCTTCGCATTGCCCTAGGTAAAGGATTAGGGTTAGAGTTTGGGTTCTGAACAGGCTTAGGGTAGAGAAAACAAAAAAGGCCAGACATAGAGGGACACTGACAACGCGAAAGGCATGGAACAGGTTGTGCCAAAGTAACTCAACATTGCTCCCTCCTGTTCTATCCACTTTGCAATACATTAAAGGCTTAATCTCTCACCAATTTTAGGATTACAGGTAGGGTAAGGATTCCGCCAAGGGTTAGGCTTAACAAAACCACAAAGCCCAGACATACAGAGACACTGACAATGCTAAAGGCATGCCTAACATACTGCAAAAGTGCCTAAAACTTACTGCCTTCTTTCTATTTTGCTGTTCTTCAGGCCACTGCTCTCCTTAATTTTAGAATTAGGGCTAGGGTTAGGGTTTCGCCTAGGGTTAGGGTTTTGCCTAGGGTTAGGGTTCGCAAAACCACAAAGCCCAGACATACAAGGACACTGACACTGGAAAAGGCATGCTGAATTTTGTTTAAAAGTACCTCAGCCTTGCTTTTAACCTTCACTTTTTCATAAGCACTCAGTACTGGCCTGTCCTCGACCAAAATTTTGAATTAGGGCTAGGGGTAGTTTTCTGCCTAGGGTTAGGCTTCACAAAACCACAAAGCTCAGACATACAAGGACACTGACAATGGAAAAGGCATGCCTAACATACTGCAAAAGTGCCTAAAACTTGCTGCCTTCTTTCTGTTTTGCTGTTCTTCAGGCCACTGCTCTCCTTAATTTTAGAATTAGGCCTAGGGTTAGGGTTCTGCCTAGGGTCAGGGTTTAAAGTGAGCACTGGCCTGTCCTCGACCAAAATTTTGAATTAGAGCTAGGGATACTGTTCCGCCTAGGGTTAGGCTTCACAAAACCACAAAGCTCAGACATACAAGGACACTGACAATGGAAAAGGCATGCTGAATTTTGTTTAAAAGTACCTCAGACTTGCTTTTTCCTTCTCTTTATTCTGAGCACTGAGTATGGCCCCAACCTCAACAGAAATTTTGAATTAGGGCTAGGGTTATTTTTCCACGCTGGGATAGGCTTCACAAAACCACAAAGCCCAGACATACAGGGACACTGACAATGTGAAAGGCACTCCTAACATAGTGCAAAAGTGCCGAGAACTTGCTGCCTTCTTTCTATTTTGCTGTTCTTCAGGCCATTGCTCTCCTTATTTTTAAAATTAGGGCTAGGGTTCTGCCTAGGGTTAGGGTTTGCAAAACCACATAGCCCAGACATACACAGACACTGACAATGCGAAAGGCATGCTGAACTCTGGACAATTGTTCCTAAAACTTGCTGCCTCTTATGTATTTCACTGTTCTTCCAGCCACTGCACTCCCTAATTTTTCAATTAGGGTTAGGGTTATATAGTTCTGCCTAGGTTTATTTTTCCCAAAAGTCCAAATCCCAGACATACAAGGACACTGCCAATGCGAAAGGGGTGGTAAAATTTGTTTAGAAGTACCTCAGGCTTTCCCTCTCCTCGGCTTTTTAATTAGCACTCAGTACAGACCAATTCTCTTCTGTATTTTAGAATTCGGTCTAGAGTTATGTTGTTTGCCTATGTTTAGGCTTCAGAAAACCTCAAATAATAGACCTACACGGACACTGTCAATACAAAATGCATGTTAAATCTTGTATGGATGTACGTCAGGCTTGCTGTCTCCTTGTCTTTCTACTTAGCACTCAATACACACCAGTGTGTAATCTTGTTTATCTGTGCCTATAATATGCTGCCTCCATTATACTTTGCTCTTCCCCAGGCAAATGTTCCCCATAATTTTAGAATTAGGGCTACGTTTAGGATTCCCACTGTTGTTAGGCTTTACAACACCACAAAGCCCAGACATACAGGGACACTGACAATGGAAATAGAATGTTTAAAATTGTACAATAGTTTTTCAACTTTGCTTCCTCCTATTCCTTCTACTTCATACACAATTCAGCGTACTGCATCTTCTTCATCTCTTCTTGGTCTTTGAATTAAGGCTAGGGTCCGTGTTCCACCTATGTTTAGGGTTCACAGAACCACAAAGCCCAGACATACAAGAATACTCACAATGTTAAAAGCATGCCTAAACTTGTGTTGAAGTGCCTCCTTAAAGTGCCTTGCTCCGTCCTTTCTACTGCTTCTCCTACTTATAGGACTAGGGCTCGGTTTAGGCCTATGTCTAGGTTTAGGCTTTAGAAATCTACAATGCGTAGACCTACAGGGACACTGGCAATCTGTAAGGCATGCCTAAGTTTGTGCAAAATTGCCTAAAACTTGCTCCCTCCTCTTCTTTCTGGTTCGCACTCAATTCAGGCCACTGCTCTGCTTAATCATAGTGTTAGAGCTCGGGTTGGGTTTATGCCCAGGGTTAGCCTCCAGAAAATCTCAAATCACAGACATACAGGGACATCGATAATGCGACAGCCTTGTCAATGGGGGCGTGACATTGCTTTAAGTTTTCTCCTTTTTTCTTTGTACTTTTTTCTGGCATCCTTCCAAATCGGTTGCCAAATCTGTTCTTATGGTTAGGACTAGTGGTATGGTTCAGGCTAGGGGTAGGCTTTACAATACTGTAATTCTCTGAGATACAGGGACACTGACAAAGTGAAAGGCATGTCAAGAGACAGCAGACGCATCTCCAATCTTGCGCCTTCTTTTTATCTTTGCTTTTTGCCCCTTTGAACTAAAAGCTTTTTCTAAGTCTCTGCCTAGGATTAGGATTTGGTGGAAAGCTGTTCTCTGTTCCCAAGTGACACAGCACAGTCCTTTGGCTAGAGGATCTTCAACCCTCAATTGCCAGCCCGGCTAGGGACTACAGCCTGTGCTGATCTAATCCAGCTGCCAGTGGCTTGAGGCTGAGATGCAACGTCTCGAGAGGAGGCACAGCTCCAGTAGCAAGGCTGCACAGAAGTAAACTGCATGGAGGATCGAGGCAAGGAAAGAAGGAAGACTCTTTGCAACACTCTATCCGAGACGACTTCAAACCCAGGTGAACTGAGGCAAGAAAGCGAAAAGCACCCGCTGACAGCTCCTTTTAAGGGGAGGTGGTACAGCAATTAGACCAATCGGGGCATTTGGGGGAGGAACAGGGGGAGGGTTCACAACTTCAGGGTTCCAATGGGACCACGTCAAGGATAAATGACATAACAGGGAACTAACGGGGCCTCGAGGGTTAGGGGATTTGCAGGGAGGCGTGGCCCCACCCCAGAAGGGATTGACAGGCCCTGGGGTGGAGTCAGGGTGAGGGACAGGGAAGGTGCTGGAAAAGAGGAAGGGGAATAACCATACATGGGAATTAGAGGAGGGATTTTGGGAGGAGTCAAGGGATACAGAATTCAAGGGAAATAGGGGGAACTTGGAACATACCAAAGACAACAAGAAAAATTTTTAACTCAGCATAAACATATAGAGCACCTTTGAAAACTTAAATGCCCTTTAACATGTGAAACTGTCTCTGAATTTTTGGGGGCCAGCCCAAACCCACTACCACACCCAAGCCTATTATGATCCTTCTCAGTACCTGATATTGATATCTTGTATGTGGAAGTAATAAAATGTTTCACACTGCAGCTCTTTCACTTCTCATTGTATCTATAATTGCTAAGATGAACTGTAAATGTTTTACTTTGTTATCTTACTTAACTCATTTGGTTTTCAGCTGTTTTATTTAAGCTGTGTGCAAAATGTATGTATAAAAGTAATAGTAATCTTATATCCTATCAGGGAATGTTGGATGATGGATAGAAACATAGAAAACTTCTCATGCACTGGCTGATCTAGAACAGAGACAGTGCAGGTTTCATGTTCATTGTCTCACCTTTTTCCCCCATTCCCCTGAGTCCCTTTATTCCAATATTTTTGTTCTCTCAGCTGCAGTCTCAGCAAAACTGAAACAAAATTCCAACATTTCCTCTTAACCCAGAAATTCAAGGAACAGCCAGGTTTATTTGCTTTCCCTGAAAGTAGAGACAAGAGGCAGCACAGCATAGCACCCTATCTCTGCTGGGTAAAAGATTTCAAATTTGCTATCTGTCCCAGTTTGAGACAAATTCGGAGAAACATCTGAATTTGAACGTCCTCTCATAGCAGGCAGGTTACAGCCACACCATCCCCACCAGGTTTGGGAAAGAAATATTTCCTTGGAGGAAAGTAAAGGGGAAAAAACCTATTTATTTACCAAACACACAGGAAAAGAATAATAATGCTAAATAATAAAACCTCTCGCTGTGGAGAGAAACCTGGGAATATTTAAAGTCCTTCCTGTGGGTGCGGTTTCTCTCCTCCTCTTTGGAGTGGGGTTGGTGTGGACCCCTCTGGGCCTTGGTGGAAAGTTCTCCCAGTGAGTTGTGGTGTTCAAAACAGTCCAGAAAAGAAGAAGGAAAAAACCAAAATCCCAGGAAAAAAAGGGGACTCTTCGTGTCTCTCTGGAGAAAACCAGAGCTGAAGGCTGACTGAGAAGCAAGGAAGGGTACTTCCTTCCTCCTCTGCAGCAGCAGTAGCTGCAATCATTTCCCACAGCAGAAGAATGCAGAGAGGAGTACTGACCTTGAAGCACAGAATGGCTTTGAAAAGTTCACTCGGTTTTTTACTCTTCCCCCTCTCCGGCTCAGTTTAAGGGCACAGAAAGGCACAAGTTTCATGCCTGGGCATAGGGCAGGCAATATGGGATACATCATCATAAAGCCACACCAAGACACTATCAAATGTAACTTTTTTTCTAAATCTTATGTGATTTCAAGGGATTTCTGCAAAGTCTGGATACAGGAAGAGCAGGAGTTCCCATTTCCCCAACCTACATACTATTAAAAATAATTAGAAGGTAAATTAAAGCAGACTTGAAGCAAGGGCTAATGCAGTGAAAAGGGTGAAATAAATTTTGAATTAGAGACTATCGGCATGCAGCTGTCAATCACAGTATTTACACAAGAGAAATCAGAATCATGCCCATCATGATGTCTTCCAATATGCTCCTTTGGAAAGGCACTACTTAAGGCACATACCAGGCCACAAATAGTAGGACTTAAAAGATAGAATGCCTTTGCATTCATCAATGGATAATAATGATTTGAAGTTTTTATCTCTGAAAGTTATCTGTTTGAGCTTTGTCACTATTTTTTTCTATCTTTTAATAATTTTGTTGCTGATAAAATTAGCTCTGTCTTGTGATTACAATGAATACATGAGAATGACAGGAAAACATATTTATTAATAAGTTGTTTTTACATAACACTTTGAATCAATAGGTGCTGATGAAGCTGAACTTGCACAGAACATTAAGCTATGACAAGAGAAAACTTTAAAAATAAAAGTTGTCCCTGCCCATGGCCTGGGGGCTGGAAAACTAGATGATCTTTCAGGTCACTTCCTGAAAGGTCCCCATTCTGTGATTCTGTGACAAAAATTTAGAAAGTTACTACATTGTGGAAGTTAGAAAAGTTACCTGCAGTGAGAAGCTAGGAGATAGATGTGTTAGGCAAGGGAAATGTGATTTCTTTATTAATGCATAACACCTAACTCCATCTAGTGTCCTGTATAGTCTCTCATGTGGTAATGATTACACTACAAGTAATCACTTGTATTACTTGTATTACTTGTATTACTATTTATATAAAATATCTTTAAAACCTTCTTGCAATTAGCTCTTTTTTAATGATCCATGTTGCCTAAAGAAAAAAAAATATCCTAGGGAAGAAATAAAGACTTTTCTGCCTCAAGAAAAGGGAAAGCAAGTGTTTCACTCCTAGTTTTCAGCTGGTACAGTGTCCTCCAGGGACCCCACTGCTCAGAGATTTGTTGCATTATGTATTTATCTTTGCTTGTAGTATAGCTGAAGTGAAAAGAAGACAATTGTTTATGTCTAAGCTTCTTATCTTGTGAACAATATGTGCTGGAGCGTATGTGTGTGTGCGTGCATGGATTCAAAGTTAGCACCAGAACAGAGGAACAGCCATTTAACCAGAGATTTTCCTAAAATTGTAACACATACCCCAAACCACTAAATGTTTTTATATACCTATGATGGAAGATCAATTGAAAGATCAATTGGAAGTTTTCAGCTGACTGCCCTGTGCAAATTGTCCTCCCAGGACAGAGCTCCAGTGGGAGTGGTCAGAGAAACCCAGCTTTGCTCAGCCAGCAGCCAGAGTAACAGCAGGCTGGCATTAATATGCCTCCACTAAAGGGCAAAACTCTCTGCAGTTTCTTTACCACCTGTGTATCTAATTTTTTTTTCTATTCAACTTTCTCCTCATTAGTGTTCTAGAAAGAAATAGCCTTTCTGTGAAAATGAAATGTTGAAACTCTCCTACTAAGTGTATACTGTTCCACCCTTGCATTTTCAGTGTTGAAAACTGGTTGTTACATCTAGAGCTGAACCCTTCAAATCCTGAGCTTATTGAAAGAAAAGGGATCAATTTTGAAACTGTGCTAGAAAGAAAAAAATCCTGAGAGGAAAGTATTCATTGGTGAAGTATCCAGCTGTGCAATGCTGTTTGGAGGGGAGAGCTGCTGCCTTTATTCTTGAATGACACAATTCAGAGAGCTTTTAGAGCAATAAAAATCACACCTTTGGCAATCATGGGGAATGATTTCTGCACAGAAGTCTTGTAATGGAAATGTATGTGCAATGGACCTTGAGCTTGTTTACCTGGTCCACCTTGAAGGATCTGAGTTGTTGTTTATGCATCACTGTCATGGTTCTCCAAACTTAGCTGCAGAAGCCATTCATTTCCAAAGAGCCAGCCATTTTCAACACCTGCCCGAAGGGCTGGATATTATCTACTTCTGCACTTTGCAGGGCCAGATATAATCTACTTCTGTACTTTAGAGGCCCTGGTACAAAGAGGGTATTTTATCTCACCATGCAGGTGGATTCCTAAATTCTCTTTAGGAATTAAGAATTAGGACTTTTAAAATTCCTAAACCAAACTTTCTCTGCATTTTCTGGTTTAACCGAAGATAATATATCAAAATGAAATTCAGTGAAGTGATGGCTTTATTTTGCCTGGTCTCAATTAGAAAATGGTGTGGACAGTGAGGTACGTGGTCTGTCAGGTATCTGTCTCAGGAGAGAATGAACTGCAGCTCCTGTGAAGCACTGTGGCAGCTTGAGGAAAGATTAATGCTGAACTGTCCTGAGACAAGATATTTTAATTATATTTAGGAAACAAAATTAGTCCTGCACGGATCAATCCAACCTAAGCCAATCTGTTTCATTTTCATTTTGCACATCAGAAATTGAAACATGACAGAAAAATTCTGTTCTCACAAATTTGCTTTCTATTAAAGGTCTTACTCCCAAATTCTCTATTAAATTCTCAACTGACATGTAATATTTACTTTTTCCTGCTCATGGCTGAAAGCCACCTTCCTTCAAGGTTACTGTTTGCAAAACCCTTTTGCTGGATGGAAGGCATGCAAAGATCAAAGCTCTCCCTGAGCTGCCTGGTTTCATCAGGGAAAGGTGCTTCTTCAGCTCATCAAAACATACACTCTAAAACCAGGCAAACATCTTAGAATAAATAATGGATAATGATTTCACTCAAAGGGGCAGGTTTGGGGTTGTAGCCATTCTGCCATGAATGTGGACAGCTTTAGTCAGCTTGGACAGTGAGTTAATTGTCCTTGCTTCTGTCTGCAGTAAAATGAGCCATTTTGAAGAATCACAAACCAGCAAATACAGCAGCGGGAGGGGAGAGAGAAAGGACGTTGTGGAGTCGTTTCACAAGGGCCAGTAGCTACTGCTTGCTGGTGAGAGCCATTCCAGACCTTATGCTTGTAATTGGCACTCTAAGATGCTTTTGCTTTTTATATTTCCAAGTGAGCCATTCAGCTAACATTAATTTCATTCAATGGCAATAAAGGTGAAATTGCTCTAAAAATAATTCTCTTCTTTTGCATCAGCATATGATCCCAAAGTAAACAGACTTTAATTAATGGCAGCGAGCATCCCATCAGCCAGCAACCCTCCCTTGCTCTGTGCAGCTATGCTAAATCCATGGCACTTTTAAAACAGCTCCTTAAACACAGCATCCGAGTCTTTCATCCTGCTGCCCAACACCCCTCTCTGCAGTGAGACGCAATGGTTTTGAGTGATGTGATACAAAAATAGCACCTAAGCAGCTGTAGCGAGTGAGCCTGCTGTGCTGTCGGAGAGGAGAAAATCTTCCCGTTTGTTTTGTGGAGGTTCATGCAGTGGTGGTATTTCTACAAGTTTTAAATAGTCTTGTCTTTTTTTGTGCCCATATCGAGAGGTGATAGTCTCCACCAAACATGGTATGCCTATCACTGTGAGCTTTGTTTAGGAGTTATTCTCACCAGAAGTCAGGCATAAAATTGTTTTGATGACTCACAGGTTAGGTAAAAGAGTGTTGTACTTTTCATCAACCCTCACCTGTCTCCATCTCTCTCCATCTTGGTGCTGCAGGGACTGATGTGACACTTAGAAGGGTCATTTTACCCTCAAAATTTTTTGGCAGCAACTTGCTCTTGGCCTGAAGTATCCCACTTCTTCTTTACCTCCACAACATGTCTGAGAATTAGGCAGTGCAGACACTGATGTTTCTGAGCAGTTTCTCACTTTCTATTTCTAAAGTGATGAGTGGCTGCCTGCTAGAGCACTGCTTACTTGCCTTGCAAAGCAACTTGCCTTGCAAAGTGTTGCTGGCAGGATCCCCCTGCCCATGCTGAAGGGACCAAATCATACAAGCTCCCTTCTGCCATGGAGGACCCATGTAATGTAAGGGAAAGTGCTTTGGGAAGTGCTTCATTCATGAGGGCTTCAACACCTCACTGCTGTTCCCTCTGTAAGGGCACCTAATTGACAATCTGTGTGTGCTGCCTCCTGGTGAGATTGATCTTTGCCCCATGTCAGGAAGATGCTTAATGATCATCCATGTTAATTTCCAAATGTTCTTGAGATATCTGGGAGAGGAAGATGAACGGTGGGTTTGCTATATGTGACTGGATGTTGTGAGAGATTTGCTGGTGGATCAAGGCAGTAAAGAAAGGTTTGCCAGCAGCTATGACCTCACTGGTGCCGCTGACTAGACGGAAGGATGGTTATTTCTGCAGACTTGCCTGACCATGTGCTAGAGCTTCTCCCTCTACAAAGAGCAATAGAGACGCTAGTGCTAAGTCAAGCTTTCCAACTTTGAGGAGTTGCTTGTTGAGGAGCACAAGGAAGAGACAGAACTTCACTTAGAGAGAGGATGATGAAAATCAAATAGGTGACAGGCAGGGTACTGTGGGCACAGCATGCCGAGCAACTCCCCTGTGGGCACATCAGCACAAGCAGTAGCTGTCCTTGCTGATGGCTCTTGCCCTGTGTTTCATGCCTTTTTCCTTATCCCATAGTCCCATGCTGGCACAGCTGTATTTTTCCAGGAAACAAGTGAAGGAGGCTGGAAAGTAAACCCTCTTGATTACATTCTTCCGGAGGATATTCTTCAGCTGAATCAAGTCCCTCGAGCCTACCAGACCACATGGACACAGATGAAGCAGCAGGGACACAATGATTCACAGCCAGGAGCAAGCTGCTGGAAAGGACAGATGGGCGGGGCAGGAACTGGTTGGAGCAGAGCTGCCTCTAAATGCCCAACCACTTTGGTCCTTGTCATATCATGGAAATGCTCTGTCTTTTTATTAATATGCAAAAGCCTGCAAGGCATAAATCATGCCAATAATTCACTAGATTTCTGGAAAGGAGCCTCTTTTTTTTTAAAGGACTTTTGTCATATAGTTGAAGGAACATATACACATCGCTTTGGATCTCCTGTGTCTTTTTCAAGCAAAGATTCAATAGGGTCTTTCAAAGAAACTGGCAGCTGGTTGCTTGTAAAATTGTTTTATTGTAGTTCTTGCCTTGCTTGACTGTTATGAGGAAGGAAGATGTGTGTTCACCACACTCTGTTAACTGGGAAATTCTGTGGAGCTGCTGACAGGTTTCCGGCCTGGTGGCCGCAGTGGCATAGGGAGCAGGCCCTGATCCCAGAGCTGCAGGAAGGATACTGGGCAGAGATCTGGGGGCATAAAGGAAAACCTGAGAACCCCTTATTCCTAGGCCAGGCCAGAAACCATGAACTGCACTGTCTAAACCAAAAGCTAAATATTAAATGAAAGCAAACCATAAAAATGGTTCTTTCTCACTTTATACAGAAGGCTGCAGAGGAGTTTAAAGGGTTCCATCCAGATGGCATAATTACTACATGGCAAAATCCACCAAAATGGTGCTTTTAATATCAGAGATATAATCAAGATTTGGCCTACTTGTTGCATATTTCATTTTACAGGCAGGAGTTATGGGTTTATGTACTGGAACTCTCTTTATAACAGCTTATCAAAAGTGCTGCACACGAACATATGTTTTCCCAGGGTTGTGTTTTCCAAGCATGCCGAATGATTTAGTAATACTGGCTAATGATGCAAAATGGTTTTCAATAGCAATTTTAGTGGCTAAATGAATCATACTTAGATAAGGGAAATCTGAAACATTCCATTTTATGCAAAACTCCTAAATGACCTATCCAACGTATCTCTGAGGAGAAGTTAACACAGGGTGGTTCATGGAACTGGAAAAATACAATTATATTTTCTCCTTTACAAATGGTTGGGATTTTTTAAAGAGAACTCTAACACGCAGTGCCAACAATTTTCTTTATGCTTGTTATCTTTGAAAAGATTCATGTATGTCTTTGGAGATGAACTCTTCCTTTTTGCATGTTATATATTGAAATACTGATTTCTGTGTCTTTTTCTCTTTTTTATTTCTTATTAGATATTAATAAACAGAGGAAAACAGAAAAATACAAGGGCTGTGACTTGGAAAACAAATTATGTAATGCATATTTTATCCTATTTTATTTTATACACCTATCAAGAGAGGTATTTCCTCCAAAAAGAGTTTTTCAAATCAGCTTAGAAAATATGAGAAGATATCTTATACAGTTTTGGACATGCCAGAGTTGATTAACAAATGCATTCATATTTGTGCAACTAAAATCAAATTACTGTAAAGCCTAGAGAAAAGAAAAATGCAATTAGCCAAGTTCCATGCCATGATTTTATCAGAAAATTATTTGCACTATTCACATGGTTTTTATTTTTCTTAGGGACCTGTCCAAAACATGTGATCTACTTGCTTGTTTGGGAAAACAAGAAAAAAGGAAGGGAAAGCAAAACAATGAAAAATCAGGTTGACATAATACAAGGCAAGCTGTCCAGAAAAGTAACTGTTACTCTTGAGACACTAATCACTAAAGTTGTTCATGGTTTGAAAATTTCATTCAGTATTCCAGGATCAGTAGATTACATTTCTAGAAGTGGTGCCTGAAAAAGTACTTTATTAAGGAAGCGTATACTATTCACTACAGCACTGGGTAGAATTTTATATTGCAAAACAATTCTTAACTTTTAAATAAATTTTTATCCCTGGTGACAAGTTAATAGATATCACGCTAGGCTATTTGCTAAGAATTGATTTATGTTGGTAGTAGACAGAAACAGTAGCCTTCTTATTCTGAGAGAAAATTGGGAGTGGGATGTGGAGGAGGAAGTAGAAGAAATATGAATTTTATCTTGATCTTAATTAGAAAAATATTATAGCACCAGGGTCACACAGAAGGGGGTGAAGCATTGTTTTACTTTATGACAGAAAGATTGATAGTTTCCACCTAGGATTTGTGGCAAAAGCCCATTTTAAATTGCCATAAACAAATAATAAAAATTACAGCCGGAAACAATATTTTTATGCAACTGGTCTGCACAATCAGGATTTTTTTTCTAAGTTATTTCATATTTTAAGATGACAGATACATTCCTATCTAAGGAATCTCCATATTTTCAACACCTCTGCTGAGACATGAAGAAACTATCAATAGAATATAGAACTTAATGATTCTGTGAGAGTATGTTATCTTCAAAGTATATAATGAGAAAAATAGAATCCTTCAAGTTGACATTGACCTATTTCAATTACCTCTTTGTTTTTCAGACATGGAAACAAAGTTTAAGACCAGCAGCACCTAGAATGTGTTCTCTCAATAGGCTGGAAGCATACTCGGGGACTCCATTGAAGTGTGAAGAGACATTACAGGTTGGCACAATAACTGATAGAAGATGACAGACTCTGATTAAATTACTGCAAGCCAAAAGCCGTTAAAAATGCACAAGAAATTAATTTACAGGAAAATCGGTCTTGAAATGTTCTCAAGCAACACTAATTTAAGATATTTATTGCTTTGAAGAAACAGTGTTACATGAAACTCAGAACACATTTCAAAGGTCTTTGAAAAGCTATAGTGTCGAAAATTATTTCCAGATTACAACCATTCTTACCTCTCTTTTCTTTTGGCCTCACTAAGAAGCATGGTGGAAAGGTGGAGATGTGCATCAAGGTAAGGTGTGCATACTTACTATATTTGAGAAGTAAAAAAAACCGAGAAATCTGAGCCCTACACCTGGGCACATCATGTGGTACTGCCAAAAATTAAATCTGACGGCCAGATAAACAAACAAGTGTCAGTAAACAGCTTCATGAGTAAAATTCAGCAAACTCTTTATTTTTCTGGGCTTCAAATATTTTTTTTTTTTCTTTCTTAAGGCTGCAGCTTGTGTTACTCCAACCATGGCAAACCCAGACCAGATCCTTGTTTCATTTGGTGTAACTCCGTATGCCTTAATAGGTCTCCTGCCTGCTTCCAACAGCTGGGGGCTGAAACCTGCTTTTTGCCTCCAATATACCTTTTATTTATCAAGTCTTCCATAGGTTAAATGTTTATCATGGAGAAAGGAACTCTGCTTGATTTTGTTAAATCTGGTGTTAACACATTTGCATACTGTCTTTATTATTTTAGCACCTGAAACACATAAGCTTAAAAACCAGGTTATTGCAATGATTCTGTATCAATATATTTCCAGGGGAAAAGGATGCCTTTGAAAGTTAGAACAGAAGCTCAGAGAGTAGAATATATTTTAGTGTAAATCTAATTATTAGTTCTAAAATCAGCAGCTAAGTATGTTTCTGAAGAAACAGATTTACAATATCATTAACAGCTAATTATGCAGTGTTTATAGTCTTACTCTTTTAAAACAAATTGTCTTTAAATATTTTTTAAAGTCTCAAAGTAGCAGCTGTCAAAAAAGAAATACGTTTTCTGTGAAATTAATCCTGGGCATAGCAAATATTAAAAAAAGATAAAAAAGTAAGATTCCATCTTTTCTCTTTATTTTTTTTTCACTCTGAAATTGTACAAATGACATTAAAATATTTCAGAGTGGTTTTTTATAAATAATTTTCACTTTGCTTTGAATATTTGCACATTAATAACTTGGGGGTTTTGTCATTTTCAGTGTACACTTCTTTCATGAACACTCTGTGATTATTCATAATGAGCCGATGGTGTCTTTGAAAGTACTGCAGACTGTGCAAGTAAGATTAAAAAAAAAGTTTTAGTGACTGCAAATGAAAGACCTCATTAATCAACTAAATTCCATTTAAACATTAGTATTAGAAACTTCAGTATATCATCATTATATGTTTAACCCCTTAAAGCTGTGCCCCTCTAAGCCACATCTTGGAACTTGCATGACAGCATAACACAGAGAATCAGTATCCTGTCTGAACAAAATGTGTGCTCCAGACCAAGTGTGGAGCCAAAGACTCATCCTGGATGCATTCTGAGACCTCTCTCTGTGCTTGCTTGAGGTACTATTTGAGCATCAATGAGAGATTGATGCTCATCTCCTGCTAAAGCATTTGGATGGGTTAAGAAACTGCTGATTCCCCAGGAAAAAGGGTGTTTATGGAGCTAATGTTGACGGATTTTGTACTAAAAAGTCAACCCAGTAGTGCTGACTGCATTTACATTCCTCTGTGTGAGTGCATGTATTAGTTTACCATTTTAAAATCCGTTGAAGTAATACTTAAAGTATTGTAAGTTTTATCACTTTTCTCTGAGGAAGCTATGGAGGTACCTGCTGCAGTCCATGGTTAAATCTGGGACACATTTTTGCATTTATTAACCATTCAGCCCCTTAATTAATTATAGTTAATTCCAAAGTGCGTATTTTGGAAAGTGTGTATGTTCTGGAAACACCACAGTTGACAGGGAAAGCATCCTGAAACTGTGTATCTCTCAGTTCAGTTTAATGAGGAGTTATCAGCATAAAACACCAAGTTTCTTACTTGCAAATTAGGGTGTCAGCAGAGATATTCCTTGCTTAACTTTTTTTAAAAGAAAGGAAACCTGCTGTGGGCATAAAAATACAGCAAAACAAGCCCAAAATGAAACTAAAACAAAATAAACAAACAAAACCCAACTAAACATTCCCCCCCAAAAAAACCCTCAGAGGTCATTGAGCTCATAACTTGTTTTGTGCTCACTCAGGGCTCTAAGGAAAGAACAGATACCTGAACCAGGCTAAAAGAACACTTGCTACTGGTTAGGCAGCCACTGACAGCAGCACAGTACTCAGTTAGATTCAGGTCTAACTGAGCAAAGCTGCAGCTTCCCTAAAGACCTGAGTATTTTTGAAGACTGAAAGTTAGTGTGGTCCTTGTGTGGTATTATAGGATGTGCATTTCATTTATGCTAACTTAAATTTTGTATTCTACTGTGATCCCAAGGGGCTGTTTATAGGTTAGACTTTCCCAAAATCTTTATTTATACTTGCTTCATCTGGACTCCACAGCTGAGAAGTTTCTGGACAGAGAAGTCCGTGGTGCTACAGCAACTCAAAATTGGTTCCTCTGGCCCTGGAAGAGGTGGGAGCTGGGACAAGCAATGTCCTCACACCCTCCCCAAGGGTGCATGTGTGCCTGCATCACCCACACAGTGTCATTTCCTCCTCCTCATTAGTTTCCCACGATATGAGACAACAGAATTGTCCATGCAGACAAGCAACTTGTGCTTGATTTATGGTCGCTGATGCTGACACAAGTAATAAATTCAAGGGAAGATGAAAATTGCCTAACAAGAATGATTCAAATAACACCTGCCTTCCTGGGCAAAGGAGCACTTATTTTCTTCTACTCCACTGACAGCACATTCACTGACCTTTACAGGAATGGTGAAAACTGCACACATGCCAATATTTAAGAAATTAATACCTTTTTATATCTTGTCTCTAAACAAAAACAAAGGAAAGCTCAGGTTCTATACTCCGGCACTTATTATACAGTAAAAATATGAAGATTAATTCTCCTACCAACAAAGGGTAGAAATCTTAATAAAAATTTAAAGACATACTACAATAATGTAGAAGATGCATTAATTCTGAAATGTTGATGAATATTTTGAAATGCTGTGTTGAATAAGTGATTTTTTTAGCAGCCAGCGGCAATGTAAGTTTCTGTCCACATATTAAGTATAAGCTGTGATTCTCCGAAGTGAATGATACTACGATTTGAATTTTAAGAGTAATTTGCATCTTAAAACTACTATTCCTCATTGGGCACAGTTGATAGTATCTTTCTGCCTATTCATATACCTTCTGGGTTTCAAGACAGGAAATAATTGCTGAAATGTATGTCTTTCTCTGGCCTTACAGCTGGAAATCCTCCTATATAAAAATTTAGAGAAATACTCTTTCCCTCCCAAAGGCCTGCAGAGACAGTCATATCTCCATGCCAGAGATCCAAAACTCAAGCTGAAAAGATCTTGAGCCTCCTTCCTTCGATGGACTCCCTTTGAGTGGGAAGCTGCACTGGGAAATCTCTGGATATCCCTTCCAGCTACTTCGCTCTGTGAGTCCCTGAACTACTTCATGCTTACTTGGTGGTCCATGGATGTGTAGCATTAAGAATTGAGTGATTTCTGAAGGAGTTAAAGAGCTAACAGATGATGCAAAGAGTTGTGAGAAGAAGCCAAAGGCACAGATTTCCTTGGGTTAGGGCTGTCAACACTTCTAGTACCTGAACACCTCCAAGAGACTGAGGAACACTGTTGTATTAAAGTTGTATATAAAAGGATATATGAAACTAAATCAGGATAGTGTGGTTGGTGGGGAGTACTCATCTTCTGGACTCATCTCACTGAGAGTTTGGTGGAGGAGCAGCAGGGGAGAGTCTGAATATCTACCATATACACCCAAGAGCAGTCTTTCAAGGAGGGAGATAACCAGCACCTCACACAGCCAACTTGTGGGCTGATTTTCTTCCTGTGTCCTAAATAAAAATCATCAAAACTTCTTTTTGTTCTCCCCTTCTCAACTACACCATGACTGCCATGTCTAAGAGGATATGTCCTCTTTTTATGGCTTCCGCCATTAAAAGACAGTCTAGAAATTTTATTTCCTATTACAGGGACCAAGTGTTTACTAAGATCATTCTTTAAATGCAGAATGCTATTTAGTTGAGGGTTTTATACCTTCTAGCATATAGGCCAACATAGCTATAGTCATGTACAAGCATTCAAGCAATTAGCACTCAGTAAGTTTTGAAATAAATTTAAATATATGGGTTCAAGATAGAAACCCAACGTAAGTGTTGTACCAAGCAGAACTCTAAGTTCTTTTTGCTGTTTTATGCTAAAATAACACAAATTGGTGTAAATCTCTGTAGCTGGATACCTTCCTCTTTCAGTTGTGAGACCCTGCAACGTCTAGAGCGCCAAAATGTAAAGAAATGGACAGGTGATCTCTCCAGTCCCAGTAGAGTGGAGATAAACATGTCTTCACACAGCCACACCTGCACACCAGGACATGTACTTCTTCATTTAACACTTTGGGACTGACCAAACCTGGAATCTGGTGGAGTGTTCAGTAGATGAGTATAAAAGTTCTTCTTTGTCCTAATTTGTGCTGCATTGTTTGGTCAGCTTCTCTTATGGCTGTCTAATAGGATGATAGCCCATAGCATTTGAGTTGCCCAATAGTCTCTCCCAAATTAAGTAAGGAGGAAAAGAGCTTAAAATATTTATAATGGTAGACTACATATCAAGTTATAGATAACCTCAGTTTGAGATGAAGTCAGATGTCCTCAATTTTTTTTTTGTTTGTAATTCTGGAAATTTTGGTGTGACTCTGACACAGGTCATAGCCCATGGGTTTCTGAGCAGGAGGCTGATAACTCTGTAAGTTGTGATTGTGGGATTGAGAGATAGGAATATCCTTTAGAGTGTGAGTAATAGACAGAAATGTTTTCTATGATGACCCAATATTATTTTTCATCAGCCCTCTAAAAAGTTTCAGCCTGCCCCGATTTTCTCCATTGAATCTAATAGAACTGGATTAAACTACAGGGGAGATGAGAACATAAATTTGATTCCTTTCATTCCATGTAATATTAGGGTTTGTATTCTTTCAAGCTGTAATAACCTCTAGACTTCAGCAAAATTGAAAACCTTTAAATAGCCTTTCACAACCTTTCAGTGTAGTAATGAAGTTTTAAGTGCTCACTGGGGATTTTCAGTTCAGAAAAATCTAAGCAGCAGTAGATATTAAAATCTAATGTTTACTTCAACTCTTTTAAAGCCTAATGGGTTTTTCTGACAGTGTAATTTTTAAAAGGTTGGGTTTCATTTATTGATATAGTATACTCGCCCTGGAAATCTTTCTTCTTTAAGAACTCTGGTGGGAACCTTATACTTTGTTGGAGCACCTGAAAAGCCAGCTAGAACAGGGAAAAGGAAAACTTGCCAAGACCTGACTAGAACAACAAGCAAGTTAAAAAAACCCCAAACCCAGAACTCATGATTTAAACACCACAGGAGGCAAAAAACAAATTAAGGATGTAGATTCCCTGTGTGCACATAATTACAAGTATGTGAGTCACTGGAGTCAGCACAGTTGCTCATCTACCTAAAGACCTGGAGAGGATGTCTGGCTGCACTCGACTTGGGGAGTAGCTTAGAGGATTTCATTTATTTATTTGTTTATTTGTTTATTTATCTATCTATAACCTGTGGCTGTTCAAACAGGTGGACTAACCATGCAGAGCTAGAAGCACATTCTTGCTACGTGCAGCTACNAAATACAGAAACAAGGAAATAAGAAAATTATCAAAAATTCTTATATCTGAAAAATAAAGGTCCAGAAAATAAGGAAACAAATTACAGCATATTTTCATTAAGAAAATAAGCATGTAGGAGAGAGAGGATTTGCTTATGAATGTCTCCTAAATACATAAACATATGCAAATGAAAAGAAACAGGTCCCAGCATAGATATATATGCAATTGCAAAACATCCTATGGCTGGTTTCTAATTTCTAGCTAATTTTGACTCATCAGGGTATGCTTAACTTTAAGAGCATGTTTATATCTATTGGTTAAACAAAGTGCTTTCAGGCTAACTATCAGCATGGTGTCCCAAGCTGCCTACTGAATTCCCTCTTACAGGT